>BSUD01000006.1:99912247-99926478 GCA_033239045.1 Fagopyrum esculentum | reverse complement strand
TATTTGATTCAGTTATTGAAGTGTTTTCATTAAATTCTTCTTTGTTCGAATATTCACCTTCTTCCCTTACATTTAATACTTTCATTATGATGATGAGTGGCTAATTTCCTTGTGCGATTCTAGGGTGATTGGCTGAAGGTTGTGGGAAAAACAATGATAGAATGATCTTAATTACAGTAGGACCTTGAAAGTTCGAGTCTTTACCTTAACCCTAAGCATCTCGTTCAGTCGATGAACACCTCGGCCGGGGTGGAAACTGGCTGACCGAGGTGACTTATCCGACCCTAACTGAGAGTTAAGTGTTAGAGTTTGCCAAATCCTATTCTTATTACACCTTTCCTGGTTCAAAGCAAGCTTAGGATGAGACTTACCCGGTAATTCCTTAGTTTGTGTACCAACGATCATAAGTGTAGGTAATAAAGGTTTATCCTTTATTGGGTTTGAGTGTGCTTCCATCCCATCTTTGTGAGTTAGCCTGAGACTTACCCGGTAAAGGTTGATTCTATTCCCTTAGATGGTATGTTAGTTTGAGGTAATAGTTCTTTATCTTAATTCCTTGAGACTTACCCGGTAATAGGAGTTACGGTTTAGGATTAGTGCGTAGTGAGACTTACCCGGTGATCTACTCCACTTTAGAAACACCTTCCCCATGCAAAAATCTCAGCTTTGTCCGCTTATCTATAGATCTTGAGTTGGAACCACAACTAGATGCTTTAATCCCTAGAATTGCATGTTTGCTTTATTTGACATCTTATTCATCCTTGATTGTGTTAATTGCTTTTGTGGTTAGATTTAACGTAGCATACCGTGTTGACTTTGTTTCACCGAGTCCCTGTGATCGACCCCTGGAATTTTCTTGCTTTTACTACGATTGACCCGTACACTGCGGGTTCGCATCCTTGTTTTAAGCTTAAGTCTAGGGTTATAAATTTAAAGCTTGCACACACCGTTTGGAGCGAACAAGTTTTTGGCGCCGTTGCCGGGGACTTGGTCTAGACCGAGCCGGTACGGTTTGCTCTTGGGGCATTTGCCCCGTGTTGTCTAACCACTCTACTTGAGTGACTTTTGCAGGTTCTTTCTTAGGTATATGCGAAGAACCCGCACTAGAAAGGAAATCGTTCCTTACGATCCCGAACCAGAAAAGACATACAAGCGACGCTTAAGAGAAGCGAAGATGGCCCAACAAGACGATCACGATCTTGCGGCCCAGTTGAGAGAGACGCAGGAGCAGCTACGTCTCAGTAAAGAAGAGCTAAGGCAAGAGAAAGAAGAGAATCAGGCCAGGAATGCAGCAATCGAAGCTGAGATTGCAGCAATTCGGAACCAGATTCTACTTCGACCGATGCAGGATCCAGTAATGACCGAGGCAGGTCCCAGTACCTGACGCCCCGGCCGATGTACATCCACTTCGGATGCCAGTCCGAGATGTTCTTCTTGCAGGAATTCCACAAACCCTAGGTCAAAGGATGGACCCTAATCAACAACTGAGGCGTCCAGGAGTGAACCTAGGAGATCCAGCAGATCATGACTACGAGCTTAGACCGCAAGTTCTAGCCATGATTCGCCAATGTCAATTCGGAGGGCTAGAGAAGGAGTCGCCGCATCAACATCTTCAAAACTACGAGATCTTGATGGAGACTTTGCGACCTCCCAGAATTGAAAATAACAACTACAAGCTAAGACCTTTCTACTTTTCTCTTAAAGATAGAGCTCTTACTTGGTATCAATCTCTTCCTGCAGGAAAAATCAGCACATGGGAAGAGATGACTACGGAATTCTTGACCAAATTCTTTCCCCCCTCAAAAACTGCTGAAATGAGAGGGAAGATCAATGCTTTCATCATGAAGGACAAGGAGAGCTTGTCCAAATCTTGGGAGCGGTTCAAGGATATCCTTTTGGATTGCCCACATCATGGGATTCCAAAGATCGAGTTGTTGGAGATCTACTTCAAAGGGCTGGACGGAAACACCCAGTTCAATCTCCAACTACTCTCCGCCGGTACATTCATGGATATGGCGGTTGACGAGGCTTGGGACTTCATTGAGAAGCAAGCCTTGCACATGGAGAAATACACCCACCAAGGAGCTGAAGGTGGAGTTAAAAGAGTCAACTTTCAAGAGACTCAACCCAACAACAACCAACTCACGTCCTTGAAGAACGACGTGAAGCAATTGAAGGAGCTCCTGATGGCTCAAACTAAGCAGGAAGAGCAAGGGCAAAGGAACAACAACAACAAAAACGGGTACCGCAACAACAACAACGGACCCCGAAACAACAACTACAACAACAATAGAGGATCCAATAGCAACAATTGGAGAGCGAATAATAACCAAAACAACGGTAACAATTATTCAAACTCCAACTCTAATGATTCCTCTAATCCTTTCCTCTCTCCTCCTTCTTCTTCTTCCACTCCATTGAAAAGCCAAGGGCAAGGATCAAGTTCGTCTCAGCCGGAAAAGAAGGACGCAGTCCTGGAGGCAATCTTGATCAAGCTTAGTGCTATGGAGAATTCTATGACTTCATTTTCGAGGGCCCAAAAATCCTTCGAACAACAACTTGCTAATAGGGCGAATGAAGCGCCAAGAGATCCAGGGAAGCTTCCAGCAAAAACGGAAACTAACCCTAAGGGCCAGTGCATGGCCATCACGACGAGGAGTGGACTCAAAACTGCAGATCCAGTACCTCGCTCGACGCAGACCACCTCGGTCCAGATCCAGTCGAAGAACACCTCGACCGAGATGCCAACCGAGGCGGCGCAACAGAAAGCAGGAGGAACGACAGAAGCTTATGTTCCACCTCCTGCATATAAACCACCACTTCCATTCCCCCAGTCCAAAGCCAGAGCACATCTTGACAAGCACTTTGGTAAGTTCCTTGACTTGATGAATAAGCTCCATATTAATATCCCTTTCCTTGATGCTATTTTAGGTATGCCCGCCTATGGGAAGTTCCTAAAGGAGATCCTATCAAGGAAAAGGAAGCTGGAGGATGTTGGTGAAGTTAGGATGACATCTAAGTCTTCGGAGCTTATCAAGATCATGAAGGAGAAGATGCCACCTAAATTGAGAGATCCAGGCTCATTTTGCATTCCCATTCAAGTTGGGGATGTCACTTGTGAAGCCCTTTGCGATCTAGGAGCCAGCGTGAGCATCATCCCGCTGGAGCTATGCACTAAGATCGGTCTTGGAGAGCCCAAACCGGTCAAGTTTCGACTCTACATGGCGGATCGCTCCATCACCCATCCCGTGGGCATTTTGGAGGATGTTCCGGTCAAGTTAGGTAACTTCTATCTGCCTATAGATTTTGTCGTACTTGACATTCCCGCAGATTATCCTGTTCCTATCATTCTCGGGAGGCCATTTCTAGCAACTTCGGGTTGCAATGTGGATTGCAAGAACGCCAAGTTGAAATTCAACGTTGGTGGCGATGAGGTGGAGTTCGCGCTACTTGCAGCCATGAAAGGGGAGCAACTAACTGATGATATCTTCAACATCTACGATGAAGAAGAATCAAGAGAATTGGTGAGCTCTATCCTTATTAATGATCCACTCGAAAGAGTTATTAGCTTCAGTTTAATGGAGGAAGGTATAGATGCTTCTTGTGATGCAGATATACGGAGCTTAAAGGCACTGGAAGAAGATCCAGGAGCCAAAACTGAGAAGCTAATCCAGGAAACGAAGATTTCAAGCCTCGGATCCAGTAGCAGCACCTCGACCGAGGCACTTTCTGGACTGAGCGAGGCGTCAGAAGAACACCTCGGTCAACGCCTTTGTGCTTCGACCGAGGTCTACAGCGAGACAATGTCAACTGAGATTGCTGAGAATAAAAATTTTTCTTCTCCCTTCTCTGACATTCACCCACAGTTGGCGGACCATTCCCTCCACCAACTTTCTGATAATAAAGGTCCTTGGTATGCTGATATTGTGAATTATCTTGTGTGCCAGGAAATACCACCCGGATTGACGTACTCTCAAAAGAAGAGATTCTTCAAGGAAGTACGACATTACTACTGGGATGAACCGCTGCTATTCAAGCGCGGACCGGATGGGATGCTTCGAAGGTGCATTCCGGAAGATGAAGTAAATAGCGTCATAAGGCATTGCCATTCACTTCCTTGCGGAGGGCATGCTAGCACCGATAAAACATGCGCTAAGGTATTGCGTTCCGGTTTCTTTTGGCCTACATTATTTAAGGATGTGCAATCTTTTGTTGTTTCTTGTGATGCATGCCAAAGAACAGGGAACTTGTCAAGGAGGAACGAAATGCCACTTAACAACATCCAAGAAGTGGAAATCTTTGATGTATGGGGGATTGACTTCATGGGACCTTTTCCATCCTCCGGAGGAAACCTCTACATTCTCCTTGCAGTTGATTACGTCTCTAGATGGGTTGAAGCCATTGCCTCTCCCACTAACGACGCCAAGGTGGTTGTGAAATTCTTGAATAAGACCATTTTTCCACGATTTGGAACTCCACGCATCATCATCAGCGATGGAGGAACGCATTTCATCAACCGGAAGTTTAAAGCACTTCTATCGAAGTATGGGGTAACCCACAAGGTGTCAACCGCTTATCACCCTCAAACTAGTGGACAGGTCGAGATCTCGAACAGAGAAATCAAGGCAATTTTGGAGAAGACCGTCTCTAGAACGAGGAAGGATTGGTCCATGAAGTTGGACGATGCTCTTTGGGCGTACAGGACCGCATTCAAGACTCCCATAGGCACCACCCCTTATAATTTGGTGTATGGGAAATCTTGCCACTTGCCCGTTGAGTTGGAGCACAAAGCGTATTGGGCTATCAAATGGTTGAACTTTGACATTAAAGATGCCGGCGAGAAGCGACTATTGGAACTTAACGAGCTGGAGGAGCTGCGTTTGAACGCCTATGAGAATGCCAAAATCTACAAGGAAAGGACGAAGAGATGGCATGACAAGCGTATCGTTCCAAAGGAGCTTAACGAAGGAGATTTAGTTCTACTCTTCAACTCCCGCCTCCGTCTTTTTCCAGGTAAGTTGAAATCTAGATGGACCGGACCTTACGTTGTGAAACATGTTTTCCCTCATGGTGCAGTCGAGATATGGGGCGAAACTAGCGGAAGCTTCAAGGTCAACGGTCATAGACTTAAGAAGTACCAACCGGAAACGCCGGTTGAGGAGGTCGCGCCGATCTACCTCCTTTGAGACGCATCATGGTCCAGCTAGCGACCTTAAATCAAGCGCTTCTTGGGAGGCAACCCAAGGTATTGCTTTCTTTCCCGTTTTCTAGTCTAGCTTAAATAGTTTTTGTTTTTGCTTTGCTTTGCTTTGCTTTTGGCGTTCTGGACAGACAACAGGAAGGAGCACTCCTGGAAAGGGAGAAGTTCGAGATTCTGAGAAGAAAGAAGCACCTCGGTCACTGTCAGAACACCTCGACCGAGTTAATTCTTGAAGCAACCGAGGCGACTAGGGTTTCTGCAGAACCGCCTCGGTCCGTACCACCTCGGTCCAGTCGAGACCATCTCGACCGAGGTGACAGCAGGCCTCGCGACAGTATAAAAAGAAAAAAATTTTTTACAGTTTTCACTTTTACCCTATTTCGACCGCGGCGACAGCACACCTCGTTCTCCTCCATTTCTCGCTCGTTTTCGAAGATTTCTGCTTCCAAAACGCGATTAAAGGGTAGAAGAGTCGATTGCAACTACAGATCTGCAAGAAATCTGAGTGTTTTCGACCGAAACAAGGTAACCACCGTTCGAAAAACCCTAACTCCTCGTTTACTGCTTATTGGGCTTTGGTTGCCCTTGATTTTGCTGAGGAAATCCATAAGTACCCCTTAGGAAGCAATTGTAGTGATTTTAGGGGGAAAAGAACTGAAATTCTGAGAATTGAAATCGAAACTGCTACGCCTCCGTCCAGTCGGCCTGCATCTCGACCGAGGTGATTTCTGAGACTTGTCAGTCAACCGAGGTGGTCTGACAGTGTTTTGTGAAGATGAGTTCCGATCGCCGTTTAGCCCTGAGAGATAGATCTTCACCCTCCCCTTCCCCTTCTTCTTCCCGTCCCTACCGCCCGGCCATCCACGAGAGATGCCGGGTAGACTATGAGAGGATAGCGGGCCGTCCAGTTATCGCACCACGATTTCTGGAGGTATCCGCTTTTGACTGCCTAGGGTTAGAGGTTGACCTTAGGAGGATGATTGCTACCGTTGGGCTAGATCAGTTCATTGAGATCCGAGCCCCAGCCTACCTCGAGCCTACCCTCGAGTTCGTCAGTTCCTTCTCCTACCTTCCCACAGAGGGATCTGTGAAGTACCGGCTGATGGGCCGGAACTTCTTAGTTCCACTAGAGATTTGGAGAGAGATCTTTAGCTTTCCTGCCCCTACCGCTGTAGACTTTCCCTCCCGATCCGTAGCTAGGGAGTTTTGGGGACAGATAGCCCACATTACCACTCATGCAGACAGATGGCGCCCTGGTGATTCCAGGGAGAAGGTCATCTTTCACCCGGCCTTCAGACTAGCCCACAGGGTTTTTAGCGAGATGCTTCTGGCGCGTACTGAGACGCCCCAGAAGATCAGACAGGGGGAGCTCTTTTCGCTTTACTGCATGGTCACAGGAGGTTTCCCCGACTTTGGCTTGCTCTTGGCAGAGGATCTGCACAAGATCAAGGCCAAGTCGAAGGGGGATATTTGCTGTGGAGGTCTAGTCACCCACATCGCCACCTACCACGGGATGGACCTCAGCGTTTGCACATTGGCGGCGGCTCCGAAGCCGCTGGGTCTGCAGGAGATGATTACGCGGAGGATTCTTGTCCCCCGTGGGTTGACCACTCCATACGTTGTCATGCCTTGGGAGCGGACAACGCCTCAGGGCATCAGATGGTCTGCACAGTTCTTTGTCGCCGACCTGCATTTCTGGCAGGCGGCATGGGTCCCGCTGATGGAGGACTATAGAGAGGGAGCAGCTGCTGCTGCAGCTGCAGAGGAGGCTGAGGAGGCTGATGAGGATGACGACGACGAGACTGTTGATGAGAGAGGAGGCGGCGTCCCGATGGACACAGGGACAGATACTGCTGGGACGAGCGCGCCTCCCATTATTGACTTAGATGAGGACGAGGAGGACACTGAGTCGGCGCCAGCTGAGACTTCTCCAGTCAGGCCCGCTAGGCGCAGGAGGCAGAGATTTCATGCATACTTACAGGTTATTGACTCTTATGCTGCACTTTCATTGGATATCCGGGAGATGCAGGAGCGGCAGCATCATCAGTACATGATGGCTCAGCTACAGTTCCAGCATGTCATGGGCTATCCCTATGATCCTATCCAGCATCCCTACATACCACCACCACCTCCACCGGATCGAGACTACTGAGGAGCTGCAGGGTTTTATTTATTTATTTTTATGCAGTTCGGCTCTTTATCCGGTGAGTCCTCTTTCATTCAGACTTTTATTATATCCACTGGGACAGTGTGTCTCAAGTATGGGGTATTTGATGTATTTTATTTGACTACGTGACTACTCGATGTATTATTTGACTTATGATGTATTTTATTGACCGGATATTTTCATATTTATGCTTCATTCTGCATTTATATGTTTATCTGAGATTTCATGCATACTTACAGGTTATTTGATTGAGAAAAACGTCGAAACTGAGAAAAAAAATTGGTTATAAAAAAATTTTTTTTCGACCTCGACCGGGACAGTTCTGGCAAAACGAGGTGTTTCACCTCGGTTGAACCAAGAACATCTCGACCGAGGTGGGTTAACTGAGAGTTTTCGAAAACGATTTTTGTGTTGCTTATCTGGATATGATCTCAGTGAAGATCTTGTTTACTGATTGGTTTTAAATTCTTTATGTGATTGAAAGGTTTTATGATATGTTTAAGTTGCTAAATGCTTTGTTTGAAATTATTGGCATGTTTAATACTTTGTTTTTATCCAAATTATGTTGAATTTGAAGGTTGACACCGCAGCATAAGTTCTCTCACGTTCTTCTTGGAAAGACCAAGGCAATTCATTCTTCTTCTCCTTCTTCTTCTTAATCATGCTTAGCCCCTCATATACATTTTGCCTCCCTTTACCTATCCGGGAATTTGGAAGCAAGCGAAGTGGTGAAAGCAAGTCAAAAGTTGAGAAGTGGCTGAAAGTGAAAGTGTTAGAAAGCAATAATAGGTTTGGGGAAGTCAATCATGAAGATGAGTAACTCGGCACCATTCACATAGCCGGGTGTTTGTGTCTTGCCAAAGTCGGATTGAGCGATATTCCTAACGGGTCATGGTATGTGCATCAAGGGTTTGATGCATCTCAAGAAATTGATGATTGCGGATTTCCTAGGCTTCGGTTATTGTGCACCTCTGTCCATGCATCCCAAAAAGTAAAGTAAAAGAGAAAAAGTGTGAAATAAGCAAAGCTTATTGGTGGAAGATGTTGCAAGTCAAAGTGAAAGTGAAGTTTATCCTTCTCCCGGATTCTAGCACCACATTACCTTACATGCATCCCTACCCTACACGTTTCTTGACCTTTCTTTTGGGAAGCCCTTGAGACCTTGAGCTTGTTGATTGACTTAGCGGTTTAAACTGGATTTTACATAATTAATTTTGATAATTATGATTTATTATGCATTCTATGATTTTATGCAAAGATGAACAACTTTTCTATATTTATAAAATGTTTTGAGCATATTGAGTTTTTAAATTCCATGAAGTATTCCCTTAGAGTGATCTATGATAGTTACACACCATAAAATGTTTTTGAAAGACTTTTCATTGATTTTCTTGACTTATAATCCATTCTATCTTGTCTTCTATATGAGGAACTTGCTTGGAGACAAGCAAGGGCTAAGTATGGGGTATTTTGATAGCATGAATTATAGTCTATATTTTGGGGTTTGTTTGGACGTTTTATCTTTCATAATCTGCATGTTTGTATGTACATTATGTGATTTTACTACCATTTCATCTACCTTTGCGAGAATCGAGGTCTACACCTAGTTTCGTTGTAATTGCAGGTAATATGGTACGTTTTGCATCAAGAAGGAGCAAATGGAGTCATGAGTCATTTGGAGCTACATTGAGGAGCAAAAAGGAATCCTTCAGGAAGCATAGCCATGGATTAAAGATTTACTTTGGACCAGTTTTGAGAGATTCTACGTTCAGTTATGAGTCACCTCGGTTGACCAGAGATTCATCTCGACCGAGGCGATCCAGAGACGCCGACTCGACCGAGGCGAATACCTAGGACGCGGGGAGAATATTTTATTCTTGGCTGAGATCTTTTAAAATTGGAAAGTGATCTTATATTTTTGGGCTGAGCTTCTGGAAGGAAGGAGATATGCAAAATCATATATTTTACCTATATTTATGGGATGATATCTTTCTAAGATTTCTTATCTTTGGAGGGTTATTTTTCCTATAAAAAGGGTTGGTTTTCCACAAATCCAAAATCCCGCTTACGGCTGAAAACCTCGCATACGACGCAGCAGCCGCATCCTACTCCAATTTGGGAGAGAGTTGAAGAACCTTTTTGAAGGTTGAAGGAAGATTGAAGACTATAGCTTTATAGCTTTTTGGAGGGTTTTGTAAGATTGTCTTCAATTCCTTTCCTTGTTGTCTTGTCTTGTTGAATTATTATCCAAGGAACGATTTTGTGTGATATTTGATTCAGTTATTGAAGTGTTTTCATTAAATTCTTCTTTGTTCGAATATTCACCTTCTTCCCTTACATTTAATACTTTCATTATGATGATGAGTGGCTAATTTCCTTGTGCGATTCTAGGGTGATTGGCTGAAGGTTGTGGGAAAAACAATGATAGAATGATCTTAATTACAGTAGGACCCTGAAAGTTCGAGTCTTTACCTTAACCCTAAGCATCTCGTTCAGTCGATGAACACCTCGGCCGGGGTGGAAACTAGCTGACCGAGGTGACTTATCCGACCCTAACTGAGAGTTAAGTGTTAGAGTTTGCCAAATCCTATTCTTATTACACCTTTCCTGGTTCAAAGCAAGCTTAGGATGAGACTTACCCGGTAATTCCTTAGTTTGTGTACCAACGATCATAAGTGTAGGTAATAAAGGTTTATCCTTTATTGGGGTTTGAGTGTGCTTCCATCCCATCTTTGTGAGTTAGCCTGAGACTTACCCGGTAAAGGTTGATTCTATTCCCTTAGATGGTATGTTAGTTTGAGGTAATAGTTCTTTATCTTAATTCCTTGAGACTTACCCGGTAATAGGAGTTACGGTTTAGGATTAGTGCGTAGTGAGACTTACCCGGTGATCTACTCCACTTTAGAAACACCTTCCCCATGCAAAAATCTCAGCTTTGTCCGCTTATCTATAGATCTTGAGTTGGAACCACAACTAGATGCTTTAATCCCTAGAATTGCATGTTTGCTTTATTTGACATCTTATTCATCCTTGATTGTGTTAATTGCTTTTGTGGTTAGATTTAACGTAGCATACCGTGTTGACTTTGTTTCACCGAGTCCCTGTGATCGACCCCTGGAATTTTCTTGCTTTTACTACGATTGACCCGTACACTGCGGGTTCACATCCTTGTTTTAAGCTTAAGTCTAGGGTTATAAATTTAAAGCTTGCACACACCGTTTGGAGCGAACAGATACCTCACCTCGAGACATTTTGTCTTAGAACATAGTCAAAGTCGGTAGCTCTCCTACTTCTATCAGATCTCTCCCAACATGTCAGGTTGTAGCTCCAATGTGGACAAGTGATTGTCTATGTCCGGTAACTGAATCTCAACCCCCAACCAGGCTAGATCCCTCTATAATGGAGATTGTGCCATCAGACGAGCGATCGTCTTCTCCCGAGGCGTCTTCAGACTAAGAGCATCTGCGACCATATTCACCTTCTTTGAATGATACAAGATCTCAAGGTCAAAGTCCTTGATCAGCTCCAACCATCTCCTTTGGCGGTTATTCAACTCCCGTTGAGTGAATATGTACTTCAGACTCTTATGGTTTGCGAAGAAGTGACACATCGCCCCATAAAGATAGTGATGCCAAATCTTAAGGGCATGTATCACTGCAACTAACTCTAGAGCATGGGTCGGGTAATTCTCCTCATAAGTCTTCAGTTTTCGAGACGCGTATGCAATGTCCTTACCTCGCTACATCAAAACAGATCTCAAGCCCAGCTTGGATGCATCACTATATACTACAAAGTCCTTAATACCCTTTAGCTGTCCTAGAATCGGAGCGGAAGTCAATCTCATCTTCAGCTCCTCAAAACTCTATTGACACAGCTCGGACCAAACGAATAGGGTAGTCTTCCTCAATAGGCAAGTAAGTGGCCGGGCTATAACTGAGAACCCTTCCACAAACTGGGGGTAATAGCCCGCCAAACCTAAGAAGTTGTGTGTCTCCTTAACATTCCTCGGAGGTATCCATGAAGATATCAACTCGATCTTTGTCGGATCATACTTGATCCCTTCAGCAATAACTACATGACCAAGAAAGGCCACCTCACACATCCAAAATTCGCACTTGGATAGCTTGGCACACAACTCCTTATCCTGTAGAACTCGTAATATTATTCTCAAGTGCCATGTGTGCTTCTCTCGGCTCCTATAGTACACCAAGATGTCATCAATAAACACCACCACAAACTGATCCAAAAAGTCGATATAGATACCATCCATCAACTTCATGACCACGGCGGGCATATTCGTGATCTCAAATGGCATAACTACAAACTCTTTGTGGCCATATTGAGTCCGAAATGCCGTCTTAGGTATGTCCTTCTCTCTCACCCTCAATTAGTGATAACCCGAACTCAAGTCGATCATGAAGAACAGTGTAGCTCCATGCAGTTGGGTAAGAAAGTCATCTATACAGGGCAAAGGGTGCTTGTTCCTGATGCCTACCTTGTTCAGCTCTTTGTATTCGTTGCACAACCTCATCGAACCGTCCTTCTTCCCAACAAATAGTACCGGTGCTTCCTATGGAGAAAATTTAGGGCATATAAATCCCTTCTTAGCCAATTTCTCCAAATACTTCTTCAACTTTAGTAACTCAATAGGTGTCATGCGATAGGGAGCCTTCAAGATCGGTCTCGTGTTAGGATCTAGCTCAATGTTGAAGTCAACACTCATCTGTGAAGGTAGACCTGCTAGCTCGCTAAACATATCGGTGAACTCACACACCACCAAAATCTCCTCTAACGTTAGACTCCTATGCTCCTTCATGACGTAACACCAAAAGACCTCACTACCCTGTCCAATCGGTCGAGTTGTTCTCACTACATTGATGACCGCTCCACACTTCCCGAGGTCCCATCCTCGGAAGATCTCTACATGACCCTTCTCTATGGTGACAACCACGTTCCTCCTACCAATGACTAGTACTTCTGCGTGTCTACCATCCAATCCATCCCTAAAATGGGTCCTCATGCACTAAGTGTATGACTAAGAAGTCCACTAACTAGTCTCGATTTCCCAAACGAATATGACAATCGTGAATCTCTCAAAAACCTCTAACATTACCACCATCTAATAACCCTACTATAAAAGGCACTCCCTCTAGCATAGCTAAGGACAACATATCTACACATGCATCGGAAATAAAGGATTGCTTAGCACTCGTATCAAATAGAACTCTGACATGCAAATACTTAATCCAAATAGCACTTGTAGTCGTAGGTGCCGGTGGTTGATTAGTGCTCCTCAACTCAAACACTTGTCCTTGAGCCCCTCTCGTATTAGTTGTACCACCACCACGTCCTCTACCTGGACCATGTCCCTACATGGAACTCTGTGGAGGAGGATGGCCCGAGGCCTGATAGTGATGATGTTGGCCCTAGGCCTGATACTGTGGCAGTTTTTGTCCACCTCCCTTCCTAAAAACCTGAGGGGAAGATCCCTACTGTGAAGGAGCTTTGCCTTGATGACAGAATGTAGCCTCATGATTTGGCTTGCCGCACATTAAGCATGTCACGAGCGACTTCTTACACTCAGCCCGCATATCCATAACCTCCGCAGTTGTGATATTGGCATCCCCTATCTGTCGTCTAAGTTGTAGGAGGGTAACTCGGTCATCCGTGTGTCTAACCTCGTCCAAAACCAAAAGCTTTGGTACCGGTACTGACATGTCCTACCCTCTGCCGCTTCTCCGGCCCACCTGACTGTGCAACCCTCCTAGGATCTGTCATTTCTCTCTCATACGCCGAGACCCTATTTTGATAGTCTAGTAGCGTCTCACAACAAAAATCCGCAAGATAAGAGCGGGTACTCTTTCATAGTCTCCTCGAAAACATGTACCCATGTTGATTCACTAGAGGTGCAATTGGACCAAGTAGCACGATTTCATTGACATGCGCGACCATGATATTGAAGCGCGACCGCGGGGAGAACGGGCAAGCACGATCGTGGCTGTGGATGGTCGCGACCGCGGAAAGTGACGATTAGGTTGTAGCGTGCCTGTAGGTACCGATGCAGAAGTTTTAGTAATGCGTTGCGGTGCGTGGCCTACAAAAGATAGAAGGACCTCCAATGTTGCTATTTCTGTGTGCACAAAAGAAAAAAGAGGAGGCTCCAAATCAAGCTTGAGGCTTGCTGTTGTAACCGAAACGAAGAAGAGGAAAGAGGTGACTTACCCCGACACCTTGCCACTGCGAATACGCCAACTTGATAACGACAACAAGGAGTGCTTCTCCGTGATGGTCGATGCTGAATTAAAAAAAAGTTTGCGCTGAGAAAAATTCTTGAGAGGACACATCACTATTAGTGCTTTCGCTTTAATATGTATATATATATATAATAAGATAAAATAAAATAATATTATGACATAGACTGAAAGAAATAGATTAATTGACTTTTAATTTAAGCGGGACGATTTACTTTAAATTTAGTGTTTTAATTATTTTTGATATTTTTTTTAATTATTTATTTTATATTAATAATAATTATTTTTAAAAAAAAATACAAAATAAAGTATGTACACCAACCACTTCGGAAAAATCCCGCCGACCACCATATTTGCAATTCAATTACGATTGTTCTTTAAATCGAACTTATAAAAAATTAATTAAAATAATTAATTCTCTTTCTTTAATGGGAAGTTTTGAAATAAAAATTGGATTTCACTTGCTTACAAAATATTCATTTTAACCTTTTAGGCAAATGTTCACCTTTTACCGACCTTTTGTTCTCATTTTTTCAAGAAAATGCGACTTTATGGTTTCGACCCCGGCCAGTGGCGGCCGCAAGATTTCTTGGGGGGGGGGGGGGGGGGGAAA
>BSUD01000006.1:99894915-99912216 GCA_033239045.1 Fagopyrum esculentum | reverse complement strand
GAAAATAAATTACCAAAAACAAATAGTCAATGATACAAATAAGTGATAAAAACAAAGTCAATCTGTCATCCCATTACGCAGTTTTGACTACAAGTCTACCAAAAACATATAATATGCTACAAATAAACTGTCAATTTGACAACAAAGGTTGTAAACCCATCTTTTGAGTTGACATATTCTGATAATACTGAAGCACATCTTCATTATCAACATTCATGAAAATATCTTTCTTAATGTAGCAAAGTAGAGAATCTGTGAGATTATCATCTGACATCTTGTTACGCAATTCAGACTTGACAATTTTCATCACAGAGAATGCTCTTTCAACCGTAGCTGTCGCAATTGGCAAGACTAAAATCAACTCCAAAAGAAGAAAAACTAGAGAAAAAACAGTGTCAATACCTCCCTCAATCATCTTCATAGCAACTTCTCCAATACTTTGTAGTTTAGAATATTTATCTCCTTCTCTCATATCATAAATCCATGTTCTTAGTTGATCTTTAAGCAGAAGTAAATCACAAGCAGAAAAGTCTTGAGGATAAAAATGTGCAAGTCGAAGAAGTTGGGGCTTACTGAATTTGGAGAAAGAATCCCTTGGATCAAGACATCCAATACATGCGAGTAATTTAGTGTTTGATTCACCAAAATGGTTCTCCATATCTTGGTCAATTTGATCAATAACCTGCAAATTTAACTTAATGCCAATATCATTATAGACTACTGATAAATTCATATACATCAAAATAGTTAAAACATTACAAAGTAATAATTAATTACACGACAGTATATGTCAACTCAAAAGTGGTGGTAGTTTGTGGAAACATTTCCAACACGTCTTGCACCAAAGCGACCTAAAACATTATCATCCATGTTGAGAATGCCAATTTTATTGGTATCACAAAATGCATTGACATTTTCTAATAGTTCATTTCATCCATCATTCCTCAAGTCTTGAAATTGCTTCTTGCAACTACGAACCAATCTCACAACTTCTAGAATATCTCGGTCTTTTCTTTGCAAAAACTGTGATAAAATATTTGTCATGCTCAACACTTCCTTCATCAAGTGAGCAATAAAAACAAACTGATAACTCTCCATCTTTTCAACTAAACCACGAGCCAACCCGCGATTTGAATCTGCACCTCCATCATCGTATATATTTTCAAGCACTTGGATAGTTGAAGACCACAATGACAAAACAAGAATAATGGTTGTATAGTGTGAGCTCCAACGAGTAATGCCCGTCTTAGCCAAAGATGATTCTTGATTCAAGACTCTCCCGGTTGAAATTTCTCACTTTTTAGCATCTCCACCATCTTGTCATGTTGAAGTTGTTGGAACTCATCTTTTCTTTTGCAAGAAGCTCCAACCATGTTTGTGATTTGGGGCAAGTAATCAAAGAACTCCTCCACAGGCCGAATATCTTTACAAATGGCTACAATCACTAATTGAAGTTGATGAGCAATTCAATGAATGTAACTTTGCAGATGGATTTTCTTCTAATATTAGAGCCTTCAATCCATTAATCTCTCCTCGCATATTAGAAGCCCCGTCATATCCTTGACCTCTTCATTTAGAGATAGATAATCTATGCTCATCAAAAAATTCATCAACTCCTTTTTTCAAAGACCAAGCTCTAGTGTCGGTAACATGAACAACTCCGAGAAATCTCTCTATCACAACGCCCTTAACATTTACATATTGAATAACAATAGCCATTTGTTCCTTGATCGAACTATCACGAGCCTCATCAATCAAAAGAGAAAACACTTTGTCTCCAAGATCATTGACTATTGCTTTTCTTGTTAATGCTCCAGGTGCAGTTTTAAGATCATCTTGAACGCGGTGACTAGTGAGCTGAGCATTCTTAGGTGCATTCTCATTCACCACCTTTCAAACTTCAACAATGCGTTTACTGCACCAGCTATGCATCTCCTTAAAATTTCCTCTACTGCTGGAGCTTGTCGACTCTCTATGACCCCGAAATGGCCAACCCTGTGCAAGTAGAAATCTAACAATATCCAAAGTAAAGGTCAAACGAGTACGATATTCAACACCCAAAGTTGCATTTACAGCAGATACACATCTTGTCAAACTTTGTCTTTGATATTTGAAATTTCTAAATAAGATTCGAGCTTCATTGTGAGGACTTCCAATTGATCCCACATGTTCTCTAAACGCTTGAGCAGCTTTCTTCCAGTTACAAAATTTTACTTTCACAAATGCATCATTCAAATTTTTGTACTTTGTCTCCCCTTTAAAGAGAAATCACCAAAAACAGAATGCAGTATCTTTAGAAACACTATATTCTAACCATTCATAATCCTTAAACCAGTTCGACACGAAACTCCTTGACGTCTTTCTAAAACTCTTCCGTGGAAAATCATGTGAGAGAGGTTGACAAGGACCTCTAACCACATACTCTCTTCTCACATCATCTCTAAATGAGGGATCATGTTTATCCATAGTTTTGCGCAGTCCCGGATCACTAATTACTTCATTACTCATATTTCCCATTCGAGGTCGTTTTCCTCTCATATCAACACTAGCAAAATCATCATCATCAACTTCATTTATATGAACACTCTCACTAGCAACACCATCTCTAGTATCATCTCTAGCAACATCACTTCTAACAACATCATCTCTAGCAACATCATCAACATCATTCACATTTACATTTATCAACATTTCGAGGTTCTTGAGGAATGGAGGTTGAATCAATACTCGACAAAGGACGTTTTTTCGTCCGAATAACAAATTTATCCATTTCCTAAACAAATCAATTAATCAATTATAATTCAAAACAATTCAAAACTCAAACCCTAACGAAAATTATCATTCAAATTCAACAAATTCAACAATCAATCATCCTCAAAACATATAGATTAATCTAATTCATGTTTAACAAAGATAACTAATCAAATTTAAACAAAAAAAAACAATTTAAAAAAAAAATCAAACTTACAACATACAATGAACTAGTGAAGTAGTGAATGACTGAATCGTGACTGGGAACTGACTGAGATCGTCAGTGAGCCGGTGAGGCCGAGGGTGGGGTAGCGCAGCCGGGAAGCCAATCGGGAAATCGGGACGGCCGCTTGTCACAGGGCTATGCAGTGTGCACTGACACCAGTGAAGTCGGGAACTGGAAGGAAAACAGGCAAGCAACGCGAGAGTCGGGATGGGATAGGTGGTGGCCGGCGCTTTTGTGCTGGCACCAGTGGCGAGTCGGTTGTGGAGCGCAGGGCAGGAGAGTCGATTGTGCAGTGCAACGCAGGGGAGAGGATAGTCGTTGTGCAGCCGTGCAGCGCAGGAGAGCTTCATTAACCCTATTTTGAATTTTTTTTTCCAAACGCCACAAAAGGACGTCGTTTTGTGTATTTTTCTTAAATTTAATTTTTTTTTGGAGGGTGGTGCAGTTGCCCCACCCTAAGGCCGCCATTGACCCCGGCCTAACGGCCCCCAAAATCACCCCAAAAATCAAAAAAGAAAAGGAAAAATAAAAATAAAGTTGATTGAGTTTTGTCTCAATTCTTATTGCCCGAGACAATAATTGATTTAAAAAAAAAAACTAACTAACAAAATCGATCATAATTTCATATCCATTGTAACAAAATCTCTCCAATATTTTAAACCAATTTGTAATCAACTATTCGTGAACAATTTTCACCCTACAAATCATTATTTTGTTACCCCATTAAGTTCTGCACATTTTTACGTCAAAATGCCCGTATTTTGCAGTTTCGTCTTTTGAGGATGATGCGGTCTTTTGATGGCGGTTTTGAGCATTTGTTGAGAAGGGAGCGTGTATTTGTGATCGACTCTGACGGCTCTGTTGCAATCTAAATCTGAGGTGTCCACAATTGTTCCCCAGACTTCCTAATTGTGTTAATCCTTCGAAGATGAACGTTTATGGTCGTTGCCTCTTGTGGATTGGATCATGCTGCTTTCCCTTGAAAACCTTTTTGCTTTTGAGTTTTTATATGTAGTTTTGTGTATTTCTTTTCTTGTTTGTATGTGAGTTTTCATGACGGTTAGTCTGTCTGTCGATTTTTTTCGGCCTTTCAACCCACTAGACGGCGTACCGTCTAGTAGATCGAACCACTTTCCGTTTTTAGAAGGCCGTCTAGTGGGTCGAGCCGTTTTCCCTTTCAAAAAAAAAAATTTCTTGCTTAATAGATATAAGATAAAGATATAATATCAAATGTGTACTCTTATAGATAAGATGTATGTTAATCAAAAGAACCGTTAGCCGAATATGAACCCCCACATAATTTGACAAAAACAAAGCAACAGAGGCATAATCTATTCATGACATGTATTATGTAATGGTTAGTATGATTAAAAAGGATAGTCCCCAGATTTTAATTGGAAAAAAAAGTCTCTTTCCATTCCACCGTCCAAATCTCTCCCTCTCTAATAGGCACTCGGTATCTCCTTCTCCGCCCCTAGGGTTCTCTATATCTCTCCCTACCTCTCTGCTCCCACCTTCCGGACTCCAATTTCTCCCTCTATCGGAGAAATAACCTAGGCGGGAGCCCCTCCTTCCATACAATTTCTCTGCTTCTCAATTTTCATTCCTATAAACCCTACCGATTTTAAGCTTTCCATGGGGTTTTTTGGCCAAGAATCCGGCTGATATTTTACCGACTCTACTTGCGTCCTCTTGTTTAGCTTCATTGCATTCCTATATCTCGCCCTTTTGCTGCCGCCTGGGCATCCGTTGATCAAAACTTTGGATTCTTAGCTCTTTCTTTGGCTTCAAGTCTTCCTTCTTTCCATCTTTTAGTAGCTAGATCTCGTATTGGGGGTATGGATGGCTTTGCAGGTGGAAGTTCTCTCGATGATAAGGGATTGGGTGGGAATTCGACAGGTTTGTTTCCTTTTCCGATTCATTTCTTCTTTTCTGGATCTGAATGTCGTTCATGTCTTTCGACTCTTTCTTGCATCAACTCACGTGGTTTGAATCTGATATCTGTTGGTTGCTGGACTGCTCTTTTGAGCTTGTCAATCTGGTGCCGGAATCACATAATTTGTGTTTCTTCTTTTTTTTTTTTTTTTTTCCACCATGACTTGGGGTTTCTGTCACGTTTAAAGCAGGCAAATAGTTCTTTGTTGGTAGCTTTGACTTTTAGATTAGATGGGTTGTTAATGTTGAAATGGAATTAGAAATGCCTCATACTGTTATCTAGCTGTTGATGCTTGAACTGCTCACAATTGACCCATTAATAAGTACTAGCTTCAGGCCCTCAGGTTCGGTAATCATCAAGGTCTTGTAATGACTTCTGTTTCTTACGATCTTCTAGTTGGTTATGGAGTGGTTGAGTATTACTCTAGCATGTGAGAGGGTTTGTTTTGGCTATTATCTAGGCAGAATGCCATACAATTTACTACCTTAGTATTTAATGAGAAGGTCCTAAGATATCCACTCAAGTAAATTATCAGGTGAACATGATTTTCCTAGATTGTTTGCACAAAATTCTATTTGTAGACCTGTGCAAAAGCCTGCAAGTTGGAATTTTCTGTAGGTTCTGTGGAGGCATTTATGTTAAGTGAAGATAATGATACATCTAATTTTCCTATATTTCTTAATGCAGCTGATACGGTATTTGATGCGTCACAATATGCATTCTTTGGTGGTGATGTTTTAGAGGAAGTTGAGTTAGGGGGATTGGAGGAAGATGAGGAGTTGGCTGCTGTTGGATTCAATGATGACCTTTATGGAGTGGTTGAAGAAGAGGTACATTTTTTTGTCCACAGTTTCCCCCTTTTTTTTTTGTCTCTTTCAGTAGAAGCTTCATGCTTTAGGCTGTTCGTTACTGTTGTGGAGCATGAACGCAATGCATGTCTAATTCGTATTTTAAATCAAAGTATCAGGGAAAGTTCTTTTTTCTTCCGATTTTTATAAGAATCTATGTGTAGCTAGATATGTGCTTCAACTTCCAAATACAGATGAGATCATGCAACTTAAGGTTCTGAATCAGTTCTCCTGCCTGCGTTATCTTCATTTCTGTGCTTCCTTGAACCCTGATACTTTAGATTGCCATATTTAAGCATAATAATCTCAATAAGGTTTTGCTGAATCTTCTTATTAAATCTATGGTTTCTTTGTTTTCATCTCCAATCCCTACCCAAGTTAAATAAAAAACTTGGTGATATTCCTTTTCTCATTTGTTGTTTTTTCTGCATCATCGTTGCCCTTTATCGATTCTTTGAACAGAAAAATGTAAATGTGATGTAGTTTGGCTGCTCCTTGTTGCTTATCGATTGTTGACCGTGTAGAGTGGAGAATGATAAATTGCCTTCACTTTACAACTTTGTGTATGTCTGCAGGACACTGGTCAGCGGCCCTTGAATGGGATTGACGATGTCACAAATTCTTTTTCAAAGGTGAACTTTCTCAGTAAACTGAAAGTTTCCATTTCTTCTTTTTGTAAGACAATTATGGTGCGAACTACAATCTTATGACTATCACAAGTCATGGTCCTTTATCTTTATCCATTCAGATCAATATAATGTAGTGAGTAATGTGCTTTTTTTATGGTACTGTGTTTTTAACATGTTTGGATGCCAACCTTTTCAAAGCTATGTAAGTAATTGCTTAATCAAATAATAGTCAAATCTGGACATGCATAGTTCTCCACCCCCAAAACAAGACGATATGTCAATAAGTATATCTCTGGGAAAAGATAATACAGCCTGATGAACAATACTTAATTTTTTGGAGTCTCAAGACTCGGTATGATCCCCATGAAATAAGGAATCAGTATCGAAATGAGTCAAACTGTAATGACAATCTTGATTCCAAAAATAAATGGAGGGTATAATCCATTCTAAGATATTGCCCTTCCAAAAATATAAACCATCTTTACATTTTTGTATGATATCTTTAGTGTAATTAATTATTTAAATTAGCAAAATTTAAAATAATTAATTTTTTTCTTTAAAAACATTTACCATCAATTAAATGTAGTATCTTTTAATTATTTTGTGGAAAAAAAATTGATTTTTACAAAAAACTATTTAATTAAATAACTGTCAAAGGTGTAACGTGTTACGACAATGTAATCGAAAACAGTATAACTGGTTTAATTTGTCAAAATAAGTTTTGTAAGGTAGTTCTTTAAAAAAAAGTTGGTTATTTGAAAAATCGGATTATAAAAGGTGATTTCCTCCCGAAAAACTCTATTTTTGGCAAAAAAAAATAGCCTATGAGTCATCATTTCATAGTTCATATAAAAACAAATAACTTGTAGTAGGAATCTTTCATTTCAACACCATACCAAACACCAAGTATTAGGAATGACTTATTCCAATTCTTTATTTCCACCCGATTCTTGATAACAACCCTATTCTTGCAGACATACCAAATGCGCCCTCAATCAGTTCTATGTGTAGAGGGATTATATATATGAACCTTGTAATGTTGTTACTTGCGAATAAAAATGATATGGATGCTTAAGAGGCATTTTTCTTGAATTTGTTAAGAGGCATTTTTCTTTCTCTATTGTGAGGCATTTTGTTTGTATTTTCTGTACAATTTGTCTCTTGAATTGTGCTGATAATTGCAGTTAAGCTTGCCTGATTGTATGAAACAAAGATTTGCTTGAATTTGCTAAGCGGCATTTTTCTTTCTCTATTGTGAGGCATTTTGTTTGTATTTGCTGTACAATTTGTCCCTTGATTTCATTTGGAATATTCTATTCTTTATTAAACCTATATGTATTACCAAGGAAAATTATAATAATTAATATTTTTGTTAATCACATACCTTGGATCTTTTTTTCCAAAACTGACCACTTGGATTAAAGATTTGTTTTCCTAATAAGGAATCTACTCCTTTTGTTTATTTTCTAATTAGACAAGAAAACTTTGACACCGAGTTAACTCTTACATCCTCACACCAGTTTATTCGATGGCTGAGTGGAAATTTATTCATGTTCATATTTGGGCATATATAAGGTAGGATGGTTCTTCGGGGAGTTGAAATTGGAAAAGAGGAAAAAAGAAGCATCTATATTAAGTACATGTAGGCCATAACAGTCCCATTTTTGTGAAATATACTTCATATGGAATATGTAGTTATGAATTAAATTTGAGATCAAGATTAAGTCTGTTCCGAAGAAATTAAACTTCCTAAGGAAATTAAGCAGGAGTTTGAGATTAAGCTTCCGAGACTTCTGCACTTGCCATCTCTTGAACTTGTCAGTGGATCTCAACCTTCCATTTTAATCTATACTTTCTCAGGATGTGATGTGTTCACCCTTGCCCTGCCCTTTCAAGTATCAACCTTTGCTATAACCTCATGCAGATCGTATGCTTCTTTTATACTCAATTATATTGAGGGCAGCTGATATGCTCTACCCTTGCTCGTTGTGTTCAGAGATTGTGTTTCAGTAATGGAAATGTGTAGAGACCCATAATTCATTCTGAATTTGTTCTAAAGAAATCAAACTTCTTAAGGAAATTATGCTTCAAAAACTTGTGCACTTGCCATAGCTCGAACTTATCACTGTATCTCAACGTTTCCATATTAATCTTATCATGTGCTGTAAAACGCTGACATCAGCATGATACGCTATCCTTTCTCATGATGCATTGTGTTCAGAGGTTGTTCACTGATGCCCTGCACTCCCAAACATCAAACTTTGCGGATAACATCATGCAATTGTACTCTTCTTTTTTACTCTATTATGTTGAGGACTAGCTAATATGCTATCCTTTGGTCATTGTGTTAAGTGATCGCATGTTAGTCAATATTATCATATTGTTCATCTTGGTGGTTCATTCTGATACATGTACTTTTGCAGTTAAACAGGGTAGCTAGCGGACCACCAACAGTCCCAAGAGATTTTGATGATAGGATATCCACAGAAGGTGAGTAACAAGTGTATATTTTGACACTGCATGCTTGTTTAAGCCTTCTATCTTCTCAGGGTTCTCAGGTTTCAATGTGTTTCTTTTTGCCACTGCTTCTCCATGTGTTTTTAGATCAATTTGGTATGCTATTACTGTTACAATGGGTAGTTCGTGGATCTCTTATTCGTTCTATCAAAGTATATAAACTAATAAACCACATATTCAAAGAACGTCCAGGTACCATTCTGAAAAGAGGATTAACTTAGATTTTATCGATGTTGGAGAAAGGTGGAGGGTTGGTGAAATTTGGTATTTCTAGGGGATCACATATTTTACTTTCATGACCTTGAATGAATGTAAAATTTGAGATATTAGAGATCTCCTTAAACATTCTTGTTTCCTTTGATTGCATCTACCCAAATAGAGCCCAATGTTCCGTGAGGGATTCTCTCCTTCTCCCTCAGTTTTAACCCAACCCAACTTTCATAGATTTTAATCCATTAGTAATCCGATCTTAACAGAAACTAAAACTTCAAATAGCCAAGTTGCATATTTAGGGGACAATCAATCGAGTGTGGGGGATAAGTGCTCATATCAGATAATATGTTCCTTCTTAGCTACTTTGTTCACATTTTCTGTATCATATACTTTTTGTCTGTGTTAAATTATGCCATGCTTGATTTCCATATTGGGAATTGGGATGTATTACTATCTTCAGCTTGGAAATTAGTTTACACTTTCTTTAATCATTTCTCCTCAGGTTTAACTGCCGCTGATTGGATAAAGGAAGCAGATAACTCAGCATGGTATGACCAGCATGGACAGCTTAGTCCAAAGTCAATGTACAGAACATCATCATATCCCGAGCCCCATCCTCAGCCTCGACAACACTACAACTCTGCTCCGATTCCAGTGCCGAAATCTCCCTTCCCTTCATATCCTCCCCATGGAGGGATGCCACACCAGGGATCACCCAACAGCCATTTGCAGCATCCAAATATTCCATACGGTTCTGGGCAGCCACAGATGTCTCCTTCACAGAACATTTCACCCTTTCCGCGTTTTCCATCTGGATTATCACAGAATTCACGCTTTGGTGGAAATTTATCACAGTTTTCTCCTCCCAGTCATTCTGCCAATGGGCAACCTCCTGGCCAGTGGGCAAATCAAGCAAACATGTACCATGGAGACCGTCCCAATGCTTTCAACATGTTGCAGCAACAATCACCTCATCAAAATGGATTGATGCCACAGATAATGAATCATCACCAGCAGCAGCCTCGACTGCCCCATCCAGTTCATCCAAATTTCAGACCAGGGATGCATCCACAGATGTATGGTTCCAATCTGTCTGCATCTCCACCCATGGTGAACAAGTTCGATGGTATGCTAGGAGGGCTTCCTGACATGAGAGAGCAAAGACCGAACTCTTCACAGAGAAATCGCCAAAACTTCTATCCTCAACAGGAATTTGATTACATTAGAAGAGGTGGTTGGCCGCAGTTCAGATCCAAACATATGACCCCTGATGAGATTGAAAATATTATTAGAATGCAATTAGCTGCAACACACAGCAATGATCCTTATGTGGATGACTATTATCATCAAGCCTGCATTGCCAAAAAGTCTGCTGGGGCTAGAGTGAAACACCATTTTTGCCCTAACTTTCTGAGGGAATTTCCTCCACGTTCTCGTCCTAGTGATGAGCCTCACGCTTTTTTACAGGTTGAGGCTTTGGGAAGGATTCCATTCTCTTCTGTTAGAAGGCCGAGACCACTCCTTGAAGTGGAGCCCGTAAATCCATCTGGTTCAGGTAGTAGTGAACAGAAGGTTGTTGAGAGATCACTTGAGCAGGAGCCGTTACTAGCAGCAAGAGTCGCTATTGAGGATGGTATTTTTCTCCTCCTTGATGTTGATGATATAGATCGATTCTTGCATTTTAATCAACTCTCAGATGGCGGGGCTGAACTAAAACAAAGGCGAAAAGCTCTGCTTGAAGGATTAGCGGGCTCATTTCAACTTGTGGACCCACTAAGTAAAGATAATCATTCAGCTGGGCTATCTCCTAGGGATGATCTCGTGTTCCTAAGGATAGTATCTCTTCCCAAAGGTAAGAAACTGCTATCAAGATATCTTGTGAAACTGAGCCCAAATGATGAGCTCCTACGTATTGTTTGCATGGCGATATTCCGTCATTTGAGGTTCTTGTTTGGGGGGGTTTCTCCTGATACCGCACTAGTTGAGATAACAGCTAAGCTTGCAGCGACAGTGTCATCTCGGGTGTCTGAGATGGATCTTGGTGCCTTGAGTGCTTGTCTCGCTGCAGTGGTTTGTTCGTCAGAGCAGCCTCCTCTTCGTCCAATTGGAAGCTCTTCTGGGGACGGGGCTTCTGCTGTCTTGAAATGTGTTCTTGAACGAGCAACAGACTTGCTTAGAGATCCCCAAACAGCTGGCAGTTCGCCTATTAGGACGTTTTGGCAGGCTTCATTCAATGAATTTTTCGGGCTTCTGATAAAGCATTGTGTGAGCAAGTATGATAGCATTGTTCAGCCATTGGTGATCGAGTCTGATATGGCTAGAGCTATCAAGAGAGAGATGCCTGTTGAGCTGTTAAGGGCGAGTCTTCCTCACACCAACGATCAACAGAAAAAGGTTTTAATGGAATTTGCGCAGCGGTCTGTTAGTCACGGCTAAGGCATTGTTAAAGGTTGAATGAAGGAAGGTCGGGTATGGAAGTGTTTGGTTGGCGTCATAGACAGGAGTGTTGTAAGCAAGCATGGAACGGGGGGAGCTTTTTGTGTTGTGTTGAATTATATATTTCCTTTTGTGTAAAATACTGGGAAGGGATAGTTTTGAAGAAAGATAATTTTGTTAGAAGTTGGGTGTTTCTTGGGTTCATAAGGATATGCTATTTAGAGGATGTCGTTTTTGGTTGTTTGCTTTTAAAAAAATGAAATGTGGTTATATTTTGGGCTTAAACAGCAGAGAATAAGAAGCCATCATGATTCATCATTTGGTTGGTATGCGAGACTGGCTCAGCGTGGTTCTTCAATCTTTGGCCATGCCACCCGATCAAGTAACATACAGTAAAAACAATCAAACATCTATTACACTATGTTTTTTTTATTTTTATTATTATTGTTATTGTCAGAGGAGACCTGCAGATTAGTTGGTTTCTCTTCATTTTGGTAGTAAAAGTACAAAGCCAGTTGGACGGCGCCTGATACTGCTCCCACTCCATTCGGTATCTGCAGTTTTACACTTTGAAATTTAGGATGTGTGTTTTTTCTAATATAAAAACTATTTTATAATTATTTTAAAAAATTTATTAACATTAATTATGTAAATCGTCTGTGTATTAAATAAGTTAGGTACAATCTGTTTACCCGGGTGTATTTTTAAATAGTTGATCGAACTAAATTCTGAAATGCGATAACAAATTTGACTTATAAATTTTTTTTTTAACAAATAATGTTGTATAAATTCGTAAATAAGTTAAAAAAAGTTGAGTTCGATAGTCTTAGGAGATGACTAGAGATGTCAAAGTTGACCCAAACCCGTGAAACAAATTTGATGAACCCGAAAATTTTTAAAAAAGAGAATACACGGAACTTATCCACTTGAAACTGATCAAACCCAAAGTAATAAATGACCCAAAATAATCCAACCCGAATGACCCGGTTGTTTGAATAACCCGACCCGAAGTAACCGACCTGAGTGACTGGATAGCCCGAAGTAACCCGACCCAAATGACCCGATAACCCAACTCCGACACGATAAATGTAATGTAACGATGATTTTAACTCATTATAATAACTTTTGATTTTGACTAAAGTTTTACTATTGACTTATTAAAAATACTTTCCAACTTTAATTTCCGATGTCCTATACAAGTATTGAAGTATACATATTATATAATACATAGTATAAGCATATATACGTATATAGGATGACGTTTTTAAGTATTAACTTTGTTACAATGTAAGAGCTAAGATACATTAACATAACTTGACCAAACTCAAACTCGATTGACCCTCCCCAGTTGACACCTCTACCCGTAGCCATTAAAAACCGAAGTAACCCAACCCGAATAATCCGAGAACAAAAATAAATTATAATCCAAGAACCAAGGCTATATGATAACCAGTATTAACCCGAACAATTGATACCCAATCTAAACCGACCCGACCCAAAACAACCCGCTAAAAAGAAAAATTGTTTTGACCCGACCCGTTTGAACCCGAACAATTGAAACCTGATCCAAACAGACTCGAGCCGAAACAAACCGCTAACAAGAGAGACTGTTTTGACCCGACCAGTTTGATCTTGAGCCTGTTGTGGCCGACCCGAACTGACCCGTCGGCCCTGTTGACACCGTTACGAAGAACCGAACTAAACCGACCCATTATGACCCAAGAACCGAGGCTACCAAATAACCCGTTATAACCCAAACAATCAATACCTGACCCTATCCGAACCGACCCGAAACAAACCGATTATTAACCAAGCATTTTTGACCTGATCCGTTTCAACCCAAACCTGTTGTAATCTGATCCGATGACCCCGTTTGACACCTCTATCAAACGACACTTGAGCGATTTTAATAGAGTATGTAGATGTATATTATTATGAAGTAAGAACAGGAGGTTTGTGTGTACTCCAATAGTACTTACGATGATAAAATAATCAAGCGGCATCAAAGCGTAGATGGTCCAAATAATCCCATTGGCGAGATTGGCCAACGACAGATAAAATGGCATGTAGTTGACGCTCCTCGTCTTGATCACCTTCGCCTGCACATAAATAATTAAATACAAATTATACCCACAAATTAATCTACTTTTTACATTGATAAACTTACCATGATAGTGAGGGGGGAGATGTACATAACTAGACCAAATATAACATTTAGAATTCCCACAACTCTAGACCTCTCGTCGCTAGTCTCAAACAAGGTGAGACTGCATGTCAATGTCCGATAGAGAGCGGGGTCCACCGACCTTATATACTTACCCAGACTTTATGATCCGCATAAATAAGGAAAATGAAGACGTAGACGAGCTCGATAGCAAGCCCTATCGCGTTGGTGGTTAGGACGAGAATGCTATTAGGGTGAACAGAGGGTAAACCGTACAACACCCACAAACAACAGTTCATTGTAGTTGCCAGGTAGGGGTCTGCTTTAAATTCCTCCACTGATTTCATCTTGCATATCCTCACAAACGTTGGCCTGCATCTCACATTTCACGTAAGTAATACATTCCACCCAAGGCAGCAAATCAAAGTTGATGAAATAAATACTAACTTACGCCGGAGATGTAATGTAAATAAGAAGAAAGAAATAACATTTCCTGCCCGCTTTTACTATTAACGTATTAATAATCGAGATGGGAACGTACCAATAACGCCGATTGTGTTGCGAACCATGCTTAGGGTTTTGCGGTCCAACATGTTTCAACAAGATTAGGTTGTACGTGATGCAAACAAGTTAGCTTTATATAGCAAATATGGTGGGGACACTTGTAACATTATGTCCTCGTACAATACATACTTTTTAAAATCTTAGTATTGTTTTGCTTCATCTTCTAGTAATGTCCACTATTAAGTATAGGGGAAATGATTAAATGTTATGATAATTATCCAACATTTAGTAGTTCACACGCTTCTCATGTTCCAATGCATGCAAAATACATGACAATTCTCATGTAGCAATTACATGTAAATTGTGTATTACATACTTAGGTAATTGCCTTAGTTGGAATATTCATTCTTAGTTGTAATCTTTATCTATATGGTATCAGCCTAAATCGATCAGACTCTTCATTCTCATGGCTGTTGAATATGCTTCTTAAATGACCAATCCTCATTAAACCCTTCACGATTATGTTAATCTCTAACATAATCAGACTTGAACCCACAAATTATTTCACTTGACAAGTACAAATTCAAGCCACTCTTGAAGGATAAGATTTATTTCGGTTCTTAGATGGCTCACACAAAGCACCGATTGAAACTCCATCAGTCGAAGACACTACCAGTCCAAATCCCTCCTACCTCACCTACAAACGCCAAGATCGGATCCTATACGGAGCCATCCTTGGAACTCTTTCACCATCATGTGGCAACTCTAGTCACTATGGCCACCTCGTCTTCTCAAATGTGGGAGACCCTCCAAACTACCTTTGGCAAACTCTCGAGGGGACACATCAAGCAAATCAAGGAGATATTGCATGCCACAATCAAACGGTCCCTTCCTATAACCGAATACATGCAAAAGATAAAGGCTTCCGCTAATCTACTCTCGTCTCTTAAGACATCAATCTCAAATGAAGATCTTACGGATTACATCTTGAGAGGACTTAAAAAAATCCTACAAACCGGTCACCTATGTCGTCAATACGAGAGATACTACCATATCCTTAATTCGTAACATTGCATGAGAAACTCATAACCCATGAGTTGTACTTGAAGCACGAGAGCAAAGACGCAATTGGCCTGGCAGTTTCCTTAATTGCGCCTAAAAAATTCACGAATGGTAAAGGTAAGTAGTCTCAAACTCAGTCTTCTTGGCAACCTTCTAACCCTCCACAAAAACCTCACTCAACTTGGTCAACACACAACCGTACCTCGTCCCAACCCGCATCTACGGGTTCCAAACCCTTTAAAGGCCTTTGTCAACGGTGCAAAGAGATAGGGCATGACCTAACTTAACACCCTATTACTCACCAACAACACCCGAATTTTCCACTTCCTGATTCGTCCAGGTTCCCTAAAACCCTCCTCAAGCCAATGTGGCTACATCTACCTCTCCTAACCCGAACTAGTTGGTTGACATGGTGGCACAACTGTCAAAGTGTTCTATGTGTTCCATCTATATCTAAGAACATTTTTATCGGTTTCCAAACTCACAAAAAGTAGTCCTTATGCCGTATTTTTCTTATCTAATGTCTTCTTTGTGTAGGACATCATGTCCAGAACAATTTTGGTTAAAGACCCTTGTATTGATGGCATTTATCTATGACCGTCATCATCAAAATGTGTCCTCACTATTCATAAGGCCGACTCAGTGCCTCTACATCACAAGCTTGGACATCCATTATCTGCTATTTTTCAGTTTTTAATTCAGAAGTTCAATTTGAGTAATTCTTTTTTTAACAATCCAATTGTAGTTCTTCTCAAATTAATAAAAGTCACAAGCTTCCTTTTTTATAAATCTTCCATTGTGTCATCTTATCCTCTTGAGATTATTTATTCTTATTTATGGATGTAACACCCCAAGTTCTAGGAACTTGAAGCGTTACAGGCTAGGACCTCACAATGTGTCCCGACCCTCAGAGTAACAACAATATCACTAGATCTTGCAACAAGACACAAATAAATGAAAACAAAATAGATAACAATATAAAAAGGTATAACAAAGGAAAAGCAAAAGACTCTCAACCAAGTTCAACGACAAACCGAAAAGACACCAACAATAATAATAAACCCCGATCCTGTCCTATAATGTATGGAAACCCCGGCTGACCACTCCGTTCGGATCACTGAGCAACATCTCTAACCTGTAGGACATTTGCAACGACGATATAAACCGTTAGTTAACCTTCAAGATATCAGAACAACAATAAAGACACAAACACACATAAAATATAAACACATAGCATGCTTCACACACAAGCTAATTATTATCTTTTAATAAGCCATCTATTACTAATTCAACTTCTTTTGTGACAAGAGAATCTCCCAAAACTTGCCCTATTTCCGTTACCGACAAGAATAGATCAGATGAATCTCTCCTTTACCTGTGGGTCTGGTCGCAAGAGCACCTCATAGTCTCCTGTAGAACTGGACAAGTGGTCACCGTCCGGTTATAATACACTTGACCAATTACGGTATAAGGTCGTCTTAGTCCGGATTTCCGTTATCACGATAAGGTAAACACGCACCACCAATATAGTCAAACTAATATACGGAACGCAGCTAAGTAAGTCCAAGGGACTTTCTGAATCAAATGTAACTCAAATTAGCTAAACTACTCAACTTCCCGTACGAAAAGATCTATGATTGCTCAGAAAAGGCATCACGAATTAGAAACTATCCTAAATGCTAGAAGTCTGCACTTCTAGTCTCATTGACCTCTACAAGGCACACTCAAACCCCAATAAAGGATAAACCTTTATTACCTACACTCATGATCTTGGGTATACAAACAAAGGAATCACCGGGTAAGTCTCATCCTAGGCTTGCGTTGAACCAGGAAAGGTATAACAAGGGTAGGATTTGGCAAACTGAAACCTCAACTCACATAAGGATCAGGAAAGGTCTCGCCTCGCTCAGTTTATGTACCATCTCGGTCGAGGTGTTCCACGACTGACCGAGGTGTTCGTCGGTTAAGGTAAAGGCTCGAGCTTTCAGGGTCCACTAGGTTAAAGGCTCATTCTT
>BSUD01000006.1:99749370-99894233 GCA_033239045.1 Fagopyrum esculentum | reverse complement strand
TAATATACGGAACGCAGCTAAGTAAGTCCAAGGGACTTTCTGAATCAAATGTAACTCAAATTAGCTAAACTACTCAACTTCCCGTACGAAAAGATCTATGATTGCTCAGAAAAGGCATCACGAATTAGAAACTATCCTAAATGCTAGAAGTCTGCACTTCTAGTCTCATTGACCTCTACAAGGCACACTCAAACCCCAATAAAGGATAAACCTTTATTACCTACACTCATGATCTTGGGTATACAAACAAAGGAATCACCGGGTAAGTCTCATCCTAGGCTTGCGTTGAACCAGGAAAGGTATAACAAGGGTAGGATTTGGCAAACTGAAACCTCAACTCACATAAGGATCAGGAAAGGTCTCGCCTCGCTCAGTTTATGTACCATCTCGGTCGAGGTGTTCCACGACTGACCGAGGTGTTCGTCGGTTAAGGTAAAGGCTCGAGCTTTCAGGGTCCACTAGGTTAAAGGCTCATTCTTTCATCATCTTTCTCACAACCTTCAGCCAATCACCCTAGAATCGCATAAAGAACTTAGCCAACAATCATGATAACAATAATCAAATATATAAGAAATGAATCAATATTCAAACAAGAAAACCTTAACACAAAGGTCTCAATAACTCAATCAAACAATCACTTAAACAAACAAACTGCGTTCCTCAATCACAACCAAAGACAACAAACCAATCCAAACTAAGAAAATCTTACAACTTCCTTCAACCTTCCTTCAAAGCTAACTTCCTTGGATTCTTCAACCTTCCAAACTTCCTTCCAAACATCCTTCAACTTTCTGATCTGGAGAATTGCAGCTCCGAGATAATTAATCTCCAGAAAATCCATCTCTTTATATAGGAGAATCACCTTCCTAAGATAAAATATCTTAAAAGGCAATTTTCTTCCTTAAAATATCTTCCAATCTCCCAAATAGATCAGCCAAAAATATATACTTCCTTTTAGAAAATCATCCTAAAACATAGGAAATTCACTTTTCAAAAATTGAAGATCTCATCCAAAAATAAAGATCTTATGGCCGTTAGATTATTCGCCTCGGTCCAACCTGTCCTGAAGATCACCTCGGTCGAGGTGATACTGTAGCTAACCGAGGTGAATCTCAGTTGAGTGTAAATCTCTCTAATCTGGTCCAAAATCAATCTTCCATCTCATTTCCATGGTTCTTGAGCCTTTCTTGTAGCTCCTCAATGCTCCATAATGTATCTCCAATGACTCCTTAGCTTCCTTAGCTCCATTTCGTTCCAAAACGTGCTATTTTCCCTACATTCACAATGAAACTAGGTGTAGACCTTGATTCTCGCAAATGTAAACAAAACAACATAATGATCAAAGAATATACATCCATACATGCAGATTTATGAAGATAAAACTTCCTAACCAATCCCAAAATATAGGCTATAATACATGCTATCAAAATACGCCGTACTTGTCCCTTGCTTGTCCCTAAGAAAGATCCAAATCTTAGACACAAGATAGAATGGATTATAAGTCATCAAAAAGATCATTGAAAAATATTTCAAAACATTTTGATGGTGCGCTCCATTCATGGATCACCCTAAGAGAATGCTTCATGGCAAATAAAATCAAGACATGATCAAAACATTTTATAAATATAAGAAAGTTGTTCATCTTTGCATATAATCATAGAATGCATAATAAATCATATTTATCAAAATCAATCATGTATAATCCAGTTTAAACCACCAAGTCAATCATCATACTTGATAACACGATTTATGATATTAGATTAGGCACTCATTTAGATAGTTTTCCCGCTCATTCATGCATGGTTTAACACTAGTTCAATACGTTTGCACTCAATTCACGTATTTTGTTGAGATAGACGTCTACTCGGACTTTTGTATGCTTTGTAGGTATTTTGGGAGCTTTAGGAGCTTAATCGATACATTTGAGGATCATTTCTCGAGATGACACACCTTCGGGCTCATTGGGATGCAAGCTAGGGGCTAAGGAGGACACATGGGACCTTGTTGGTGCATGCCATGCACCAAATTGTGGCTTGATGATCCATAGAATGCAGAAGCACCAAAACCACGGCCACTGGGACTTCCACGGGCGTGGAAATAGGCCGTGGTTTTCCCCAAACAGCAGTGACAGCTGTTCCACGATCTTCATGGCCGACTCTTGCAAATTTGGAGGATAAAAGGTGGTCCTGCAAGGCTGTTAGGTATTCTCTCAAGCGTCGTTTGTATATCTTTTCTGGTTCGGGATCGTAAGGAACGATTTCCTTCCCAGTGCGGATTCTTCGCATAAACTTAAGAAAGAACCTGCGAAAGTCACTCAAGTAGAGTGGTTAGTAGACACGGGGGCAAGTGCCCCAAAAGCGTACCGCAACCGGCTCGGTCTAGACCAAGTCCCCGGCAACGGCGCCAAAAACTTGTTCGCTCCAAATAGTGTGTGCAAGCTTTAAATTTATAACCCTAAATGTAAGCTTAAAACAAGGATGCGAACCCACAGTGTACGGGTCAATCGTAGTAAAAAGCAAAGAATTCCAGGGGTCGATCACAGGGACTTAGTGAAACAAAGTCGGAATAGGTAAGCTTTAGCAATTACTAACCATAAAGCAATTAAAACAATCAAAGATGATAAAAGTCAATAAAGGAAATATGCAATTCTAGAGATTAAAGCATCTAGTTGTGGTTCCAACTCAAGATCTAAAGATAAGCGGACAAAGCTGAGGTTTTTGCATAGGGAAGGCGTTACTAAAGCGGAATATATCACCGGGTAAGTCTCACTACTCACTAATCTCAAACCGTAACTCCTATTACCGGGTAAGTCTCAAGGAATTAAGATAAAGAACTATAACCTCAAACTAACACACCATCTAAGGGAATAGAATCAACCTTTACCGGGTAAGTCTCAGGCTAACTCACAAAGATGGAATGGAAGCACACTCAAACCCCAATAAAGGATAAACCTTTATTACCTACACTTATGATCTTAGGTAAACAAGCTAAGGAATTACCAGGTAAGTCTCATCCTAGACTTGCATTGAACCAGGAAAGGTGTAATAAGAATAGGATTTGACAAACTCTAACACTTAACTCTCAGTTTCGGAACAGATAAGTCACCTCGGTCAGCCAAATTCCACTCCGGCCGAGATGTTCATCGACTGAGCGAGATGCTTAGGGTTAAGGTAAAGACTCAAGCTTTCAGGGTCCTACTGTGATTAAGATTATTCTATCATTGTTTTTCCCACAACCTTCAGCCAATCACCCTAGAATCACACAAAGAGATTAGCCACTCATCATCATGAAAGTATTAATCAAATATATGGGAAGAAAGAGAATAATTGAACAAGAAAACCTTAAGAGAAAGGCTTCAATAATTGAATCAATTATAAAACCAACAAGCGTTCCTTGGATAGAAATCCAACAAGACAATCAACAAAGAAGGGAATCTAAGATGATCTTACAAAAACCCTTCAAAAAGCTATAAAAGCTATAGACTTTCTTCCTTCAACCTTCAAAAAGGTTTTTCAAATCTCCCAACTGGAGTATGGCTGCAGCGGTGTATAAAACACAATCGGTGGTATAGCATGCTATGGATTTGTGGAAAATCCAACCCTTTTTATAGGAAAATTACTCTCCAAAGATAAGATATCTTAGAAAGATCTCTTCCCATAAAAATAGGTAAAATATATGGTCTAACTTATCTTCTTCCTTCCAGGAACCCAACCCAAAAATATAAGATCCTCTTTCCAAAGATAAAAGATCTCAGCCAAGAATAAAATATTCTCGCCGCGTCCCAGGTGTTCGCCTCGGTCGAGTCGACTCCTCTGGATCACCTCGGTCGAGGTGACTCTGTAGTCAACCGAGGTGAATCACAACTGAATGTGAAATCTCTAAAATCTGGTCCAAAGTGAATCTTTAATCCATGGCTATGCTTCCTGGATGTTTCCTTAAGTTCCTGAATGTAGCTCCAATGACTCCATAGCTCCTTTTGCTCCTTTTTGATGTAAAACGTGCCATTTTACCTACGATTACAACAAAACTAGGTGTAGACCTCGATTCCTGCAAAGGTTGATGAAACGATAATATAATCACATAATATACATACAAACATGCAGATTATTGAAGATAAAACGTCTAAACAAACCCCAAAATATAGACAATAATTCATGCTATCATTAGGGACAGACTCCTCACTCCCATTCTCTCCCACACTCTCACCAACACATATTCTCTAATTGGAAGATTGGATTGGAGCTACTCTTGGAGGAGAAGAAAGGATTCCATTGGAGAAGAAGAGAAGAACAAACCATTCTTAGTTTTTCATAGTTTTGAGTGATTTTTGTGGAGACGATTTGCTCGGTTTTGTAAGGAACGAGATTGAACCTTCTTTTGAAGGGTTGTAAGTCTTTCTTATCATACATTCAGCTTGATTTTCTTTGTTTTACTTGTTCATCTCTATTTCATTTCATCCTCTTGATATGGATTCCATGGTTTTATGCTTGATGACTTTGATTGTTATGATGCATATTGTTGGCTAAATAGATGCGATTCTAGGGTAAGGGAAAGATGGTTATGACTTGGACTATGATAGAATGGACTTAGATGTACCTTTGGATGAATTGTTTGCTCGAACCTAGCCTCTGTTGTAAACCACGGTTTGTTCTATACATTCCACGGCCGTGGTTCTTGATGAACAACCCGTGATTTTGACTAACTTGCTTGTTTTGATGAATCTAAGTGCTAGGATGTTAGATTGTTGAAATCCTAGTGTTTGTTGAGTTAAACCTATCCTAAGGTGACCTAGTGTTAGCAACTAAGTGTTAGAAGAGACCTACCCGGTGATTCTTGCTCTTAGATACCGAAGATGACGAACTCTAGGTAGTAGTGAGCCTCACAAGCCGCTATTGGACTGAGTGTGCTAGGATAGGTGTTTAGGACTTGCCTTCCCAAGACTTACCCGGTAAGGAGAGGTTAGATCCCTAGAATACCATCCGGTTTGCGTAGATATCCCTTCCTTAAGCTCCTAGAGACTTACCCGGTGATAGTACCTTAGGTGCGGGGTTAGTGGATCATGAGACCTACCCGGTAATTGATCCCATGTGAGAAACATTCCTTCCCAATAATACTATAGTTTATCCAAGGTTGATATGAAGCTTGAGTCCCTATGCCATAACCGGAATTTCCAACCCCTAGAATCCGCTTTTCTCCCTTTGATTACATATTTCGTGTTTGCTTGTTTATTTGAGTTTTAGCTTGATTTCTTAGTTTGTTTTGCCATATTGCATCATCGTGATCCTTGATTGATCACCACACAAAACCAATCCAAAAACATTGAGATTTTCATTTATTTGTTTCTTTCTCTTTTCTTAGCCTAGATCAACACTATCCTTAGTCACTAATCGATTCAATCTCACCTCAGTCTTTGTGTTCGACCTCGGAATACTATCCCTACTACAAAATGTCCCGTACACTGCGGGTTTGCTAGGAGTTAGGAAATATAACGAGTATAAATTTAAGACTTTTTGCGTGTCACGTTCTTAGCGTAACAAGTTTTTGGCGTCGTTGCCGGGGACTAGGTTAAGATTGAGTCGTTGTTTGTGATTGCTTATAGTGTAGGTCTTTCTTGTTGCTTTTGATCTCGTTTGGTTTGTGTCTTTGCTTTTCAGGACATCTCTCACTCTTTAGGTGTATGCGAAGATCTCGTGGCAAGGATTTAGCTCCATTCGATCCCGAACCGGAGAAAACCCTTAGATCTAGATCCAAGAGCATTAGAAAGGGAAAAGAGATGGCCGGAAGAGATCTCCAAGCTGAGTTGGATGAAGCTTTAGAGCAAATGAGGCTAAGGGATGAAGCCTTGGAGAATGAAAGGAGACTTGCCAATGAGAGGCAAGAAGCAACTAGGAGGGAGATTGAAGAGATTAGGCAAGCTCTTGTGCAAAGAGAGCTTAATCGTCAACAACCTCCACCTCCACCACAACCGCAGCCGGCGGTTAATATTCGGGTTGTGCCCATTGCTATTGAAGAACCACAAACTTTAGGGCAACGTATGGATCCGGCACAAAGAGCACACCGTCCGGGTGTGAACTTAGGAGATCCCGCAACCCATGATTATGAGCTCCGCCCTCAAGTTCTACAAATGATCCGGCGTAATCAATTTGGAGGGATGAAAGGAGAGTCTCCTCATCAACACTTGATGAACTATGAGATCTTGATGGAGACTCTAAGACCGCCTAGATTGGAGAGCAACAACCATAAGCTTAGGGCTTTTTCCTTCTCACTTAAGGATAAAGCCTTGGCTTGGTATCAATCTATTCCACAAGGGCGAGTGAGTACTTGGGAGGAAATGACAACCGAGTTTTTAACAAAGTTCTTCCCGCCTTCCAAGACTACCGAGTTAAGAGGGAAGATCAATGCGTTCGTGATGAAGGATAGAGAAAGCCTATTCAAGTCTTGGGAGAGGTTCAAGGACCTCCTCCTAGATTGTCCATACCATGGAATACCGAAGATAGAGTTATTGGAGATCTATTTCAAGGGGCTTGATGAAGATAGCCAATTCAAGCTTCAATCTCTTTCCGGTGGGACTTTCATGGAAAAGAATGTGGATGAAGCTTGGGAATTTGTAGAGAAACAAGCTTTGGTGATTGAGAAGTACTCCCATAGGAAGAGTGATAGGAGGAAGGCGGGAGCATATGAGGTAAGTGAAGTCACCATGAGTAACTTCAAACTTGATGCAATCAACAATGAACTTAAGTCTTTGAGGGAGTTGTGTGCTACAACTTTGAAGAGTCAAGCAACCCCTCAAGTGCAAGTGCAAGCAAACTTGTCTTCCAAGGAGAAAGATGTGAACTACATGGGAAGGGGCAATTACAACAACTATCAAGGCCCAAGGAACTTCAACAACAACCGGCAATTCAACAATTACCGGCCTAATCACAACCATCCCGGGTTTTCCTATTCTAACCCGGATGGAGCCTTGAACCCTCCCGCTTCCACAAGCGCAACTCCACCACCAAAGGCTTCACAAGAACCTCCACCCGGATTCACTCAACCTCCAAAGGATAGAACCGAGATGATGTTTGAGCAATTGCTTGGAAGGTTGAGTGGTCTTGAGAGCACGGTGACTTCCATTTCTAAGGCTCAAAAGGTGTTGGAAGCACAAGTGTTCCAAAAGGCGGGTGAAGCTCATAGAGATCCGGGAAAGCTTCCCGCAAGGACCGAAGACAACCCAAGAGGTCAAGTGTTGGCCATCACAACAAGGAGCGGGTTGAGCATGAAGGATCCCTTACCTAAGGGAAGTGACAAGGGAAAGAAAGTAGTGGTAGAGGAAGAGCCATTACAAGAAGATGGAGGCAAGAGCAAGGATGATGAGCCAACATATGTGGCGCCACCTCCATACAAGCCACCACTACCATTCCCACAATCACGAGCAAGAGCTCACTTGGACAAACACTTTGGTAAATTCCTTGAACTTATGTCTAAATTGCATATTAACATTCCGTTCATGGATGCTATTCTAGGTATGCCGGCATATGGCAAGTTTTTGAAGGAAATACTCTCCAACAAAAGGAAGTTGGAGGAGTATGGAGAAGTGAGGATGACAAAGAGGTCCTCGGAATTGATTCAAATTATAAAGGAGGAGATGCCTCCTAAGCTAAGAGATCCGGGATCCTTTTGTGTGCCAATTGGAGTGGGAGAAGTGAAGTATGAAGCCCTATGTGATCTTGGGGCAAGTGTAAGCATCATACCACTTGCACTTTGCAACAAGGTTGGGCTAGGAGAGTCAAAGCCGGTCAAGATGACCCTTTACATGGCGGACCGTTTGATCACTCACCCGGTTGGAATATTGGAAGACATACCGGTGCAACTAGGGAAGTTCTATGTGCCAATAGACTTCGTTGTTTTGGATATCCCGGCAGACTATCCGGTTCCTATCATCTTGGGGAGACCTTTCCTAGCCACTTCCGGATGCTTGGTGGATTGTAAAAATGGAATTCTCTCCTTCAACATTGGAGAAGAGAATATCAAGTTCAAATTATCCACAATGATGAAAGGACCAGCCCTTGGTGAAGATGTGTTCAATATTGTCGAGCAAGAGGAGTCTAGAGAAGTTGTGAGCTCGATCTTGATCAAGGACCCCTTGGAGAAGGTTCTTAGCTTAAGTTTGATGGAGGAAGGAGTTGAGGAAGCTTGCAATGAAGAAATCGAGGCTTTGGAATCATTGGAAAAGGAGACAAGAGCTGAATTTGAAGCACACAAAGATGTGCTGAATTTCTGCAAGAACCACGGCCAGGGTAAGAACCACGCCCGTGGTTTCTCCCGTGGAACTCTCTGGAATGCTCAAAAAGGCTAGCTTTGCAAGTTCCACGGCCGTGGTTTTGCCAGAGCCCGTAGTTTTGACCGTGGGTTCTCCAGAAACTGCATTGGTTGTTGATCAAGCTTCAAGGAACCTTGAGGAGCCTTCCATGGCTTTGGATTCATCTCAACCAACATTATATGGATCGTCTCCACTCGATAAAGGTCCTCCTAAACTTGAACTTAAACCCCTCCCCTCTCATTTGAAGTATGCTTTTCTTGGTGAGAATTCTACATATCCGGTTATTGTGAATGCATGCTTGAATGATGATGAACTTGCTAGATTGTTGCATGAATTGAGATTGCATAGGAAAGCCATTGGCTATACCATTGATGACTTAGTTGGCATTAAGCCCTCTTTGTGCATGCATAAGATCGTAATGGAAGATAATCATAAACCTTCAATTGAACCTCAAAGAAGACTAAACCCAATCATGAAAGAAGTAGTCAAAAAGGAGATTCTTAAATTGCTAGATGCGGGAATCATTTTCCTGATTTCGGATAGTAAATGGGTTAGTCCCGTGCATGTGGTTCCTAAGAAGGGCGGGATGACCGTAGTGAATAATGAGAATAATGAATTAATCTCAACTAGAATGGTTACGGGGTGGAGGATGTGTATTGACTATAGGAAACTAAATGTGGCCTCTAGGAAAGATCATTTCCCCCCTCCTTTCATTGACCAAATACTAGAGAGATTAGCTCAACATTCCCATTTTTGTTACTTAGATGGCTATAGTGGATTCTTCCAAATCCCTATTCACCCCGATGATCAAGAGAAAACCACATTCACGTGTCCTTGGGGTACATTTGCATATAGGAGAATGCCATTTGGGTTGTGTAATGCACCCGCCACCTTTCAAAGGTGTATGATGGCCATATTTTCTGAATATATTAAAAACATCATGGAAGTGTTTATGGATGATTTTTCTGTTTATGGATCTTCATTTGATGATTGCTTAGCTAACTTGTCTCTAGTGCTAAAAAGATGTGAGGAGACTAATCTAGTCTTGAATTGGGAAAAATGCCACTTCATGGTAAGTGAAGGCATTGTGTTGGGACACTTGGTGTCCAACTGTGGCATTGAGGTTGATAGGGCTAAGATAGAGACGATAGAGAAGTTGCCACCACCTACCTCGGTGAAGGGGGTAAGGAGTTTTCTAGGGCATGCCGGTTTTTACTGGAGATTTATTAAAGATTTCTCTAAGATTTCTAAGCCTCTTACTAACCTACTAATGAAAGATGTTGAGTTTGTTTTCTCCAAGGATTGCCTTGAAGCTTTTTGTAGGTTGAAGAATGCCTTGATCTCCGCTCCCATCATGCAACCTCCGGATTGGAGTTTACCGTTTGAGGTCATGTGCGACGCGAGTGATGTAGCCGTTGGGGCTGTTTTGGGACAAAGGAAAGATGGGCTTACACATGCCATCTATTATGCTAGCAAGACGCTAGACGATGCCCAACTCAACTATGCTACCACCGCGAGAAGGAGTTGCTAGCGGTTGTGTATGCATTTGAGAAGTTCCGCTCGTATCTTGTTGGAGCGAAGGTCATTGTGTATACGGATCATGCTGCGATCCGCTATCTCCTTACAAAGAAGGATGCCAAGCCTCGGTTGATTCGGTGGATCCTTCTTCTTCAAGAGTTTGACTTGGAAATCCGAGATAAGAAAGGGTCCGAAAATTCTGTGGTGGATCACCTTAGTAGACTCCCACTATTGGAACTTGAGAGAGATGATATCCCGATTGATGACTCATTCCGGGATGAGCAATTGCAAATGGTGGAGGAGTGTTTGTTTCAAGTGTCTAGAGGAAGTGAGCCATGGTATGCCGACATTGTGAACTATCTTGTGTGCGAGGAAGTGCCTCCCGGTTTATCATATGCCCAGCGGAAAAAGTTTTTCAAGGATGTGAGGCATTACTATTGGAGTGAACCGCTTTTGTTCAAGAGAGGGCCGGATGGAGTTTTTAGAAGATGCATACCGGAGGATGAGGTGGAGAGTGTGATCCGCCATTGTCATTCCTTGCCATGTGGAGGGCATGCTAGCTCACACAGGACATGTTCTAAGGTGTTGCAATCGGGATTCTTTTGGCCAAGTTTGTTCAAGGATGTGCAAAATTTTGTGGTAGCTTGTGATGCTTGCCAAAGGACGGGCAACATCTCAAGGAGGAATGAGATGCCCTTGAACAACATACAAGAAGTGGAGATATTTGATGTTTGGTGTGTGGACTTCATGGGGCCATTCCCCTCTTCTTGTGGCAACCTCTACATCCTATTGGCGGTAGACTATGTTTCGAGATGGATGGAGGCAATCGCCTCTCCCACAAATGATGCCAAGGTTGTGGTGCGGTTCTTCAACCGAGTGATCTTTCCTAGGTTTGGAACACCAAGGGTGATCATAAGTGATGGAGGGAAGCACTTCACCAATAGGAACTCCGGGACACTTTTGGCTAAGTATGGGGTAACTCATAAGGTGGCAACACCTTACCATCCCCAAACTAGTGGCCAAGTGGAGATCTCCAACCGGGAGATAAAGGGAATTCTTGAGAAGACGGTTTCTAGGACGAGAAAGGATTGGGCTATGAAGCTCGATGATGCTTTGTGGGCTTATAGAACCGCTTTCAAGACACCGATTGACACCACTCCTTACAAGCTAGTCTATTGCAAGTCTTGCCACCTTCCGGTAGAGATGGAGCATAGAACATATTGGGCTATAAGGTGGTTGAATTTTGACCTCAAGGAGGCCGGAGAGAAGAGGTTGCTTGATATGAACGCCCTTGAGGAGATCCGGTTGGATGCCTATGAAAACGCCCGGATCTACAAAGAAAGGACCAAACGTTGGCATGACAAGCGTCTCATCCCGAAGGAGTTGAGTGAAGGCGACCTTGTCCTTCTCTTCAACTCAAGGCTGCGGCTCTTCCCCGGAAAGCTAAAGTCAAGATGGACGGGTCCTTATGTGGAGAAGATCTTTCCCCATGGAGCGGTTGAGATAGGAGGGGAGCATTGTGGAGATTTTAAGGTGAATGGGTACCGGTTGATGAAGTATATCCCGGGAGCTCCGGTGGATATGATTGCCCCACTTCACGTAGAGTGAGACGCCCCCGAGTTTGGTCAAGCTAATGACCTTAAAGAAGCGCTTGATGGGAGGCAACCCATTGGTAGACATCTTTCCCTTTTTCGTTTTTGTTTTTGTTTTGATTTTTCTATTTTTGTGTGTTTGGTGTGCTTTGTGTGTGTGCTAGAGTCTTGGTAGCATGGAAGCCTTGCATGTCATGTGAATGATGATGATGAGTCCCTCATAAATTGTGGGTGGAGCGTACGCGGGACTTGGACGGCTAGCGGCGCCTAGCGCAGATCCCGACGCCATAACGAACACTTTGAGCTCTCTACCACCGTTGATAGGATCATCCGCCATCACACCACTTGAATGATCCCAAATACCAAAGCAAACCATTTTTACATTGTGAGAACCCTCTTTCACTCTTCTTTACTTCATTTACACATTGGGGACAATGTGTTTCTAAGTATGGGGTAGGGTTTGCATGATCTTTTGCATGACTAGCATCTAGGGTAGTTTCTTTTAGTCACATGCTTCATTATGTCTTGCATTGTACATACACATTTTGAAAAATCCAAAAAATCAGAAAATGTTAAAATTTTTAGTGCTTCTAAGCTTGGGAATGACCCTTATGATGAAATTGTCTTGTGAATTGGCTATGGATTTATGTGTTGAATTGATGAATGCATATGTGGACTTGAAGTACTTATCTTGAATCCCATGAATGGTTTGTGATTATGATGCTTGCCTTGATTGGATTGAGTATTGAAAGTCGAAATTACATGCTAGTTCTTGCACATCATCTAGGAATGATTAAGGCAATTCATCTTTCTCTACTTCTCATCTTGATCATGTTGTTTGAGCACCTCAATTGATATAAATTTGACCTCTTTTGACCCATCCGAGAATAGGAGCATGTTAGTGTGTTGAGTGTGTGAAAAGCAAGTGTGGGGTGAAGTTGTTGATGGATGAATGTTATGAATGAAGTGCTGAATTTGTTGTGAAAGTGTAGACAAAAATATAGGTTTGGGGACGTTGGTTTAAATGACGAGTAACTCGGCATCATTCACATAATCGGGTGTTTGTGCCTTGCCAAAGTCAAATAAACCGATAGTCCTAACGAGCTTTGGTATGTGTGCCCGGTGTGGATGCACCTCAAAAAACCCGAGGACGGCTAATCACCAAGGTTTCGCCTTTTGTACACCAATGCCATTGTTTCAAAAATAAGTGAAAGAAAAAGAAAAGAAAAGAAAGAAAAGATGGAGAAAATATACACTTGTGGGAAGTTGATAAAAATGTGACGTTGTGAAGTTAGTTCCATTCCCGGATTAGCATCACATAGCCTAGAAAAATTCCCACCTAATCACAACGTTTCTTGGCCTGTTATTTCACAAGCCCTTGTGACCTATTTGCATGTATGTAAGACTTAGTGATCTAGATTGAATATGCTCATGATCATCTTGACTTCTTCATTTTTACATTTCATGCATGCCTTCGAGTTAAGTATAATTGTCTTTCCATGCCTTCATTTATTTGATGCATGATTGCTTGTCCATTGCCATGAAACATGACTATGAAGGTGATCCAATATTAGAAGCACAACTCCAAAAAGATTTTGTTGTTTTTCTACATGCATAAATCATGTCATCTCTTAGTCTATAGTTGGGGACTTGCTCGGGGACGAGCAAACCTTAAGTATGAGGTATTTTTGATAACACGATTTATGATATTAGATTAGACACTCATTTAGATAGTTTTCCCGCTCATTCATGCATGGTTTAGCACTATTTCATGACGTTTGCACTCAATTCACGTATTTTGTCGAGATAGACGTCTACTCGGACTTTTGCATGCTTTGTAGGTATTTTGGGAGCTTTAGGAGCTTAATCGATACATTTGAGGATCATTCCTCGAGATGACACACCTTCGGGCTCATTGGGATGCAAGCTAGGGGCTAAGGAGGACACATGGGACCTTGTTGGTGCATGCCATGCACCGAATTGTGGCTTGATGATCCATAGAATGCAGAAGCACCAAAACCATGGCCATTGGGACTTCCACGGGCGTGGAAATAGGCCGTGGTTTTCCCCAGACAGTTGTGACAGCTGTCCCACGATCTTCATGGCCGACTCTTGCAAATTTGGAGGATAAAAGGTGGTCATGTAAGGCTGTTAGGGACTGACCCCTCACTCCCATTCTCTCCCACACTCTCAACAATACATATTCTCTAATTGGAAGATTGGATTGGAGCTACTCTTGGAGGAGAAGAAAGGATTCCACTGGAGAAGTAGAGAAGAACAAACCATTCTTAGTTTTTCATAGTTTTGAGTGATTTTTGTGGAGACGATTTGCTCGGTTTTGTAAGGAACGAGATTGAACCTTCTTTTGAAGGGTTGTAAGTCTTTCTTATCATACATTCAGCTTGATTTTCTTTGTTTTACTTGTTCATCTCTATTTCATTTCATCCTTTTGATATGGATTCCATGGTTTTATGCTTGACGACTTTGATTGTTATGATGCATGTTGTTGGCTAAATAGATGCGATTCTAGGGTAAGGGAAATATGGTTATGGCTTGGACTATGATAGAATGGACTTAGATGTACCTTTGGATGAATTGTTTGCTCGAACCTAGCCTCTGTTGTAAACCACGGTTTGTTCTATACATTCCACGGCCGTGGTTCTTGATGAACAACCCGTGATTTTGACTGACTTGCTTCGCTTTCTTTGAATCACATCTTCCACCAATAAGCTTTGCTTATTTTCACTTTACTTTACTTTTTGGGAACATGGATAGAGGTGCACAATAACCGGACCTAGGAGATCAGCAATCATCAATTTCTCGAGATGCCTCAAACCCTTGATGCACATACCATGACCCGTTAGGACTATTGATCAATCCGACTTTGGCAAGACCCAAACACCTAGATATGTGAATGGTGCCGAGTTACTCATCATCAAGATCAACGTCCCCAAACCTAATTTGTTTCTTTCTAACACTTTCAGCCAAGATCTCAACTTCACTTCACATGCTTTTCGTCAACTGCATCCAAATTCCCGGATAGGTAAAGGGAGGCAAATATGTATATGTGGGGATAAAGCATGATCAAGAGGAAGAAGAAGAGAATGAATTGCCTTAATCATCCCAAGAAGAATGTGAGATAACTCATAATGTGGTGTCAACCTTCAAATCCAACATAATTTTGATAAAAACAAAGTATTAAACATGCTAGAATTTCAAACAAAGCATTTAGCAACTTAAACATATCATAAAACCTTTCGAGCATATAAAGATTTCAAAACCAACCTGCAGACAAATATCTTCATCGAGGTCATATCCAGAATATAAGCACAAAACATTTCGAAAATCTTTCAGTTAAAAAACCCATCTTGGTCGAGGTGTTCTGACGGTGTCCGAGGCGTTCAACCGAGATGTGTCTCGGTTTTCACGATCTCGTTTGACCAAGAACGTCTCGGTCGAGCTAAATTTTTTTTTCAAACTGGTTTTTTTGACGTTTTTCTCAAACAAAAACCTGTATGTATGCATGTAAATACAGATAAGCACATAGAGCAAAATAAATGATATATCCAACAAGAGTCATACAAATCAGATCAAGTAGGTCAAATAGTACAAATACCCCATACTTGGGATACATTGTCCCAATGGGTCAAATATAAGTCATGAGAACAAAGTACTCACCGGACATAACCTAAACTGCATAATAAATAAGAAAACGCTGCATCTCGGTTGGCGAGGAACGTCTCGGTCAAGGTGCTGTGACAGCAACCGAGATGTATCTCAGTGAAACTCCGTCTTCTCAATCTCTTGAACGTCTGTCCTTCCATGCAACTCCTAAGTTGTAATTTATTCTTAGAGAGTACCTGATTCTTGTCTAGGAGGATGCAAAAACACGAAGCAAACTATCTAAACTAAGCTAGAAAAGGAAAGCAATACCTTGGGTTGCCTCCCAAGAAGTGCTTGGTTTAAGGTTGCTAGCTGGACCGTACGTCATCTTCAAACAAGGTATAATGGTGCAATCTCTTCATCCGGGACTTCCGGTCGATAATTCTGCAGCCTATGACCGTTAGCTTTAAAGCTTCTGCTACCTTCACCCCTTATTTCAACTGCACCATGGAGAAATACATTTTTCACAACGTAAGGTCCTGTTCATCTAGATTTCAACTTACGTGGAAAGAGGCAGAGACGAGAGTTGAAGAGTAGAACAAGATCTCCTTCTTTGAGCTCCTTAGGGACGATATGCTTGTCATGACATCTCTTCGTTCTTTCTTTGTAGATTTTGGCATTCTCATAGGCGTTTAAACGCAACTCCTCTAGCTCATTAATATCTAAAAGTCTCTTCTCTCCAGCTTCTTTGATGTCGAAATTCAACAACTTGATTGCCCAATATGCCTTGTGCTCCAGCTCAACGGGTAGGTGACAAGACTTCCCATATACCAAATTGTAAGGGGTGGTACCAATGAGAGTCTTGAATGCGGTCCTATAATCCAAAAGAGCATCATCTAGCTTCATGGAGCGATCCTTCCTTGTACTTCAAACAGTCTTCTCTAAAATTGCCTTGATTTCTCTAGTCGAGATCTCCACCTGCCCACAAGTTTGAGGGTGATAAGGGGTTGCTACCTTGTGGGTTACTCCATACTTCGATAAAAGTGCCTTGAACTTCCGGTTGATGAAATGTGTCCCTCCATCGCTGATGATGATACGCGGTGTCCCAAAACGTGGAAAGATAGTTCTATTGAAGAACTTCACAACCACCATGGCTTCATTAGTGGGAGAAGCAATGACTTCTACCCACCTAGAAACGTAGTCAATAGCCAAGAGGATGCAGATGTTTCCGGCGGATCATGGGAAAGGTCCCATGAAATCGACTCCCCATACATCAAAGATCTCAATTTCCTGAATATTGTTGAGCGGCATCTCATTCCTTCTAGACAAGTTCCCTGTTCTTTGGCATGCATCACAAGAGACAACAAATGTTTGCACATCCATAAATAATGTAGGCCAAAAGAAACCAAAATGTAATACCTTAGCGCACATTTTGTGAACGCTAGCATGTCCTCCACAAGGAAGTGAGTGGCAGTGCCGTATGACACTAGCAGCTTCATCCTCCGGAATGTATCGTCGAAGTATCCCATCCGGACCTCTTTTGAAAAGTAGAGGTTCATTCCAATAGTAGTGACGAACATGCTTGAAGAACTTTTTCCTTTGAGCGTATGTCAAACCGGGAGGTACTTCTTGACAAACAAGATAATTGACAATATCAGCTTACCAAGGCTCTTTACCATCTGAAACTTGGCGAAGCCAATGCTCCACCAACTGTGAGTGATCATCAGAGAATCAATCATCAACGGACAGATCGTCCTCCTCAATTGACTTCATCTTGCTTGCTGTCTTGGTCGTGGTCAGACATGGGTGACCGAGGTGTTCTTCAGATAAGATCACCTCGCTTGCTCTAGAAACTGTCTCGGTCAAGGTACTGGAACTGGGACCAAAACCTAATGTGCTTTTCTTCTCCTGAATCAGTTTATCAAATCTAGCTCCTGGATCTGCTTCCAATGTTTCCAAACTTCACACATCTACATCACACAAGACATCTATACCTTCCTCCATCATATTAAAACTCAACTTTCTCAAGAGGAACTTTAATAAGGATAGAGCTCACCAATTCTCGAGAATCTTCTTCATCATAGATGTTGAAGATGTCATCATCCAAAGGCTCTCCCTTCATTACAGCCAATAGTGCAAACTTCACATGATCGCCACCAATGTTGAACTTCAACTTGGCGTTCTTACAATCAACGTTGCAACCCGATGTTCCTAGAAACAGTCTTCCGAGAATGATAGGAATGGGATAATCAACGGGAATGTTTGTTACGCTAAGAAAGTGTGCACGCAATAAGCCTTAAATTTATACTCGTTATATTTTTCCTAACTCCTAGCACACCCGCAGTGTACGGGACGTTCGTAGTATGGATAGTATTCCGAGGTCGAACACAAAGACTAAGGTGAGATTGATTCGGTTTATGATTGAGTTTAGTGAAGATCTAGGTTAAGAAAAGAGAGAAATAAAGAAATGAAAATCTCAATTGTTTTTGGTTGGTTTTTAGTGATCAATCAAGGATCACAATTCATGAAAAGTAAACAATCAACTAAACTATGAATCATCACGAATAAACAAGCTAAATAAGATATGGATCAAAGAAAGAAAAGACCGATTCTAGGGGTCGGAAGTTCCGGTTATGGCATAGGACTCAAGCTATCTATTCATTCCTTGGATTAACTATGTTGGGGTTAAGTGCTTCTAGATTGGGATCAATCACCGGGTAGGTCTCATGATCCACTAGTCCATTCCCTAGATCTCATCACCGGGTAAGTCTCTAAGAACCTAAGGGACGGAATTCTACACAAACTGGATCGTTACCTAGAGGTCTTAACCTATCCTTACCGGGTAAGTCTTGGAAAGGGAAGTCCTAAACAACTATCATAGCACACTTAATCCAATGGCGGCTTATTAGGCTCACCACTACCTAAGGTTTGTTATCTTTGGAATCTAAGAGTAAGGATTACCGGGTAAGTCTCTCCTAACGCTTAGTTGCTAACACTAGGTCACCCTAGGATAGATTTAACTCAACAAACACTTAGGATTTCAACATTCTAACAATCTAAGACAAGATCCATCGAACCAGGGAAAATCACGGTTTGTTCCACCTAAACCACGGCCGTGGTTAGGCAAGAACTACCCGTGATTTCTAACAGCAGCTACGTTCATGCACACAAGTCATCCAAAGATAAATCTAAGTCCGTCCTATCATAGCCCTAGCCATAACCATCCTTTCCTTACCCTAGAACCACATCTATTTAGCCTACAACGTTCATAATAGAAATCGAAACAAACAAACATAAAATCATGACATCCATTTGCAAGATGATGAAGGAAGAGAGATGAACAAGTGAACTAAAACAAAACCAAGCTGTAAATAGAATTAGAGTGACTCACAATCCTTCCAAAAGAAGGTTCAAATGATTCATACAACTCTAGAAATAGAATTCACAATTCTTCACTACAAAAACTATCAAGGTGTGGTAATGGTGTGTGTTCTTCTTCTCCTCTTCAATGGAGCTCTTCCTCTTCCTCTTTGACACTTTCCTTCCTAGAAAGACTTCTTGTTAAGAGAATATTTTTGTTAGAGGATAATGGATAATGGAGAGCTGCTCCAAGATGCTCCTCTCAGCCAATGAAGGACCACTTTTATAACAAATTTTGCATGAGCTGGCCATGAGAGTCGTGGCACAGCTGTCACAAGAATCTGGCAAAATTCACGGGTGATTCCACGGCCGTGGAGTGTCAGAGAACCGTGATTTGCTCCAGAAACTTCGCTTTGGATCATTAAGCTGTGATTTGGTGCATGGCTTGTGTTGGCAAGGCTCCATGAGTCCTCCTTAGCCTTTAGCTTGTGTCCTAATAAGTCCGAGGGTGTGTCATCTAGATGAACAATCCTCAAACGTATCGTTTTAGCTCCTAAATCTCCCGAAATACCTACAAAACACGCACAAGTCCGTGTAGACGTCTATCTCGACAAAATACATGAATTGAGTGCAAAACGTCGTGAACTAGTGCTAAACTATGCATGAATGAGTGAGAAATCTATCTTAATGATTACCTAAAACTAAGTTATAAATCGTGTTATCAATGTCCAACACAACAAAGTCTATAGGTATGTAGAAATTACCTAACTTGATGGAAACGTCCTCTAAGATACCAACGGGACGGGTAATGGAGTGATCCTCCATGTATAACGTCATCTTCACGGGCTTGGGATTTCCATGGCCGACCTTTTCACAATGTTCTAGAGGAATGATACTCATACTAGCTCCTAGATCACAAAGTGCATCATAGGTCACATCCCCAACTTGGATGGGAGTGCAAAACGAACCGGGATCTCTCAACTTAGGTGGCATCTTCTCCTTCATGATTTGAATGAGCTCCGAAGATCTAGAGGTCATCCTTACTTCTCCAAAATCTTTCAGCTTTCTCTTCCTTGACAAGATCTCTTTCTGAAACTTCCCATAGGCGGGCATTCCTAGAATAGCATCAATGAAAGGGATGTTAATATGTAGTTTATTCACAAGGTCAAAAAACTTACCAAAGTGCTTGTCTAGATGTTCCCGCGCCCTAGACTGAGGGAACAAGAGTGGTGGTTTATATGCAGGAGGTGGAACATAAACTTCAGCTTTTTCTTTCGCTTTTTGGGGCTCCATCTCGGTTGGCACCTCGACTAAGGTGTTCCTTGTCTGATCGTGGTCCGACCGAGGTACTGGATCTGCAGTCTTCAATCTAATGCGTGTTGTGATAGCCATGGCTTGCCCTTTTGGGTTGTTCTCTGTCCTTCCTGAAAGTTTTCTAAGATCTCTTGGCGCTTCATTAGCCTTGCTGAAAAATTATTGTTCTAAGGCTTTTTGTGCCTTTGAAAATAAATTCATTGAAATCTCCATAGCATTGAGCTTGATCAATATTGCCTCCAACACAACGTCCGATTTCTTAGGTGGCTGGGACGAGCTTGATGACGGTTCCCGGCTTCTCAATGGAGTAGAAGAAGAAGAGGAAGGGGTGTTAAGAGCATTTTCAGCATGAAAATAAGGGTTACCGGGATTTTGTTGATTTGATCTCCAATTGTTGTTGTTGTTGTTGTTGTTGTTGTTGTTGTTGTTGTTGTTGTTGTTGTTGTTGTTGTTGTTGTTGTTGTTGTTGTTGTTGTTGTTGTTGTTGTTGTTGTTGTTGTTGTTGTTGTTGTTGTTGTTGTTGTTGTCATCGTCGTCGTCGTTGTTTTTGTTGTTGTTGTTGTTATTGTTGTTGTTGTAATTGTTGTAGTTATGCGGCCCTTGATAATTTCCTCTCCCTTGGTAACCAACATCTTGCTCCTTCTTAGTTTGAGCTACTTAAAACTCCTTCAATGCCTTGACTTTATTGTTGAGCGAGGTGAGTTGAGCTGTATTTGATGTTGTATCTTGAAAGCTAACTCGTCTTGCTCCATCTTCAATCCTTTTGATGAGAATATTTCTCCATGTGTAAAGCTTGCTTTTCTATGAAATCCCAAGCTTCATCTATCGGCAAATCCATGAAAGTGTTGGCCGAATGTAATTGGAGTTTGAATTGAGTGTCTCCATCCAAACCCTTGAAGTATATCTCTAGCAACTCGATCTTTGGAATTCCATGATGAGGGCAATCCAACAAAAGGTCCTTGAACCTTTCCCATGACTTGGACAAACTCTCTTTGTCTTTCATGATAAAAGCATTGATCTCTGCATCGCTGGTGCGATTTTCCTCCCTTTCACGCTGCAATTCCTCCCTATTGAGGCGCAGCTGTTCCATCGCCTCATTCAACTCGGCCTCAAAATCGCGATCATTTCGATTGGCCATTTTCGCTTCTTTCAAGCGTCTCTTATATGTCTTTTCTGGTTCGGGATCGTAAGGAACGATTTCCTTCCCAGCACGGGTTCTTCGCATAAACCTAAAAAGAACCTGCGAAAGTCACTCAAGTAGAGTGGTTAGTAGCAACAGGGGCAATAGCCCCGAAAGACAACTGTAACCGGCTCGGTCTAGACCAAGTCCCCGGCAACGGCACGAAAAACTTGTTCGCTCCAAACGGTGTGTGCAAGCTTTAAATTTATAACCCAAGAAGTATGCTTAAAACAAGGATGCGAACCCACAGTGTACGGATCGATTGTAATAAAAGCAAGAATTCCAGGGGTCGATCATACGGACTTAGGTGAAACAAAGCAAGTATAGGTTGTCAATATTGCAACTAACCACAAAAGGGATTAAAACAATCAAAGATGATAGTAAAGTCAATTAAAGGAAATATGCAACTTCTAGGGATTAAAGCATCTAGTTGTGGTTTCAACTCAAGATCTCAAGATAATCGGACAAAGCTGAGGTTTTGCAAAGGGAAGGTGTTACAAAAGTGGAATAGATCACCGGGTAAGTCTCACTATTCACTAACTCCAAACCAAAAGCTCCTATTACCGGGTAAGTCTCAAGGTACTAAGGAAATGAATTATAATCTCAAACCAACACACCAACTAAGGGAATAGAATCAACCTTTACCGGGTAAGTCTCAGGCTAATTCACAAAGATGGAATGAAGGCACACTCAAACCCCAATAAAGGATAAACCTTTATTACCTACACTTATGATCTTGTATAAACAAACAAAGGAATCACCGGGTAAGTCTCATCCTAGGCTTGCATTGAACAAGGAAAGGTGTAATAAGGATAGGATTTGACAAACTCTAACACTTAACTCTCAGTTATGGATTAGATAAGTCACCTCGGTCAGTCAAGTTCCACCTCGGACGAGATGTTCATCAATTGAACGAGATGTTCTAGGGTTAAGGGTAAAGACTCGAGCTTTCAGGGTCCTACTGGGATTAAGATCATTCTATCATCGTTTTTCCCACAACTTTCAGCCAATCACCCTAGAATCGCACAAGGAAATTAACCACTCATCATCATGAAAGCAATAATAAATATACGGGAAGATAATGAATATTTGAACATAAAAACCTTAAGAACAAGGCTTCAATAACTGAATCAAATAAACAAATCAGCGTTCCTTAGAATCACAAATCAATCAAAAGCAACAAACCAAAGGGAATCTAAGAAAGTCTTACAAATCTCCTTAAAAAGCAAAAACAAGCTATGAACTTCCTTCCTTCAATCTTCAAACTTCCATCAAAACTCCAAAAAATCCCTTAATTGCTGGATGCTCTCAGCCTCCTAGCATGGTTGAACTTGTGGAAAATCCAACCCTTTATATAGGAGAATTATCTTCCAAATATAATAATATCTTAAAAATATAATATCCTAATAAAATATATCCATATCTCTAAAATAGATCTCCAAAATATATGATGTTCCTTCCAGAAATCCAGCCCATAAATATAAGATTTCTCCTTCCAAAAATAAAAGATCTCAGCCAAATATAATATATCTCGCCATGTCAGGGTATTTGCCTCGGTCGGGGCGCTCCTCTAGATCACCTCGGTCGAGTTGACTCTGTGGTCAACCGAGGTGACTCTCAGCTGAAGGTGAAATCTCTCAAATCTAGTCCAAAGTAAATCTTCTTTGTTAATTCCATGCTTCCTGAGCTCCTCTTTAAGCTCCCGAATGTAGCTCTAATGAATCCTTTGCTCCTTTAGCTCCATTTTGATGCAAAACGTGCCATTTTACCTACATTTACAACAAAACTTGGTGTAGACCTCGATTCCCGCAAAGGTAGATGAAACAACAATATAATCACATAATATACATTCAAATATGCAGATTATTGAAGATAAAACGTCTAAACAAGTCCCAAAATATAGACTATAATACATGCTATCAAGCATCACCTTCCTAAGATAAAATATTTGAAAAGACAATTTCCTTCCTTAAAATATCTTCCAATCTTCCAAATAGATCAGCCAAAAAGATATGCTTCCTTCCAGAAAATCATCCTAAAATATAGGAAATTCACTTTCCAAAAATAGAAGATCTTAGCCAAAAATAAAGATCTTATGGCCGTTAGATTATTCGCCTCGGTCCAACCTGCCCTGAAGATCACCTCGGTCGAGGTGACACTGTAATCAACCGAGGTGAATCTCACCTGAGTGTAAGTCTCTCTAATTAGGTCCAAAACAAATCTTCCATCTCATTTTCATGGTTCTTGAGCCTTTCTTGTAAGGTCTTCAATGCTCCATAATGTAGCTCCAATGACTCCTTAGCTTCCTTAGCTCCATTTCGTTCCAAAACGTGCTATTTTCCCTACAATCACAACGAAATTAGGTGTAGACCTCGATTCTCGCAAATGTAAACGAAACAACATAATGATCAAAGAATATACATCCATAAATGCAGATTTATGAAGATAAAACGTTCAAACCAATCCCAAAATATAGACTATAATACATGCTATCAAAGATCCTCAAGGATCACATTATCAACACAAGCTTAAGTATTTCCAAGCCATAACCAACTCATAGGAATCCACAAGCTACTAACTGGAATTCACCCTAGTTCATCTAGGTCCAACCTAACATGATCTAACACCAGAAAATGATAAGGAAGCAAGGAGGGATGTGACTTACCAAAAGACGGTAGCCACTGGAGTTAAGGCGCGACCGCGGGTGACAGGAGGCGCAGGCGCAGAGACAAGGAACTGAGGCGAACATCGGGCTAAACCGCGGCAACGAGAGGCCGCGGGGCAGCGTCTAGGGTTAAACCGCGGGGGAGCTTGCTTGCAGCCGCGGGGGCGGTAAAGCAACAGAGGCGAACGTTAGGCTTCTTTGACAGCAGAACCACAACAGGCTGGCTTTGTTTTCCTTTGTGATTCTTCACACGACACACTCAACCACAAGAGCCTGGATATACACATACAACAATCAAACCACGGCCAACTAGAATCAAGACTCGATCTTGATTCTTGCCAAGAAGAAGAAGAAGAAGAAGAAGAAGAAGAAGAAGAAGAAGAAGGATGCAAAAGGAGTATACAAGAGGGAAATGAGAACATATAGGAGAAGAACTTACAAGGATTCTGCTGATCTCATAGAACAAAGACTGCAACTTGACTCACGGTTGAGGAAGACAAGGAAGCAAGAAGATGAGAGCAAGGGAGAAAACATGATAAGAAGAGGTGCGGCTGGGGAAAGAGGAAGGTATAAAACTAGGGTAGAGGATAGAGGAATGACGGCCCAAGATTAGAAGATCGAATATCTAAGAAAGGAAAGAAGATAAAAACTTATGCAATCTGGGGCCAGTCATACCCGTGGCAAGACCGCGTTGCGACCGCGGGAAGATCACTTGGCCGCGACCGCGGGTCATCGTCACCGCGGGAGCGGTGACGTGAAAAAACTGGGTGTTCCTTTAGATCCCCCTAAAAAGAAGTTTTGTCCCGGTCAGAACTCATATTTCCTCACGGGGCATATAAATCAGGTCATTACATAGATGCACACAAACTCAACAAGGAGGGCATGGGAACTCACCTGTCGATGCTATAGGTAGATCTAGCTCAACATAGAACTCTAGATAGTTCTTCCGCATACTATTCTCTGTTTCCTAAGTAGCCTCATCAACTCCTCGCATTGACCACTTTACTCTCATCATCAGTATGTCCTTCGACCGTAAACATCTCGTACTACGCTCTAGGACAGCTACCAGGTGCTCTACGGATGTGTGGTCCGGCTCGACCACTAAATCATCATGACTGACAATGTGAGATACATGGAAGACCCGGTGAACAACCTCTAGTCTCGATGGCAAAGCAAGTTTGTATTCTGCCTCTCCAACTCGCTCAAGGACCTCAAAGGGTCCGACATATCTGGGACTCAACTTCCCCTTGACGCCGAAATGTCTAACACCTCGTGTCAGGGATACTCTCAACAATACCTGAGCTCCCACTCTAAACTCCAAAGGTCTGTGCCTCTTATCAACATAGGACTTCTGGCGACTCTGTGTGTTACGCTCAGGATGTGATACGCAATAGGCTTTAAATTTATACTCGTTATATTTCTCCTAACTCCTAGCGAACCCGCAGTGTACGGGACATTTGTACTAGGGATAGTATTCCGAGGTCGAACACAAAGACTAAGGTGAGATTGATTTGGTTTATGATTAAGTTTAGTGAAGATCTAAGCCTAAGAAAAGAGAAAGAAATAAAGAAATGAAAATCTCAATGTTTTTGGTTGGTTTTTAGGTAATCAATCAAGGATCACAAATCATGCAAGTAAACAATCAACTAAGCTAACGAATCAACACAAACAAATGAGCTAAACACGAGATATGAATCAAAAGGGAAAAGCGGATTCTAGGGGTTGGAAGTTCCGGTTATGGCATAGGACTCAAGCTATCTAATCATCCTTGGATTACCTATGATATGTTGGGATTGAGTGTTTCTAGATTGGGATCAATCACCGGGTAGGTCTCATGGTCCACTAGTCCGTCCCTAAGGTCTCATCACCGGGTAAGTCTCTAAGAACCTAAGTGATGGAATTCTACACAAACCGGATTGTTACCTAGGGATCTAACCTATCCTGACCGGGTAAGTCTCGAAAGGGTTAGTCCTAAACAACTAGCCTAGCACACTTAATCCAATGGCAGCTTATGAGGCTCATCACTACCTAGGGTTCGTCATCTTTGAAATATAAGAGCAAGAATCACCGGGTAGGTCTCTTCTAACACTTAGTTGCTAACACTAGGTCACCCTAGGGTAGATTTAACTCAACAAACTCTAGGATTTCAACATCCTAACAATCTAAAACTGGATCCATCGAACCAGGGAGAATCACGGGCTGTTCTACCAAGTCCACGGCCGTGGTTTGGCAAGAACAAACCGTGGACTCTAACAGAGGCTACGTCCAAGTAAGTGACTCATCCAAGGGCAAATCTAAGTCCATCCTATCATAGTCCTAGCCATAACCATCCTTTCCTTACCCTAGAATCACATCTATTTAGCCTACAACATTCATCATGACAATCGAAACTATCAAACATAAAATCATAGCTTCCATTTGCAAGATAATAAAGAGAAAGAGATGAACAAGTGAAGTAAACAAAACCAAGCTGAAAGTAAGATTAAAATGACTCACAACCCTTCCAAAAGAAGGTTTAGATGGTTCATACAACTCTAGAAATCGATTCCGAAATTCTTCACTACAAAAGCTATCAAAGTGCTAGCAATGGTGTGTTCTTCTCCTTCCTCTCCAATGGAGCTCTTCTTCTTCCTCTAATGGTAGCCTTCCTTGAGAGAATCTTCTTGTTAGTGTGTGTGAATTGGATGGTGGGATGGAAGATGATTCTCTCAGCCAATGCAGGACCACTTTTATACTACAACTTTGCAAGAGCTGGCCAAGAGATCGTGGCACAGCTGTCACAACCGCCTGGCAAGAACCACGGGTGGTTCCACGACCGTGGTCTAGCAGTGAACCATGGTTTGGTGCTTCAACGTTGCCTTGGTTCATTAAGCTTTGATTTAGTGCATGGCTTGTGTTGGCAAGGTTCCTTGAGTCCTTCTTAGCCCTTAGCTTGCATTCAAATGAGTCCGAGGATGTGTCATCTTGATGATCGATCCTCAAATGTATCGTTTAAGCTCCTAAATCTCCCAAAATACCTATAAAGCAAGCAAAAGTCCGCGTAGACGTCTATCTCGACAAAATACATGATTTAGGTGCAAACGTCGTGAACTAGTGCTAGATCATGCATGAATGAGTAAGAAATCTATCTAAATGATTACCTAAACCTAATTCATAAATCGTGTTATCAAAAATACCCATACTTAAGGTTTGCTCGTCCCCGAGCAAATTCCCAACTATAGACTAAGAGATGACATGATTTATGTATGAAGAAAAATGGCAAAATCTTTTTGGGTTTGTGCTTCTACTATTGGATCACCTTCATAGTCATGTTTCATGGCAACGGACAAGCAATCATGTATCAAACAAATGAAGGCACGGAAAGACAATTATACTTAACTCGAAAGCATGCATGAAATGTAAAAATGAAGAAGTCAAGATGATCAAGAGCATATCCAATCTAAATCACTAAGTCTTACAAACATGCAAATAGGTCATGAGGTCTTATGAAATAAAAGGCCAAGAAACATTGTGATTAGGTGGGATTTTTCTAGGTTATGTGATGCTAATCCGGGAACGGAACTAACTTCACAATTTTGTCCTCGATCAACTTCCCTCAAGTGTATGTTTTCTTCATCTTTTCTTTCTTTTCTTTTTCCTTCACATATTTTTGAGACAATGGCATTGGTGTACAAGAGCCGAAACCTTGGTGATTAGCCATCCTCGGGCTTTTTCTATTTTTGAGGTGTATCCACACCGGGCACACATACCAAAGCTCGTTAGGACTATTGGTTTATTCGACTTTGGCAAGGCACCAACACCCGATTATGTGAAGTTTGCCGAGTTACTTGTCATTTAAGCCAACGTCCCCAAACCTATATTTTTGTCTACACTTTCACAACAATTTCAGCATTTTATTCATGACATTCTTTCATCAACATCTTCACCCCACACTTGCTTTTCACACACATCAACACACTAACATGCTCCTATTCCCGGATGGGTCAAAAGAGGTCAAATTTATATCAATTGAGGTGCTCAAATATCATGATCAATATGAGAAGTAGAGAAAGATGAATTGCCTCATTCATTCCTAGATGGTGTGCAAGAACTAGCATGTAATTTCGACTTTTAATACTCTATCCATTCTAGGCAAACATCATGATCACAAATCATTCATGGGTTTCAAGAGAAGTATTTCAAGTCCACTTATGCATTCATTAATTTAATACATAAGGCCATCCATAGCCAATCCACAAGACAAGATTCATCATTAGGGTCATATCCAAGCCTAGAAAGCACACAATTTTTTTTAAATTTTCTGATTTTTATGGGATTTTCGAAATGAGTATATACAATGCAAGACATGTGAAAATATTAAACTACCCTAGATGCTAATCATGCAAAATATCATGCAAACCCCACCCCATACTTAGAAACGCATTGTCCCCAATGTGTAAATGAAGTAAAGAAAAGTGAAAGAGGGTTCTCACAATGTAAAAATGGTTTGCTATGGTATTTGGGATTTCTCAAGTGGAATTGATGTTGGATGATCTATCAGCAATGGTAGAGAGCTCTAAGTGTTTATCAAAGCGTCGGGACCCGCGCTAGGCACCGCTAGCCGTCCAAGTTCCGCGTCCGCTCCACCCATAATTGATGAGGGGTTCATCATCATCATTCACATGCCAAGCAAGGCTTCCAATGCTACCAAGACTCTAACACACACAAAGCACACAGAACACACACAAAAACAGAAAAATCTAAAACAAAAACAAAAACAAGAAAGGGAAAACGTTACCAATGGGTTGCCTCCCACCAAGCGCTTCTTTAAGGTCATTAGCTTGACCAAACTCGGGGGCGTCTCATTCAAGGTGAAGTGGGGCAATCATGTCCACCGGAGCTCCCGGGATATACTTCTTCAAACGGTGCCCATTCACCTTAAAGTTTCCACAATGCTCCCCTCCTATCTCAATAGCTCCATGGGGAAAGATCTTCTTCACCACATATGGCCCGGTCCATCTTCATTTTAGCTTTCCGGGGAAGAGCCGCAGCCTTGAGTTGAATAGAAGGACAAGGTCGCCTTCACTCAACTCCTTCGGGATGAGGCGCTTGTCATGCCACCGTTTGGTTCTCTCCTTGTAGATCCGGGCATTCTCATAAGCATCCAACCGGATCTCTTCAAGAGCGTTTATGTCAAGCAACCTCTTCTCTCCCGCCTCCTTGAGGTCAAAATTTAGCCACTTAATGGCCCAATAAGCTCTATGCTCCATCTCTACTGGAAGGTGGCAAGACTTGCCATAGACCAACTTGTAAGGAGTGGTGCCAATTGGTGTCTTGAAAGCGGTCCTATATGCCCACAAGGCATCATCAAGCTTCATAGCCCAATCCTTTCTCGTCCTAGAGACCGTCTTCTCAAGTATCCCTTTTATCTCCCGGTTGGAGATCTCCACTTGGCCACTAGTTTAGGGGTGGTAAGGTGTTGCCACCTTATGAGTCACCCCATACTTAGCCAAAAGTGCCCCAAAGTTCCTATTGGTGAAGTGCTTCCCTCCATCACTTATGATCACCCTTGGTGTCCCAAACCTAGGGAAGATCACTCGGTTGAAGAATCGCACCACCACCTTGGCGTCATTTGTAGGGGAGGTGATTGCCTCACCCATCTTGAAACATAGTCAACCGCCAATAGGATGTAGAGGTTGCCACACGAAGAAGGGAATGATCCCATGAAGTCCACACCCCACACATCAAATATTTCCACTTCTTGAATGTTGTTCAAGGGCATCTCATTCCTCCTTGAGATGTTGCCCGTCCTTTGGCAAGCATCACAAGCTACCACAAAGCTTTGCACATTCTTGAACAAACTTGGCCAAAAGAAGCCCGATTGCAACACTTTCACACATGGCTTGTGTGAGCTAGCATGCCCTCCACATGGCAAGGAGTGACAATGGTGGATCACACTCTCCACCTCATCCTCCGGTATGCATCTTCTAAACATCCCATCCGGCCCTCTTTTGAACAAAAGTGGTTCACTTCAATAGTAGTGCCTCACATCTTTGAAGAACTTCTTTCTTTGGGCATATGTCAATCCGGGAGGCATTTCCTCACACACAAGATAGTTCACAATGTCGGCATACCATGGCTCACTTCCTCTAGACACTTGGAACAAGCATTCTTCCACCATTTGCAATTGCTCATCCCGGAATGAATCATCAATCGGGATGTCATCTCTTTCAAGCTCCAATGGTGGGAGTCTACTAAGGTGATCCGCCACGGAGTTCTCGGATCCCTTCTTGTCCCGGATTTCCAAATCAAACTCTTGAAGAAGAAGGATCCACCGAATCAACCTAGGCTTGGCATCCTTCTTGGTAAGTAGATAACGGATCGCAGCATGATCCGTATAAACAATGACCTTCGCTCCAACAAGATATGAGCGGAACTTCTCAAATGCGTACACCACCGCTAGCAACTCCTTCTCAGTGGTAGCATAATTGAGTTGGGCATCATCTAGCATCTTGCTAGCATAATAAATGGCATGTGTGCGCCCATCTTTCCTTTGCCCCAAAACAGCCCCAACGGCTACATCACTTGCATCACACATGATCTCAAACGGTAGACTCCAATCCGGAGGTTGCATGATAGGTGCGGAGATCAAGGCGTTTTTCAACCTACAAAAAGCCTCAAGGCAATCCTTGGAGAAAACAAACTCAACATCTTTCATTAGTAGGTTAGTAAGTGGCTTAGAAATTTTAGAGAAGTCTTGAATGAACCTCCGGTAAAAACCGGCATGCCCTAAGAAACTCCTTACCCCTTTCACCGAGGTAGGTGGTGGCAACTTCTCTATCGTTTCAATCTTGGCCCTATCAACCTCAATGCCACGGTTGAAAACCAAGTGTCCCAACACAATACCTTCACTTACCATGAAGTGGCATTTTTCCCAATTTAAGACAAGATTTGTCTCCTCACATCTTTTCAATACTAATGACAAGTTAGCCAAGCAATTATCAAAGTAAGAACCATAAACAGAGAAATCATCCATGAACACTTCCATGATATTTTCAATGTATTCCGAAAAGATAGCCATCATACACCTTTGAAAGGTGGCGGGTGCATTACACAACCCAAATGGCATTCTCCTATATGCAAAAGTTCCCCATGGACATGTGAAGGTGGTTTTCTCTTGGTCATCGGGGTGGATAGGGATTTGGAAGAATCCACTATAACCATCTAGGTAGCAAAAATGAGAATGTTGAGCTAATCTCTCTAGCATTTGGTCAATGAAAGGAAGAGGGAAATGATCTTTCCTAGAGGCCATGTTCAATTTCCTATAGTCAATACACATCCTCCACCCCGTAACCGTCCTAGTTGGGATTAGTTCGTTGTTCTCATTAGTTACTACGGTCATCCCACCCTTCTTAGGAACTACATGAACGGAACTAACCCACTTACTATCCGAGATAGGGTAGATAATCCCCGCATCTAGCAACTTAATGATCTCTTTCTTGACTACCTCTTTCATTATAGGATTCAATCTTCTTTGATGTTCAATAGAGGGTTTGTGGTTATCTTCCATCAATATCTTATGCATGCACAAAGAAGGTTTTATGCAAACAAAATCATCAATAGTATAGCCAATGGCTTTCCTATGCAATCTTAGTTCATGCAACAACTTAGCAAGTTCATCATCATTCAAGCATGCATTCACAATCACCGGATTTGTAGAATTATCACCAAGGAAAGCATACTTTAAATGAGAGGGGAGGGGTTTAAGTTCAAGTTTAGGAGGACCTTTATCGAGTGGAGACGATCTAAATAAAGTTGGATGAGATGAATTCAAAGCAAATGATAATCCTTCAAGGCTCCTTGAAGCTTGATCATCAATGGGGGCTGCTTCTGGGGGAACCACAGTTGGAACCACGGTTGACTCCACTTCCACGGCCGTGGAAGTTGCCAAGCCTGCTCTTCTGAGTTTTCCAGAGAGTTCTACGGCCGTGGAACACATTCCACGCCCGTGGAACCTATAGTTGTTCAGCATGCCTTTGTGAACCTCAAATCCGTCTCTTGTCTCCTTTTCTAGTGCTTCCAAGGCCTTGATTTCTTCATTGCAAGCCTCCTCAACACCTTCATCCATCATACTTAAGGTAAGAACCTTCTCCAAGGGGTCCTTGATCAAGATCGAGCTCACAACTTCTCTAGACTCCCCTTGCTCGACTATGTTGAAGACATCCTCATCAAGGGTTGGCCCTTCCATCATTTATGGACAACTTAAACTTGATGTTCTCTTCTCCAATGTTGAAAGAGAGAATCCCATTCTTGCAATCCACTAGGCATCCGAAAGTGGCTAGGAAAGGCCTTCCTAAGATGATGGGAACCGGATAGTCTGTCGGAATATCCAAAGCAACAAAATCAATCGGCACACAGAACTTCCCTAGTTGCACCGGAATGTCTTCTAAGATCCCAACCGGATGAGTGATAGATCAGTCCGCCATATAGAGGGTCATCTTGACCGGTTTTGGCTCTCCTAACCTAACCTTGTTGCATAGTGCAAGCGGTATGATGCTTACACTTGCACCAAGATCGCAAAGGGCTTCATACTTCACATCTCCCACTCCAATTGGGACACAAAAGGAACCCGGATCTCTTAGCTTAGGAGGCATCTCCTCCTTCATTGTTTGGATCAATTCCGAGGACCTCTTTGTCATCATTACTTCCCCATACTCCTCCAACTTCCTTTTGTTGGAGAGTATTTCCTTCAAGAACTTGCCATATGCCGGCATTCCTAAAATAGCATCCATGAACGGAATATTAATATGCAATTTGGACATAAGTTCAAGGAATTTACCAAAGTGCTTGTCCAAGCGAGCTCTTGCTCGTGATTGAGGGAACGGTAGTGGTGGCTTGTATGGAGGCGGTGCCACATATGTTGGCTCAACATCCTTGCTCTTGCCTCCATCTTCTTGCAATTTTTCCTCCTCTACCGCTACTTGCTTCCCTTTAGCATTGTCCTTGGGCAAAGGATCTTTCATACTCAACCCGCTCCTTGTAGTAATGGCCAACACTTGGCCTCTTGGGTTGTCTTCGGTCCTTCCGGGAAGCTTTCCCGGATCTCTATGGGCTTCACCCGCCTATTGGAACACTTGTGCTTCCAACACCTTTTGAGCCTTAGAAATGGAAGTCACGGTGCTCTCAAGACCACTCAACCTTCCAAGCAATTGCTCAAACATCATTTCGGTTCTATCCTTTGGAGGTTGAGTAAATCCGGGCGGAGGTTCTTGTGAAGCTTTTGGTGGTGGAGTTGTGCTTGTGGAAGCGGGAGGGTTCAAGGCTCCATCCGGGTTAGAATAGGAAAACCCGGGATGGTTGTGGTTGGGCCGGTAATTGTTGAATTGCCGGTTGTTGTTGAAGTTCCTTGGGCCTTGGTAGTTGTTGTTGTAGTTGCCCCTTCCCATGTAATTCACATCTTTCTCCTTGGAAGACAAATTAGCTTGCACTTGCACTTGAGGAGTTACTTGGTTCTTCAAAGTTGTAGCTCACAACTCTCTCAAAGACTTCAATTCATTATTGATGGCATCAAGCTTGAAGTTGCTCATGGTGACTTCACTCACCTTATATGCTCCCGCTTTCCTCCCTTCACTCTTCCTATGGGAGTACTTCTCAATCACCAAAGCTTGTTTTTCTATAAACTCCCAAGCCTCATCTACATGCTTCTCCATGAAAGTCCCACCGGAAAGAGATTGGAGCTTGAATTGGCTATCTTCATCAAGGCCTTTGAAGTAGATCTCCAATAGCTCAATTTTTGGTATACCATGGTGTGGACAATCTAGAAGAAGATCTTTGAACCTCTCCCAAGACTTGAATAAACTCTCTCTACCCGTCATCACGAAGGCATTGATCTTCCATCTTAACTCGGTAGTCTTGGAAGGTGGGAAGAACTTAGTCAAAAACTCGGTTGTCATCTCCTCCCAAGTACTCACTCGCCCTTGTGGAATAGATTGATACCAAGTCAAGGCTTTATCCTTAAGAGAGAAGGAGAAAGCCCTAAGCTTATGGTTGTTGCTCTCCAATCTTGGCGGTCTAAGAGTCTCCATCAAAATCTCATAGTTCATCAAGTGTTGATGAGGAGACTCTCCTTCCATCCCTCCAAATTGATTATGCCGGATCATTTGTAGAACTTGAGGGCGGAGCTCGTAATTGTGGGTTGCGGGATCTCCTATGTTCACACCCGGACGGTGTGCTCTTTGTGCCGGATCCATACGTCTCCCTAGGGTTTGTGGCTCTTCAATGGCAATGGGCACAACCCTAACATTAACCGCCGGCTGCGGTTGTATTACCGGTGGAGGAGGAGGTGGAGGTTCTTGGCGATTAAGCTCAACTTGGACAAGAGCTTGCCTAATCTCCTCAATCTCCCTCCTAGTTGCTTCTTGCCTTTCATTGGAAAGTCTCCTTTCTTCCTCCAAGAGCTCATCTCCTAGCCTAATTTGCTCTAAAGCCTCATCCAACTCAGCTTGGAGGTTCCTTCCGGCCATTCCTTTCTCTTTTCGAATGCTCTTGGATCTAGATCTAAGGGTTTTCTCCGGATCGGGATCGAATGGAGCTAAATCCTTGCCACGAGATCTTCGCATACACCTAAAGAGCAAGAGAAGTCCTGAAAAGCAAAGACACACACCAAAGGAGATCAAAAGTAACAAGAAAGATCTACACTATAAACAATCACGAAAAGACTCAATCTAGACCTAGTCCCCGGCAACGGCGCCAAAAACTTTGTTACGCTCAGGATGTGATACGCAATAGGCTTTAAATTTATACTCGTTATATTTCTCCTAACTCCTAGGGAACCCACAGTGTACGGGACGTTTGTAGTAGGGATAGTATTCCGAGGTCGAACACAAAGACTAAGGTGAGATTGATTCGGTTTATGATTAAGTTTAGTGAAGATCTAAGCCTAAGAAAAGAGAAAGAAATAAAGAAATGAAAATCTCAATGTTTTTGGTTGGTTTTTAGGTGATCAATCAAGGATCACAAATCATGCAAGTAAACAATCAACTAAGCTAACGAATCAACACAAACAAACGAGCTAAACACGAGATATGAATCAAAAGGAAAAAGCGGATTCTAGGGGTTGAAAGTTCCGGTTATGGCATAGGACTCAAGCTATCTAATCATCCTTGGATTAACTATGATATGTTGGGATTGAGTGTTTCTAGATTGGGATCAATCACCGGGTAGGTCTCATGGTCCACTAGTCCGTCCCTAAGGTCTCATCACCGGGTAAGTCTCTAAGAACCTAAGGGATGGAATTCTACACAAACCGGATTGTTACCTAAGGATCTAACCTATCCTGACCGGGTAAGTCTCGAAAGGGTTAGTCCTAAACAACTAGCCCAGCACACTTAATCCAATGGCGGCTTATGAGGCTCACCACTACCTAGGGTTCGTCATCTTTGAAATCTAAGAGTAAGAATCACCGGGTAGGTCTCTTCTAACACTTAGTTGCTAACACTAGGTCACCCTAGGGTAGATTTAACTCAACAAACTCTAGGATTTTAACATCCTAACAATCTAAAACTGGATCCATCGAACCAGGGAGAATCACGGGCTGTTCTACCAAGTCCACGGCCGTGGTTTGGCAAGAACAAACTGTAGACTCTAACAGAGGCTACGTCCAAGTAAGTGACTCATACAAGGGAAAATCTAAGTCCATCCTATCATAGTCCTAACCATAACCATCCTTTCCTTACCCTAGAATCACATCTATTTAGCCTACAACATTCATCATGACAATCGAAACTATCAAACATAAAATCATAGCTTCCATTTGGAAGATAATAAAGAGAAAGAGATGAACAAGTGAAGTAAACAAAACCAAGCTGAAAGTAAGATTAAAATGACTCACAACCCTTCCAAAAGAAGGTTTAGATGGTTCATACAACTCTAGAAATCGATTCCGAAATTCTTCACTACAAAAGCTATCAAAGTGCTAGCAATGGTGTGTTCTTCTCCTTCCTCTCCAATGGAGCTCTTCTTCTTCCTCTAATGGTAGCCTTCCTCCTTGAGAGAATCTTCTTGTTAGTGTGTGTGAATTGGATGGTGGGATGGAAGATGATTCTCTCAGCCAATGCAGGACCACTTTTATACTACAACTTTGCAAGAGCTGGCCAAGAGATCGTGGCACAGCTGTCACAACCGCCTAGCAAGAACCACGGGTGGTTCCACGGCCGTGGTCTGGCAGTGAACCGTGGTTTGGTGCTTCAGCGTTGCCTTGGTTCATTAAGCTTTGATTTAGTGCATGGCTTGTGTTGGCAAGGTTCCTTGAGTCCTTCTTAGCCCTTAGCTTGCATTCAAATGAGTCCGAGGATGTGTCATCTTGATGATCAATCCTCAAATGTATCGTTTAAGCTCCTAAATCTCCCAAAATACCTATAAAGCAAGCAAAAGTCCGCGTAGACGTCTATCTTGACAAAATACATGATTTAGGTGCAAACGTCGTGAACTAGTGCTAGATCATGCATGAATGAGTGAGAAATCTATCTAAATGATTACCTAAACCTAAGTCATAAATCGTGTTATCACTGTGCAGCAAGCATCCGCTCTCGGATCATTACCACTCGGGCCATATCATCTTGTACATGCTAGGTGCTACACCGCTATCACTACCCAGCTTATACCAGCATAGCTGGGTACGACATATCTGTATGTACAGTGCCTCATAAGGAGCCATCCTGATCGATGCTTGCCAATTGTTGTTGTACGAGAACTCAACTAAAGGGAGGTAATGTGGCCACACCTGCCCCCTAGTCTAGCACAAATGCTCTCAATATATCCTCCACGGTTTATATTGCCCTCTCAGGCTGACCATCTGGTTGAGGATGATAGGCGGTCGTGAAATGTAGGCTCATACCTAGGAAGGCATGCACCTGTTGCCAAAACGTCGAAGTGAACCGTCCATCTCTGTCAAAGACTATGGTCCTAGGTACTCCGTGGAGTCTCAGTATATGTCTAGTGTACTCCTCTGCTAATCGACTTACCGGCCACATCTAATTGATAGGAATGAAACGTGCGGTCTTCGTCAGTCGATCCACTATAACCCATATGTCATCTAAACTCTGAATCAGTCTCAAACCGGTAACAAAATCCATAGAGATATCTCCCCACTTCCACTGTGGAACTAGAAGTGGGTGAAGCTCTCCACCCGATTGGTGGTGCTTAATCTTGACCTGCTAATAGATCGCACACTGAGCTACATATCTCGCCACATCGGGCTTCAGCCCGCGCCACCAAAAGGAACGTTTGTTGTCTTGGTACATCTTACTCGCACCTGGATGTACCAAGTAAGGTGTCGCGTGAGCCTCCTGTAAGATCCACTATCTCAACTCTCGATCTAATGGCACACATATGCACTCCTGGCATCTCAAAACTCTGTTAGCACCGACAACAAACTATGGTGACTCACCTCGAGACATCCGATCTTGGATCTGTGCCGAAGTTGGGCAACTCTCCCGCTTCTATAGAATTTCTCCCAACAGGTCATATACAATCTCTAAAGTGGACAGGTGGTGATCTGTATCCGGAAAATGGATATCCACCTCTAGCCATGCCAAGTCTCGCTGTAACTGAGGCTGAGCCATCAGTCGAGCTATCGCCATCTCGCAAGGAGTTTTCCTACTAAGGGTGTCGGCGACCACGTTCGCCTTCCCCGGGTGGTATAAAATCTCCAAATCAAAATTATTGATCAGCTCCAACCATCTCTTCTGGAGGTTATTCAACTCCCACTGAGTGAATATGTACTTCAAACTCTTATGGTTAGTGAAAATATGGCATGTAGCTCCGTCCAAATAGTGCCTCAAAATCTTCAAAGCATGAACCACATTAACCAGCTCAAGATCGTGGGTAGGATAATTCTCCTCATACGTCTTCAACTGTCTAGACACGTATGCTATATAACCTTACCCCTCTGCATCAGAACACATCCCAAGCCTAGCTTGGATGCGTCACTGAAAATCACAAAATCCTCAATGCCCTCCAACAGAGCTAAGATAGGAGCGGAGGTCAACCTCCTCTTTAGCTCCTCAAAACTATGCAGACACGGGTTGGACCACACAAACATGTGGTAGTAGCCCGCCAAATTTAGGACGCTACATACCTCCTTAACGTTCCTAGGAGGCGGCAAGGATGCAATAGACTCAATCCTTGCTCGGAAACTATGTGACCAAGAAAGGCCACCTCAGGCATCAAAAACTCACACTTAGAGAGCTTGGCGTAAAGCTCTCTATCTTGTGGGACTCGGAGTACAATCCTCAAGTGCGCTGCATGCTCCTGTTTGCTCCAAGAGTACACTAGAATATCATCGATGAAGACCACCACAAACTGGTCTCGGAAGTCGAGGAAGATGCCGTTCATCAATTCCATGAATACAACGGGTGCATTCGTGAGCCCGGATAGTATCACTACAAACTCGTAGTGGCCATACCTGGTCCAAAATGCCGTCTTGGCTACATCGTGCTCTCTCACCCTCAGCTGGTGGTATCTTGATCTCAAATCGATCCAAGAAAATACAGAAGCTCCTTGTAGCTGATCTAAAAGATCGTCGATAGGGGGTAATGGGTACTTAATCTTGATAGTCACCTTATTTAGCTCTCGGTAGTCAATGCATAACCTCATAGACCCGTCTTTCGTCTTGACAAAGAGTATTGGTGTGTCCCAAGGAAATACACTCGCGCGGATGAAGCACTTCTCACCTAACTCCTCGAACTACTTCTCCAACTCAAGCATCTCAATAGGAGCCATACGGTTGGGTGCCTTCAAGATCAGTCTCGACCCGGGCTCTAACTCAATGTCAAAATCCACACTTCTCTGTTGTGGCAATCATGGCGGCTCGCCGAACACATCAGTAAACTCACTCGCTACCGGAATCTCCTCTAGTGCCGGACTCGCACTATCCTTCATGGCACAAAACCAAAAAGCCTTGCAACCCTGCCCGATAAGTCTTGTAGCTCGGACTGTGCTGATGACTGTACTGGTCTTTCCGAGATCCCATCCTTGGAAAATCTCCACATGGCGTGACTTCGTAGTAACCGTCACGGTCCTCTTGCCAATATTCAGAATCGCCTGATGTCAATCCATCCAATCCATGCCTAAAATGACCTCTTCATGTACTAAGTACATGATGAAGAAATCAGTTGGCCAACGCGACCTCCTAACCTAATAGGGCAATCACGAACCTCCCGAGTACCTCTAATCTTACCCCCATCGGGTAACCCTATAATGAAGGGTTTCCCCACCAATGTAACTAAGGCCAATCTATCCACACATCAGATTTAAAAGAGTGCATATCACCCGTATCAAAAAGTACTCTAACAAGTAAACCATTAATAAGAATGTTACCTATGGTCGCAAGAGCCACTGTCTCCTCTACACTCCTCAACTCATAGACTCTGGCTTGAGTACCTCTCGTGTCTATGGTACCACCACCACATCCTCTACCCCTTTCTTGGCCCTAAGTGGAAACCTAGGAGCGGGGTATCCTGGGGTCCTCTATTGCTGCCCCTGTGACTAGTATTGAGGCAACCTCTACCACCTACTATAACACTAGCAGGTGACAAACCCCGCTGTGATGATTCCTTGCCGTGTTGGAAAAACACAACTCTATGTACGGGCTTGCCACATGAAAAGTAGGTCACTAGTGTCTTCTTACAATAAGCTCACACATGTCCAACACCTCCGTAATTGTGACACTGTTGTCCCCTCTCAGAACTCTGCATCGACTGTTGGAATCCAAAGCGTCCCAGTATCTGACTACGCCCAAATCCAGAAGCTCCAACTCCCATAGTGGCTGGTCTAGTCCTCTGCCTCTTCTCAAACCCTCCTGCCTGAGTTGTTGTCATGGGACCCGGTCGGTCTCTCTCATAAGCTAAGGCTCTGTCTTGATAGTCAGTCAAGGAGTCATAACGGATACCCGCAAGATAGGCACGGGTAGACTCTCTCAGCCTCCAAGAGAACAGGTATACATGTTGGCCCTCTAGTGGTGTAGAGGGACCTAACTGTGATAACTCTTCCTGAAACTTCCTAATAGTCTCAAAAATAGGGGTATCCTTGAAACTAGCCTTGAGAAAACCTACAGTCTATCTCTCCTCAGTGTTGTGGGGCATTAGCTATCCCGGATCATACTCCTCATCTGGTCAAATCCAGTGAACTTGCTATGAACTGTCCTTCACCAGTAGTGTGTTTGGTCTCGGAGCAATGTTTGCATTATCTCCACTCGTCGACTCTATGGACAACGAATTGACTCTAAGGATGAATCTACATGGCCTAGCCAAAGCTCCACCTCCAACCCTTCCTTTCCTTCGAAAGGAGGGGCCTTCAACTGGTTGAAATACTTCAACCAGCAATGCTGGGGTAACTAACACCTGTGTCACTACAACTTGTGTCACTCTCACAGGTGTAACTACCACCTGTGTCACGGGCGTAACTACCACCTTGTCACTCTCTACGAAACCTCAACTGTTCTCGTAGGTACCGGCGATGCTGGGGTAAGTCCCCTGTGCTAATGGCCTCCTCGACCCTCTGAACATACTCTCGATATGCCAATGCTCCAATGGACACTTGACCTGACTTGGTTGAATGTTCTCTCTATGCGCGGACCTAGAAGCGGTCCCATTCCTTGCCTCGGGAACAACACCTTCAACAACCTCTTCAGTAAACGCCTCTCCCACGGACTGCAGGTGGAAAAGGTGGTCGACCCCTTCCACGTCCTATAGTAGATGTAGCTCTAGTGCGTGCTATATGCGAATGGGATAGATCTATATAAGACTATGCCATCGAAACTATACTACCTGCAAAGTCAATGAAAACACATAACATGTCAACATAAAAAACTAAGTTGTAGAGATCCGTAGAAGTAGTGGTGGTCCCCCGTACATCTATCCCACACCGACAACACAAGTTTAAAACCAAAAGCACTTTTAAAATTTAGACTCCTCGTGGGTTTTGTTTATTTATCTATTCGGCCTTTAGAAGATTGCGAGTGTCATTTTTGTCAACCTAGAGCTCTGATACCATATTATAACACCCCAAGTTCTAGGAACTCGGAGCGTTACGGGCTAAAACCTAACAATGGGTCCCGACACTCAAAGTAACAACAATATCACTAGATCTTTTAACAAGGCACAAATAAATGAAAACAAAATTGATAAAAATATAAAAAATGTATAACAAAGGAAAAGCAAAAGACTCTCAGCCGAGTTCAATGACAAACCGAAAAGACACCAACAATAATAATAAACCCCGATCCCATCATAAAATGTACAGAAACCCCGACTGACCACTCCGTCCGGATCACTTAGCAACATCTCTAACCTACAGGGCATCTACAACTCCGGTATAAACCGTTAGTTAACATTCCAGATATTAGAACAACGTTAAAGGCACATACACACATAAAGTATAAACACATAACATGCTTCACACACAAGCCGGTTATTATCTTTTAATAAGCCATCCATTACTAATTCAACTTCTTTTGTGACAAGAGAATCTCCCGAAACCCGCCCCTGTTTCATTTGCCGACAAGAATAGATCAGATGCATCTATCCGTTACCTGTGGGTTTGGTCGCAAGAGCACCTCCCAGTCTCCTGTAGAACTGGACAAGTGGTTACCACCCGGTTAAAATACACTTGGGCCCATTACGGTATAAGGTCGTCCTAGTCCAGTTTTCCGTTATAATGATAAGGTAAACAAACACCACCAATAAAATCAAACTAATATACGGGACGCATCTAAGTAAGTCCAAGGGACTTAACTGAATCAAAGGTAACTCAAATCAACTAAACTGCTAAGCTTTTCGTAGGAAAAGATCTATGCCTGCTCAGACAAGGCATCACGAATAAGAAACTATCCCGAATACTAGAAGTCTACATTTCTAGTCTCATTGACCTCTACAAGGTCTACATCAACGTGATACAAGGTTCCTATTTCTAGTCTCAACAATCTCTACATGATCTCCCACATGCTAGGTCGCACCACTTCTAGTCTCAAGATCCTCAAGGATCACATCATCAACACAAGCTCAAGTGTTTCCGAACTATAACCAACTCTTAGCAATCCACAAGCCACTACTGGCATTCAGCCTAGTTCATCTAGGTCCAGCCAAACATGATCTAACACTAGAAAAGGATAAGGAAGCAAGGAGGGAAGTGAATTACGAAAAGACGGTAGCCACTGGAGTTAAGACGCGACCGCGGGTGACAGGAGGCACAGGTGCGGCGACAAGGTACTGAAGCCGCGACCGCGGTGACAAGAGGCCGCGGGGGTGGCGTCTGGGTTAAACCGTGGGGGCGCTTTATTGCTGTTCACTCTCAGGCGTGTGTGTATGGTGAACGATATAACTTTAAATTTATAACCTATAATATAAGCCTTAAATAATATGCGAACCCACAGTGTACGGATCAATTGTAATAACGGCAAATACTCCAGAGTCGAACACAAGGTCTAGAGGTGAAACAAAGATCGATTAATCTGGTTGTCAATCAATAACAAGCAACAAAACAAAGATATCAAAGATGATGTAATTACCAGGTAAAGAAAATGCGGATTCTAGAGATTAAAGCATCCAGTTGTGGTTCTGACTCAAGATCTCAAAGGATAACGTGGACAAAGCTGAGGTTTGCAAAGGGAAGGTGTTTCTAAGGTGAGAATAGATCACCGGGTAAGTCTGACTACTCACTATCCTAAACCAAAGATCCTCTCACCGGGCAAGTCTCAAGGTACTAAGGAAAGGAACTATAATCTAAAACCAACACACCACCCAAGGGGATAGAACTAACCTTTACTGACTAAGTCTCAGGCTAACTCTCAAAGATGGGATGAAGGGACACTCAAACCCCAATAAATTAAGGATAAACCTTTATTACCTAACTCTCATGATCTTGGTATTCAAGCAAAGGAATCACCGGGTAAGTCTCATCCTAGGCTTGCGTTGAACCAGGAAAGGATTAACAAGGATAGAATTTGGCAAACTGGAACCTCAACTCAGATAAGGATCAAGAAAGGTCTCGCCTCACTCAGTTCATGTTCCATCTCGGTCGAGATGTTCTATGACTGACTGAGGTGTTCGTCGGTTAAGGTATAGGTTCGAGCTTTCAGGGTCCACCGTGGTAAAGGCTCATTCTTTCATCGTCTTTCCCACAACCTTCAGGCAATCACCCTAGAATCGCATAAAGAACTTAGCCAACAATCATCATGATAACAATAAACAAATATTTAAGAAAGGAACCAATATTCAAACAAGAGAACCTTAACACAAAGGTCTCAATAACTCAATCAAACAATCAATCAAATAATCAAACTGCGTTCCTCAATCATCACCAAAAAGACAACAAATCAAAACAAACTATGAAAATCTTACAACTTCCTTCAAAACCTTCAACCTTTCTTAAACGCCAACTTCCTTCCTCCCTTGGATCTTCCAACTTACTTCAACTTCCAGATCTAAGACCTTCTTTACATCCAGAAAATCCATCCTAATATATAGGAGAATCACTTGCCAAAAATAAAAGATCCCAGCCAAGAATAAAAGATCTCGTGGGCTATGGGCAGTTCGCCTCGGTCCAGCCGTCACAAACATCACCTCGGTCGATGTGATACTGTAGCCATCTGAGGTGTATCTCAGCTGCGCGTAAATCTCTTTAATCTGGTTCAAAATCAATCTTCCATCCAACTTTCATGGTTCCTGAGCCTTTCTTGTAGCTCTTCAATGCTCCATAATGTAGCTCCAATGACTCTTTTGCTTCCTTATCTCCATATTGTTCCAAAACGTGCTATTTTCCCTACAATCACAACGAAACTAGGTTTAGACCTTGATTTTTGCAAAGGTAAACAAAATAGCATAATGATCAAAGAATATACATCCATACATGCAGATTTATGAAGATATAACGTCTAAACCAATCCCAAAACATAGACTATAATACATGCTATCAAAATACGCCATACTTGTCCCTTGCTTGTTGATAGGTGATGGAATCACTATCATTTAGAGTTGTTTTTAGAGTCTTTTTATTGCATTAGTGTCGGTTTATGCTACTAACTCCTTGGTCCAGAAGAAGAAGATCAAAAGAAGCTAAGAAAGGAGTTATAAGCACTTAGGAGTAAAGATCGATCAAGAAGCAAAGTTTCTGTTGCTCCACCGTCCTTGCGGGCCCTTGCAGCCGCCCCTGCGGTGACCTGCCTTGACGAGATGAAGACCAGCTCCCCCGCACCTCCCACTGCGCCCTGCCTGTGCCTCGCCTTGGGAGTTGGAAGGCGAAGAGTCTGTGTCACCACCCCTGCGTTGGCCTTAAGTTGCCCCTGCGCCTTGACATCAGAAACGTCAGCAAGGCAAAAGGTCAGACGTTGAAGTGCATTAAAGATTCGCCCCAGCGGAGTTGAGTAGCCGCCCCAGCGGTTTAGAAGAAGATCAACCGATTCTGCCTAGACCGCCCCTGCGGGTCCTGAAGGCCGCCCCTGCGGTTTAACGCCAGAAGCATTACTCCGGCTGTTTACGCCACCTTTATGGCATTAAAGGTGGTTGTTTTAGGCCGGCTATTTACTCCTAATTTAGTGTCTTTTGTAGTATAAATAGTCCGTGGCTGATTGCTAGAATCATCCATGCTTTTCCTCACAAAATCCATTTTAGACATGAGTTTTTCCATTGTAATGAGTTGCTAACTCCCTTGCTACATTGGGTTGGTTTGAAGTTGCTTTGTTACTTTGGTTGTAAGTTCTTTTAGTATAAGTTTTTATTCAGTAATGCTTTGTGTTTCCTTGATCACCTTAGGTTCTAAAGTGCATGTAAACAACTAGGACTAATAGGTTCCGGGTTTGGGTCTTTAATCTAGTAGCAACTTTAAGTAATAACGGGTTGTAATTACTTCAAGAAAAGGAACACAAATATAAAGATAAGTTTAACGGTTTTAATCTTCTCTTTATATCCCTTAGTCTTTGTTTGAATGCTAACTTGTTATTTGTTCTTGTAGGTTTATGGAACTTTAATAGGTTAAGTTGTGCTGATGCCGGTTGGCTCAGCACATATTTATGATCGAGACGGGAGATTACTTAAAACCTTGTAAAAGGAATGCACCAAAGTAGCAGTTGCATGCCTAGAATCAACCTAGTGTAGATTCATCCATTATTGTCTTATTTGTCGCATTAATTGTTTTCATAAGTTTTTGTGCATCAATTCAACTAAACCCCCCCCCTTTGTGTCACTTGTCATTATAATCGATAATTGCATCTAAAACACCTTAACTCTCTTGGGTTCGACCCTTACTTAATCACTATACTTGTTCTTAGTGCTAAGTCGGGATTTACTTTTGATTTGGTATAGACGACCATAGAAATACCTTCGGTCAAATTTTGGCGCCGTTGCCGGGGAGTTTTTGTGTTTTATTGTTATTATTGATTATTGGTTTGAACCATTTTTATGGTTCAAACCCGTGCTACTAATTATAGCTTTGCTTCTTTTGATCCAGAAATTAAGAGGACGCACATCCGACAACGAAGACAACAACTACAAGAAGAGTTGGCTGACCGTACTCTTCGTCAACTTACGCAACCCACTTTGGCTCAAAACCCTCTTGTGGTAGCTATACCGGCACTAGGGGAAGGAGTCAACTTTGAGCTCAAACCGGGCCTTATTCACTTACTTCCATCCTTCCATGGGCTAAGTGGTGAAGACCCCATCAAGCACCTTGGGAAGTTCCACACCGTTTGTATGAGCATGAAGCCGGCCAACATTACCGAAGAACAGATCAAGATGAGGGCATTCGGCTTCACACTCAAGGATTCGGCGAATGATTGGTATTAACACCTTCCATCCGGGAGCATTGACACTTGGGAAAACCTTCACAAAGCGTTTTTGGAGAAATACTTTCCAGCTAAAAATGCCAATAGCTTGAAGAAAGCTATAAGCAACATCGAGCAAGAGGCAACCGAAACTCTCTACGAGTATTTCGAAAGGTTTGCACGCTTCCGATCCAGCTGTCCTTTCCACGGATATTCAACTCAAGATCCAGTCTTGTACTTGTACAATGGCTTGCTAGACAATGAAAGGAGGATCGTCGATGCGGCTTGCGGAGGTAATATTCTTAACTCTACTCCTGACCTTGCTTTGGAAAAGATACAGGAACTAGTGGAAGGGACTCGGAACTTTGGAAGGACCCCGGCTAAGAAAGGAGTTCATGCCATGAGTTCCGGGAAGAGCGAGATTTCCACCGAGCTAGCGGAATTGAAGGAAATAGTGAAGAGGCAAACACTTATGGGAACACCGCAACAGCTCAAGGCTTGTGGAGTTTGTGCTGACCCATATCATCCAACGGACATGTGTCCACAAGTTCAAGATGACGATGTTGAAGTAAACGCAATGGGTTATGGACAACCACAGCAGCAAAGACCTAGGAACGATCCCTATGCACAGAATTTCATGCCAAATTGGCGTGACCAACAAAACTTTCGTTGGAGGGATCAACAAAACCAACAACAGCAGTCCCGCCAAGGTAAGTATCACTCAACTGAAGATATGTTGTAGGTTTTGACTAAACACTTTGCTACTCATGTCGAAACAACAAAATCAAGCATCAAGAACCTTGAGAAGCAAGTTGGTCAAATGGCGGAAGCTATTTCAAGGACCGAATCAAGGCTTTCTGGGGGATTGCCTTCCCAGATGTTTATAAACCCCAAGGAGAATGTTAATGCCCTAACATTACGGAGTGGGAAGCAAATTCGACAAGAACCAACAAAAGAGCCACAAAGCGAACCCTCTATCGTTATTTCCGCACCCACATCCGCCCCTCCGGCTGCTGCTGCGCCGAGCCCCGAAGGAAGGACGCCCCTACGGCTGGCTGCCCCCGCCCCTGCGGTGACAGCCCCTGAGCCGCCCCTACGCCTTCAAGCTGATGCCCCTGCGGAAAACACAACAGAAGGTCCTGCTGAAAAGGATACTTACGTCCGACCAAACTTTCCACCGTTGTACTCCGAAAAGCCACCAACCCCTTTTCCGGAAGCATTAAAGGAGCGAAGAATCATAGAGGACAAAGACCTTTTTGAGACTTTCTCTAAATGCGAGGTAAACATTCCTCTCCTTAAACTGGTGAAAAGCATCCCTAGGTATGCTCGTTTTTTGAAGGAACTTTGCACTATCAAAAGAAATCAAAAGCTAAAGGGGAAACAAAAGTGCAAGTGAGTGAGCATGTGTCGGCAGTTTTCCAAAGGAGAATGCCCAAGAAATGCAGCGATCCGGGCATGGTAAGCATTCCTTGTGTTATAGTGGAAACCCGCTTTGACAAAGCAATGTTTGATCTCGGTGCTTCTATTAATGTTTTGCCATATTTACTTTACAAATCACTCGGCCTTGGGCCACTCATGGAAACTAGGATTGTAGTACAACTTGCTGATAGATCTAATGTGTACCCGAAATGGATAATTGAAGATGTATTAGTGATGGTAGACAACCTAAGTTTTCCTGCTGATTTCTTTGTAATGGATATGGAAAATGACTTGCATGTTGCACCGATTCTGTTAGGAAGACCATTTCTAAAAACGGCTAGGACTAAAATTGATTATATTAGTGGTAAATTGACCATGGAGTTTGATGGAGAAGTAGTGGAATTTGACATTTATGATGCAATGAAATTTCCTAGCGATGATCATTCTCTATGTGCTATTGACGTTGTTGAACCTTTTGTGCAAGATGTTTTTGATAACTCTGATGTGTATGAATTGAGAAATGTGATTGAGCATGACATTGATGGTTTCAAATCAGATTATGTGTTAACATCTAGCATGAAAGAGGTCCTAGCGCAATTAGATGGGCATAAAAGGCTACCTATCTCCAATTTGGCCATTGGGCCCACTTTACTAACCCCAAGCGAAAAGCTTTTTCCGTCCATAGTGCAGGCACCGGAGATAGAATTGAAGGATCTTCCGTCACACCTCAAGTATGTTTTCCTTGGAGCACACAATACCTTGCCAGTGATCATCTCCAATAAGTTGACCACCAGACAAGAAGATAAGTTGGTGAACGTACTAAAGGAGCACAAGACGGCCCTCGGATGGACTATTGTGGACATCAAGGGGATAAGTCCTTCCACTTGCATGCATAGGATTTTACTTGAGGACGAAGCCAAGCCCTCTAGGCAACCTCAAAGGAGGTTGAATCCACCAATGGTGGATGTGGTCAAAAAGGAAGTGTTGAACCTCCTCCTAGGGGACATGATCTTTCCCATCTCGGATAGCACTTGGGTTAGTCCAACCCAAGTAGTTCCAAAGAAGGGAGGCATCACCTTGGTGGAAAATCAACATGGAGAGATGGTCCCGAGCAAAACACAAACTGGATGGAGAGTTTGCATTGACTACCGCAAGCTCAATAAGGTAACACGAAAAGACCATTTCCCATTACATTTTATTGATCAAATATTGGAACGTCTTGCAGGTCATAAATACTATTGTTTCATGGATGGATATTCGGGCTATTTCCAAATGGCCATCGCACCAGAAGATCAAGAGAAGACGACGTTCACTTGCCCATTTGGCACTTTTGCATATCACAGAATGTCCTTTGGACTTTACAAAGCGCCGGGCACTTTCCAATGGTGCATGATAAGTATTTTATCTGAATACATAGAAAATTTCATTGAAGTCTTCATGGATGATTTTACCGTCCATGGAGACAGTTTTGACGCATGTTTAGGGCATTTAAAACTTGTTCTTGAAAAATGTGTTGAAACCAACTTAGTTCTTAATTCGGAAAAATGTCATTTCATGGTCGAACAAGGAATTGTGATAGGACATGTAATATCCTCAAAAGGGATAGAGGTTGATAAGGCAAATGTTGATGTTATTCAAAATTTACCTTATCCTACTAATGTTCGGGAAATCCGATCTTTTCTTTGTCATGCAGGTTTCTACCGACGATTCATCAAAGACTTCTCAAAGATCTCAGCTCCCCTGTGTGAATTGATCAAGAAAGATGTAATCTTCATAGTGGATGAGGATTGAAAGAAGGCTTTCGACACTCTGAAGTCATGTCTCACCACCGCTCCGATAATCCGTTCTCCGGATTGGGAGAAACCTTTTGAAATCATGTGTGACGCCAGTGACTACACTGTCGGAGCTGTCTTAGGACAAAAAGACGGGAGGGCCTCTCATGTGATCCATTATGCGTCTATGACACTAAATGGAGCACAAAGGAATTACTCCACCACGGAGAAAGAGATGTTGGCAGTAGTTTTTTCCCTTGAGAAGTTCAGGCAATACTTACTTGGGTAAAGGTAATTATTTTCACTGACCATGCAGCCCTTAGGTACCTCATGGCTTAGAAGGAGGCGAAACCACGATTAATCCGTTGGGTGCTCCTTCTAAGCGAATTTAACCTAGAATAAGGGACAAAAAGGGAGCTGAGAACCTGGTGGCAGATCATTTGAGCAGACTAGTGCAAGAGGAGGAAAAACTAGGAAAAGAAAGAGAGATAGCTGGATGCTTTCCAAGCGATACATTCTACACAACTCTCTGTTGTGTCACCGCCCCCGCGCCTCACACCAGCCGCCCCAGCGGCCAGCCGCCCCTGCGGCTCTGTCTAGGCGCCCCTGCGGAATTGTCGGCAGAGGTTTGTCTTAAGCTTCAATCTTTTAAGCATTGGTTTGCTGACATTGTGAACTTCATTGTCAGGAAAGAGTATCCTCCAGATTTCACCAAGGCACAACGAGAGAAAGTCAAAGCTGAGGCTGGACACTACGTTTGGGACGATCCTTACCTTTGGAAACATTGTAGTGATCAAGTGATCCGGCGTTGCATTCCGGACAATGAGGTACAATCCGTCCTAACTTTCTGTCATTCTGAAGCATGTGGGGGGCACTTTGGAGCAAAAAAAACTGCAAGAAAAGTTTTGGATGCCGGTTTGTTTTGGCCACACATTTTTCGAGATGCTTTTGCGTTTTGTAAAGTGTGTGATAGATGCCAAAGGGTGGGAAATCTTTCAAGGAGACATGAAATGCCCCAAACCTCTCTTATATTTTGTGAAATATTTGAAGTTTGGGGAATTTATTTCATGGGGCCATTTCCTACGTCATTCGGGAACACATGTATTTTGCTTGCGGTGGACTATGCTTCCAAGTGGGTGGTAGCAAAGGCCACCAAAACTGATGATTCAAAAGTGGTTGCAGCATTTCTTAAAGAAAAAATCTTTTCTAGATTTGGAAATCCGAAAGCCTTAATCAGTGATAGGGGTACCCACTTCTGCAACAAGACGATCACGACTCTCCTTAAGAAGTACCATGTTCACCAACGAGTATCAACAACCTATCATCCTCAAACAAACGGCCAAGCGGAGGTATCCAACCGGGAAATAAAGATCATCCTTAAAAAGACGGTTTCTCCTGGGTGGAAGGATTGGAGTGCAAAGCTAAATAACGCCTCATGGGCATATCGGACAGCCTACAAAACTCCCATCGGAATGTCTCCTTTTAGGCTCGTGTTTGGGAAAGCTTGCCACCTACCGGTGGAGTTAGAACACAAGGCTTGGTGGGCGGTAAAGAAGTGCAACATGAACATAGAAGAAGTAGGAGAATTCCGGAAAGTACAATTGCAAGAGTTGGAGGAACTAAGGCTAGATGCATATGACCATGCTACCACATACAAAGAAAAGACCAAAGCATGGCATGACCGGAACATCCTCCGGAAGGACTTCAAGGTAGGTAATAAGGTACTTCTCTTCCAATCCCATTTTAAACTCTTTGAAGGTGTTACGCTAAGATCGTGATGCGCAAATGGGTTTTAAATTTATAACTCGAACTAAATCCTAAACTACCTAGCGAAACCCGCAGTGTACGGGACATTTGTAGTGGGGATAGTATTCTGAGGTCGAACACAAAGACTAAGGTGAAATTGATTCGATTTGTGATTGAGTTTAGTAAAGACCTAGGTTGAAAGAGAAAAGAGAAATAAAGAAATGAAAATCTCAAATGTTTTTGGTTGGTTTTTTTTGGTGATCAATCAAAGATCACAATATATGCAAGGTAATCAATCAACTAAACTATGAATCAACGCAAATAAACAAACTAAACAAGATATAGATCAAAGAAAGAAAAGACGGATTCTAGGGGTTGGAAGTTCCGGTTATGGCATAAGACTCAAGCTATCTATTCATTCCTTGGATTAACTATGTTGGGGTTAAGTGTTTCTAGATTGGGGTCAATCACCGGGTAAGTCTCATAATCCACTAGTCCATTCCCTAGATCTCATCACCGGGTAAGTCTCTAAGAATCTAAGGGACGGAATTCTACACAAACCGGATTGTTGTCTAGAGATGTTTAACCTATCCTTACCAGGTAAGTCTTGGAAAGGGAAGTCCTAAACAACTATCCTAGCACACTTAATCCAATGGCGGCTTATTAGGCTCACCACTACCTAAGGTTTGTTATCTTTGGAATCTAAGAGCAAGGATTACCGGGTAAGTCTCTCCTAACACTTAGTTGCTAATACTAGGTCACCCTAGGATAGATTTAACTCAACAAACACTTAGGATTTCAACATTCTAACAATCTAAGACAAGATCCATCGAACCAGGGAAAATCACGGTTTGTTCTACCTAAACCACGGCCGTGGTCAGGCAAGAACTACCCGTGATTTCTAACAGCAACTACGTTCAAGCACACAAGTCATCCAAAGATAAATCTAAGTCCGTCCTATCATAGCCCTAGCCATAACCATCCTTTCCTTACCCTAGAATCACATCTATTTAGCCTACAACGTTCATAATAGAAATCGAAACAAGCAAACACAAAATCATGACATCCATTTGCAAGATGATGAAGGAAAAGAGATGAACAAGTGAACTAAAATAAAATCAAGCTGAAAATAGAATGAGAGTAACTCACAATCCTTCCAAAAGAAGGTTAAAATGTTTCATACAACTCTAGAAATAGAATCCGGAATTCTTCACTACAAAAAGCTATTAAAGTGTGGCAATGGTGTGTGTTCTTCTTCTCCTCTTCAATGGAGCTCTTCTTCTTCCTTTTTGACACTTTCCTTCCTAAAAAATCTTCTTGTTGAGAGGATATTTTTGTTAGAGGAAATGGATAATGGAGAGCTGCTCCAAGATGCCTCTCACAGCCCATGAAGGACCACTTTTATAACAAACTTGCATGAGCTGGCCATGAGAGTCGTGGCACAGCTGTCACAAGAATCTGGAAAAATCCACGGGTGATTCCACGGCCGTGGAGTGTCAGAGAACCGTGATTCTGTGCAGAAACTTCGCCTTGGATCATTAAGCTATGATTTGGTGCATGGCTAGTGTTGGCAAGGTTCCATGAGTCCTCTTTAGCCCTTAGCTTGTGCCCCAATGAGTCCGAGGGTGTGTCATCTAGATGAACGATCCTCAAACGTATCGTTTTAGCTCCTAAATCTCCCGAAATACCTATAAAACACGCACAAGTCCGTGTAGACGTCTATCTCGACAAAGTACATGAATTGAGTGCAAAACGTCGTGAACTAGTGCTAAGCTATGCATGAATGAGTGAGAAATCTATCTAAATGATTACCTAAAACTAAGCAATAAATCGTGTTATCAAAATACCCCATACTTAAGGTTTGCTCGTCCCCGAGCAAATTCCCAACTATAGACTAAGAGATGACATGATTTATGCATGCAGAAAAATGGCAAAATCTTTTTGGGTTTGTGCTTCTATTATTGGATCACCTTCAAAGTCATGTTTCATGGCAAAGGATAAGCAAATCATGCATTAAACAAATGAAGACATGGAAAGACAATTGTACTTAACTCAAAAGTATGCATGAAATGTAAGGATGAAGAAGTCAAGAAGATCAAGAGTACATCCAATCTAAATCACTAAGTCTTACAAACATGCAAATAGGTCATAAGGTCTTGTGAAATAAAAGGGTCAAGAAATGTAGTGATTGGGTGGGGATTTCTAGGCTTTGTGATGCTAATCCGGGAACGGAACTAACTCCACAATCTTGTCCTCGATCAACTTCCCTCAAGTGTATATTTTCCTCTATCTTTTCTTTCTTTTCTTTTTCTTTGACTTATTTTTGAGACAATGGCATTGGTGTACAAAAGCCGAAACCTTGGTGATTAGCCGTCCTCGGGCTTTTTCTTAGTTTTCGAGGTGCATCCACACCGGGCACACATACCGAAGCTCGTTTAGGACTATTGGTTTATTTGACTTTGGCAAGGCACCAACACCCGATTATGTGAAGTGTACCGAGTTACTTGTCATTTAAGCCAATGCCCTTAAGCCTATATTTTTGGCTACACTTTCACAACAAATTCAGCGATTTATGCATGATATTCTTTTCATCAACAACTTCACCCCAAACTTGCTTTTTGCACACATCAACACACTAGCATGCTCCTATTCCCGGATGGGTTAAAAGAGATCAATTTTATCTCAATTGAGGTGCTCAAGAAATCATGATTAAGAGGAGAAGTAGAGAAAAAAAAATGAATTGCCTCATTCATTCCTAGATGGTATGCAAGAACTATCATGTAATTTCGACCTTCAATACTCAATCATTTCTAGGCAAACATCATGATCACAAATCATTCATAGAATTTCAAGAGAAGTACTTGAAGTCCACATATGCGTTCATCAATCATAACACATGAGGCCATCCATAGCCAATCCTCAAGACAAGATTCATCATTAGGGTCATATCCAAGCCTACAAAGCACAAAAATTTTTTAAATTTTCTGAATTTTTATGAGATTTTCGATTTAAGTATGTACAATGCAAGACATGTGAAGATTTTAAACTATCCTAGATTCTCATCATGCAAAGGATCATGCAAACCCCACCCCATACTTAGAAACACATTGTCCCCAATGTGGTATACAAGTAAAGAGAGTGAAAGAAGGTTCTCACAATGTCAAAATGGTTTGCTATGGTATTTGGGATTGCTCAATAGTGAATTGATGTTTGATGATCCTATCAACCATGGTAGAGAGGTCTAAGCATCCATCAAGGCTTCGGGACCCGCGCTAGGCACCGCTAGCCGTCCAAGTTCCGCGTCCGCTCCACCCATAATTGGTAAGGGGTTCATCATCATCATTCCTATGTCGAGCAAGGCTTCCAATGCCACTAATGTTCTAGCACACACACAAGGTAGACAAAACACACACAAAGATAGAAAAACCTAAAAACGAAAACAAAACGAAAAAGGAAAAATGTTACCAATGGGTTGCCTCCCACCAAGCGCTTCTTTAAGGTCATTAGCTTGACCAAACTCGGGAGCGTCTATTAAAGGTGAAGTGGGGCAATCATGTCAACCGGGGCTCCCGGAATATACTTCTTCAAGCGGTGCCCATTCTCAATAGCTCCATGAGGAAAGATCTTCTTCACCACATATGGCCCGGTCCATCTTGATTTGAGCTTTCCGGGAAAGAGCCTTAGCCTTGAGTTGAAGAGAAGGACAAGATCTCCTTCACTCAACTCCTTGGGGATGATTCTCTTGTCATGCCATATTTTGGTTCTCTCCTTGTAGATCCGGGCATTCTCATAAGCTTCCAACCGGATCTCCTCAAGGGCGTTTATATCGAGCAACCTCTTCTCTCCCGCCTCCTTGAGGTCAAAATTTAGCCACTTAATGGCCCAATAAGCTCTATGCTCCATTTCCACCGGAAGATGGCAAGACTTTCCATAGACCAACTTGTAAGGAGTGGTTCCAATTGGTGTCTTGAAGGCGGTTCTATATGCCCGCAATGCGTCATTGAGCTTCATAGCCCAATCCTTTCTAGTCTTAGACACCGTCTTCTCAAGGATGGCCTTGATCTCCCGGTTGGATATCTCCACTTGGCCACTAGTTTGGGGATGGTAAGGTGTTGCCACCTTATGAGTCACCCCATACTTGGCCAAAAGCGCCCCAAAATTCCTATTGGTGAAGTGCTTTCCTCCATCACTAATGATCACCCTCGGTGTTCCAAACCTAGGGAAGATCACCCGGTTGAAGAACCGCACCACCTCCTTGGCATCATTTGTGGGAGAGGCGATTGCCTCCACCCATCTTGACACATAGTCCACCGCCAATAGGATGTAGAGATTTTCATACGAAGAAGGGAATGGTCCCATGAAGTCCACACCCCACACATCAAATATTTCGACTTCTTGGATGTTGTTCAAGGGCATTTCATTCCTCCTTGAGATGTTGCCCGTTCTTTGGCAAGCATCACATGCCGCTACAAAACCTTGCACATCTCTAAACAAGTTAGGCCAATAAAAACCGGATTGCAATACCTTTGCACACGTCTTGTGTGAGCTAGCATGGCCTCCACATGGTAAGGAGTGACAATGCCGGATCACACTCTCCACTTCATCTTCTGGTATGCACCTTCTAAACATTCCATCCGGCCCTCTCTTGAATAGAAGTGGTTCACTCCAATAGTAATACCTCACATCGTTGAAGAACTTCTTCCTTTGTGCATATGTTAATCCGGGAGGCACTTCCTCACATACCAAGTAGTTCACGATGTCGGCATACCATGGCTCATTTCCTCTAGACACTTGGAACAAGCATTCCTCCACCATTTGCAATTGCTCATCCCGGAATGAGTCATCAATTGGGATGTCATCTCTTTCAAGCTCTAATGGAGGCAATCTACTAAGGTGATCCGCCACGGAGTTCTCGGATCCCTTCTTATCCCGTATTTCCAAATCAAACTCTTGAAGAAGAAGGATCCACCAAATCAACCTAGGCTTGGCATCCTTCTTGGTAAGTAGATAACGGATCGCAGCATGATCCGTATAAACTATGACCTTCGCTCCAACAAGATATGAGCGGAACTTCTCAAATGCATACACCACCGCTAATAACTCTTTCTCGGTGGTAGCATAATTGAGTTGGGCATCATCTAGCGTCTTGCTAGCATAATAAATGGCATGAGTGCGCCCTTCTTTCCTTTGCCCCAAAACAGCCCCAACAGCTACATCGCTTGCATCACACATGATCTCAAATGGTAGACTCTAATCCGGAGGTTGCATGATAGGTGCGGATATCAAGGCGTTCTTCAACCTACAAAAAGCCTCAAGACAATCCTTGGAAAAGACGAAATCAACATCCTTCATTAGTAGGTTAGTGAGGGGCTTAGAAATTTTAGAGAAGTCTCGAATAAACCTCCGGTAAAAACCGGCATGCCCTAAGAAACTCCTTACCCCCTTCACCGAGGTAGGTGGCGGCAACTTCTCTATTGTTTCAATCTTGGCCCTATCAACCTCAATGCCACAGTTAGACACCAAGTGTCCTAACACAATGCCTTCACTTACCATGAAGTGGCATTTTTCCCAATTTAAGACAAGATTTGTCTCCTCACATCTTTGTAATACTAAGGACAAGTTAGCCAAGCAATTATCAAAGGAAGAACCATAAACAGAGAAATCATCCATAAACACTTCCATGATATTTTCTATGTATTCCGAAAAGATAGCCATCATACACCTTTGGAAGGTGGCAGGTGCATTACACAACCCAAATGGCATTCTCCTATATACAAAAGTACCCCATGGACATGTAAAGGTTGTTTTGTCTTGGTCATCGGGGTGGATAGGGATTTGGAAGAATCCACTATAGCCATCTAGGTAGCAAAAATGAGAATGTTGAGCTAACCTCTCTAGCATTTGGTCAATGAAGGGGAGAGGGAAGTGATCTTTCCTAGAGGCCATGTTCAACTTCCTATAATCGATGCACATTCTCCACCCCGTAACCGTCCTAGTCGGGATTAGTTCATTGTTCTCATTAGTCACTACGGTCATCCCACCCTTCTTAGGAACTACATGAACGGGACTAACCCACTTACTATCCGAGATAGGGTAGATAATTCCAGCATCTAGCAATTTAATGATTTCCTTTTTGACTACCTCTTTCATTATAGGATTCAATCTCCTTTGATGTTCAATAGAGGGTTTATGATCATCTTCCATCATTATCTTATGCATGCACAAAGAAGGTTTTATGCCAACCAAATCATCAATAGTATAACCAATGGCTTTCCTATGCAATCTTAGTTCATGCAACAACTTAGCAAGTTCATCATCACTCAAGCATGCATTAACAATCACAGGATATGTAGAGTTTTCACCAAGAAATGCATACTTCAAATGAGAGGGGAGGGGTTTAAGTTCAAGTGAAGGAGGACCTTTATCGGTTGGAGACGATCCAAATAAGTTTGGATGAGATGAGTCCAAAGCAAATGAAGACTCTCCATGGCTCCTAGAAGCTTGATCATCATTAAGAGCTGATCCAGGGAAAATCACGGCTGAAATCTCGGGTTGCTCAACTTCCACGGCCGTGGTTCTTGCCAAGCTTGCTTCTCGGAGTTGTCCAGAAAGTTTGACGGCCGTGGAACATGAATCTCGGCCGTGGAACTTGCAGCTGTTCAAGACCTCTTCGTGGCCTTCAAATCCAACTCTTGGCTCCTCTTCCAAGGCTTCCAAGGCCTTGATCTCTTCATTGCAGGCCTCCTCAATACCTTCTTCCATCATACTTAAGGTAAGAACCTTCTCCAAGGGATCCTTGATCAAAATCGAGCTCACCATTTCCCTATATTCCTCTTGCTCGACTATGTTGAAGACATCCTCATCAAGGGCTGGCCCTTTCTTCATTGTGGACAACTTGAACTTGATGTTCTCTTCTCCAGTGTTGAAGGAGAGGGTCCCATTCTTGCAATCCACTAGGCATCCGGAAGTGGCGAGGAAGGGTCTTCCTAAGATGATGGGAACCGGATAATCCGCCGGAATGTCCAAGACTACAAAGTCAATTGGCACATAGAATCCTCCTAGTTGCACCGGGATGTCTTCCAAAATCCCAACCGGATGAGTGATAGAATGGTCCGCCATATAGAGGGTCATCTTGACCGGCTTTGGCTCTCCTAGTCCGACCTTGTTGCAAAGTGCAAGCGGTATGATGCTCACACTCGCTCCAAGATCGCAAAGGGCCTCGCACTTCACATCTCCCACTCCAATTGGGACACAAAAAGAGCCCGGATCCCTTAGCTTGGGAGGCATCTCCTCCTTCATTGTTTGGATCAATTCCGAGGATCTCTTGGTCATTCTTATCTCCCCATACTCCTCCAACTTCCTTTTGTTGGAGAGTATTTCTTTCAAAAACTTGCCATATGTCGGCATTCCTAAAATAGCATCCATGAACGGAATGTTAATATGTAATTTGGACATTAGTTCAAGGAACTTACCAAAGTGATTGTCCAAACGGGCTCTTGCTCTTGATTGTGGGAACGGTAGTGGTGGCTTGTATGGAGGCGGTGCCACATAGGTTGGCTCTACATTCTTGCTCTTGCCTCCATCTTCTTGCAACTTTCCCTCTTCTACCACTACTTGCTTTCCTTTAGCATTGTCCTTGGGCAAAGGATCCTTCATACTCAACCCACTCCTTGTTGTGATAGCCAACACTTGACCTCTTGGGTTGTCTTTGGTTCTTCCGGGAAGCTTTCCCGGATCTCTATGGGCTTCACCCGCCTTTTGGAACACTTGTGCTTCCAAAACCTTTTGAGCCTTAGAAATTGAAGTCTCCGTGCTCTCAAGACCACTCAACCTTCCAAGCAATTGCTCAAACATTACTTTGGTCCTATCCTTGGGAGGTTGAGTAAATCCGGGTGGAGGTTCTTGTGAAGCTCTTGATGGTGGAGTTGTGCTTGAGGAAGCGGGAGGGTTCAAGGCTCCATCCGGGTTAGAGTAAGAAAATCCGGGATGGTTGTGGTTGGGCCGGTAATTGTTGTATTGCCGGTTATTGTTGAAACTCCTTGGACCTTGATAATTGTTGAAGTTGCTCCTTCCCATATAATTCACATCCTCCTCCTTGGAAGACAAGTTGGCTTGTGGAAGCACTTGAGGAGTTGCTTGGTTCTTTAAAGTTGTAGCACACAACTCCCTCAAGGACTTCAACTCATTGTTGATGGAGTCAAGCTTGAAATTGCTCATGGTGGCCTCACTCACCTCATATGCTCCCGCCTTTCTTCCTTCATTCTTCCTATGGGAGTACTTCTCAATCACTAGAGCTTGCTTCTCCACAAACTCCCAAGCTTCATCTACATGCTTCTCCATAAAAGTCCCACCGGAAAGAGATTGGAGCTTGAATTGGCTATCTTCATCAAGTCCCTTGAAGTAGATCTCTAATAGCTCAATTTTTGGTATGCCATGATGTGGACAATCAAGGAGAAGATCTTTGAACCTCTCCCAAGACTTGAATAAACTTTCTCTATCCTTCATCACGAAGGCATTGATCTTCCCTCTCAATTCGGTAGTCTTGGAAGGTGGGAAGAACTTGGTCAAAAACTCGGTTGTCATCTCCTCCCAAGTACCAACTCGCCCTTGTGGAATATATTGATACCAAGCCAAGGCTTTATCCTTAAGAGAGAAGGAAAAAGCCCTAAGCTTATGGTTGCTGCTCTCCAATCTTGGTGGTCTAAGAGTCTCCATCAAGATCTCATAATTCATCAAATGTTGATGAGGATACTTTCCTTCCATCCCTCCAAATTGATTATGCCGGATCATTTGTAGAACTTGAGGGCGGAGCTCATAGTTGTGGGTAGCGGGATCTCCTAAGTTCACACCCGGTCGGTGTGCTCTTTGTGCTGGATCCATACGTCTCCCTAGGGTTTGTGGCTCTTCAATGGCAATGGGCTCGACCCTAACATTAACCGCCGGCTGCGGTTGTATCACCGGTGGTGGAGGAGGTGGAGGTTGTTGACGATTAAGCTCTCATTGAACAAGGGCTTGCCTAATCTCCTCAATCTCCCTCCTAGTTGCCTCTTGCCTCTCATTGGCAAGTCTTCTTTCTTCCTCCAAGAGCTCATGTCTTAGCCTAATTTGCTCTAAGGCTTCATCCAATTCAGCTTGGAGGTTTCTTCCGGCCATCTCTTTCTCTTTTCGGAAGTTCTTGGATCTAGATCGAAGGGTTTTCTCCGGTTCGGGATCGAATGGAGCTAAATCCTTTCCACGAGATCTTCGCATAAACCTAAAGAGTAAGAAATGTCCTGAAAAGCAAAGACACACACCAAAGAGAGATCAAAAGCAACAAGAATGATCTACACTAATAACAATCACAAAATAGGCTCAATCTAGACCTAGTCCCCGGCAACGGCGCCAAAAACTTGTTACGCTAAGATCGTGATGCGCAAATGGGTTTTAAATTTATAACTCGAACTAAATCCTACACTACCTAGCGAAACCCGCAGTGTACGGGACGTTTGTAGTAGGGATAGTATTCTGAGGTCGAACACAAAGACTAAGGTGAAATTGATTCGATTTGTGATTGAGTTTAGTAAAGACCTAGGTTGAAAGAGAAAAGAGAAATAAAGAAATGAAAATCTCAAATGTTTTTGGTTGGTTTTGTTTGGTGATCAATCAAAGATCACAATATATGCAAGGTAATCAATCAACTAAACTATGAATCAACGCAAATAAACAAACTAAACAAGATATAGATCAAAGAAAGAAAAGACGGATTCTAGGGGTTGGAAGTTCCGGTTATGGCATAGGACTCAAGCTATCTATTCATTCCTTGGAATAACTATGTTGGGGTTAAGTGTTTCTAGATTGGGGTCAATCACCGGGTAAGTCTCATGATCCACTAGTCCATTCCCTAGATCTCATCACCGGGTAAGTCTCTAAGAATCTAAGGGACGGAATTCTACACAAACCGGATTGTTGTCTAGAGATGTTTAACCTATCCTTACCAGGTAAGTCTTGGAAAGGGAAGTCCTAAACAACTATCCTAGCACACTTAATCCAATGGCGGCTTATTAGGCTCACCACTACCTAAGGTTTGTTATCTTTGGAATCTAAGAGCAAGGATTACCGGGTAAGTCTCTCCTAACACTTAGTTGCTAATACTAGGTCACCCTAGGATAGATTTAACTCAACAAACACTTAGGATTTCAACATTCTAACAATCTAAGACAAGATTCATCGAACCAGGGAAAATCACGGTTTGTTCTACCTAAACCACGGCCGTGTTCAGGCAAGAACTACCCGTGATTTCTAACAGCAACTACGTTCAAGCACACAAGTCATCCAAAGATAAATCTAAGTCCGTCCTATCATAGCCCTAGCCATAACCATCCTTTCCTTACCCTAGAATCACATCTATTTAGCCTACAACGTTCATAATAGAAATCGAAACAAGCAAACACAAAATCATGACATCCATTTGCAAGATGATGAAGGAAAAGAGATGAACAAGTGAACTAAAATAAAATCAAGCTGAAAATAGAATGAGAGTAACTCACAATCCTTCCAAAAGAAGGTTAAAATGTTTCATACAACTCTAGAAATAGAATCCGGAATTCTTCACTACAAAAAGCTATCAAAGTGTGGCAATGGTGTGTGTTCTTCTTCTCCTCTTCAATGGAGCTCTTCTTCTTCCTTTTTGAAACTTTCCTTCCTAAAAAATCTTCTTGTTGAGAGGATATTTTTGTTAGAGGAAATGGATAATGGAGAGCTGCTTCAAGATGCCTCTCACAGCCCATGAAGGACCACTTTTATAACAAACTTGCATGAGCTGGCCATGAGAGTCGTGGCACAGCTGTCACAAGAATCTGGAAAAATCCACGGGTGATTCCACGGCCGTGGAGTGTCAGAGAACCGTGATTCTGTGCAGAAACTTCGCCTTGGATCATTAAGCTATGATTTGGTGCATGGCTAGTGTTGGCAAGGTTCCATGAGTCCTCTTTAGCCCTTAGCTTGTGTCCCAATGAGTCCGAGGGTGTGTCATCTAGATGAACGATCCTCAAACGTATCGTTTTAGCTCCTAAATCTCCCGAAATACCTATAAAACACGCACAAGTCCGTGTAGACGTCTATCTCGACAAAGTACATGAATTGAGTGCAAAACGTCGTGAACTAGTGCTAAGCTATGCATGAATGAGTGAGAAATCTATCTAAATGATTACCTAAAACTAAGCAATAAATCGTGTTATCAAAATACCCCATACTTAAGGTTTGCTCGTCCCCGAGCAAATTCCCAACTATAGACTAAGAGATGACATGATTTATGCATGCAGAAAAATGGCAAAATCTTTTTGGGTTTGTGCTTCTATTATTGGATCACCTTCAAAGTCATGTTTCATGGCAAAGGATAAGCAAATCATGCATTAAACAAATGAAGACATGGAAAGACAATTGTACTTAACTCAAAAGTATGCATGAAATGTAAGGATGAAGAAGTCAAGAAGATCAAGAGTACATCCAATCTAAATTACTAAGTCTTACAAACATGCAAATAGGTCATAAGGTCTTGTGAAATAAAAGGGTCAAGAAATGTAGTGATTGGGTGGGGATTTCTAGGCTATGTGATGCTAATCCGGGAACGGAACTAACTCCACAATCTTGTCCTCGATCAACTTCCCTCAAGTGTATATTTTCCTCTATCTTTTCTTTCTTTTCTTTTTCTTTGACTTATTTTTGAGACAATGGCATTGGTGTACAAAAGCCGAAACCTTGGTGATTAGCCGTCCTCGGGCTTTTTCTTAGTTTTCGAGGTGCATCCACACCGGGCACACATACCAAAGCTCGTTAGGACTATTGGTTCATTTGACTTTGGCAAGGCACCAACACCCGATTATGTGAAGTGTACCGAGTTACTTGTCATTTAAACCAATGTCCCCAAACCTATATTTTTGGCTACACTTTTCACAACAAATTCAGCATTTTATGCATGATATTCTTTCATTAACAACTTCACCCCACACTTGCTTTTCGCACACATCAACACACTAGCATGCTCCTATTCCCGGATGGGTTAAAAGAGGTCAAATTTATCTCAATTGAGGTGCTCAAGCAATCATGATTAAGATGAGAAGTAGAGAAAGACGAATTGCCTCATTCATTCCTAGATGGTATGCAAGAACTATCATGTAATTTCGATCTTCACTACTCAATCCTTTCTAGGCAAACATCATGGTTACAAATCATTCATAGAATTTCAAGAGAAGTACTTCAAGTCCACATGTGTGTTCATCAATCCTAACACATGAGGCCATCCATAACCAATCCACAAGACAAGGTTCATCATTAGGATCATATCCAAGCCTAGAAAGCACAACCTCTCTAGCATTTGGTCAATGAAGGGGAGAGGGAAGTGATCTTTCCTAGAGGCCATGTTCAACTTCCTATAATCGATGCACATTCTCCACCCCGTAACCGTCCTAGTCGGGATTAGTTCATTGTTCTCATTAGTCACTACGGTCATCCCACCCTTCTTAGGAACTACATGAACGGGACTAACCCACTTACTATCCGAGATAGGGTAGATAATTCCAGCATCTAGCAATTTAATGATTTCCTTTTTGACTACCTCTTTCATTATAGGATTCAATCTCCTTTGATGTTCAATAGAGGGTTTATGATCATCTTCCATCATTATCTTATGCATGCACAAAGAAGGTTTTATGCCAACCAAATCATCAATAGTATAACCAATGGCTTTCCTATGCAATCTTAGTTCATGCAACAACTTAGCAAGTTCATCATCACTCAAGCATGCATTAACAATCACAGGATATGTAGAGTTTTCACCAAGAAATGCATACTTCAAATGAGAGGGGAGGGGTTTAAGTTCAAGTGAAGGAGGACCTTTATCGGTTGGAGACGATCCAAATAAGTTTGGATGAGATGAGTCCAAAGCAAATGAAGACTCTCCATGGCTCCTAGAAGCTTGATCATCATTAAGAGCTGATCCAGGGAAAATCACGGCTGAAATCTCGGGTTGCTCAACTTCCACGGCCGTGGTTCTTGCCAAGCTTGCTTCTCGGAGTTGTCCAGAAAGTTTGACGGCCGTGGAACATGAATCTCGGCCGTGGAACTTGCAGCTGTTCAAGACCTCTTCGTGGCCTTCAAATCCAACTCTTGGCTCCTCTTCCAAGGCTTCCAAGGCCTTGATCTCTTCATTGCAGGCCTCCTCAATACCTTCTTCCATCATACTTAAGGTAAGAACCTTCTCCAAGGGATCCTTGATCAAAATCGAGCTCACCATTTCCCTATATTCCTCTTGCTCGACTATGTTGAAGACATCCTCATCAAGGGCTGGCCCTTTCTTCATTGTGGACAACTTGAACTTGATGTTCTCTTCTCCAGTGTTGAAGGAGAGGGTCCCATTCTTGCAATCCACTAGGCATCCGGAAGTGGCGAGGAAGGGTCTTCCTAAGATGATGGGAACCGGATAATCCGCCGGAATGTCCAAGACTACAAAGTCAATTGGCACATAGAATCCTCCTAGTTGCACCGGGATGTCTTCCAAAATCCCAACCGGATGAGTGATAGAATGGTCCGCCATATAGAGGGTCATCTTGACCGGCTTTGGCTCTCCTAGTCCGACCTTGTTGCAAAGTGCAAGCGGTATGATGCTCACACTCGCTCCAAGATCGCAAAGGGCCTCGCACTTCACATCTCCCACTCCAATTGGGACACAAAAAGAGCCCGGATCCCTTAGCTTGGGAGGCATCTCCTCCTTCATTGTTTGGATCAATTCCGAGGATCTCTTGGTCATTCTTATCTCCCCATACTCCTCCAACTTCCTTTTGTTGGAGAGTATTTCTTTCAAAAACTTGCCATATGTCGGCATTCCTAAAATAGCATCCATGAACGGAATGTTAATATGTAATTTGGACATTAGTTCAAGGAACTTACCAAAGTGATTGTCCAAACGGGCTCTTGCTCTTGATTGTGGGAACGGTAGTGGTGGCTTGTATGGAGGCGGTGCCACATAGGTTGGCTCTACATTCTTGCTCTTGCCTCCATCTTCTTGCAACTTTCCCTCTTCTACCACTACTTGCTTTCCTTTAGCATTGTCCTTGGGCAAAGGATCCTTCATACTCAACCCACTCCTTGTTGTGATAGCCAACACTTGACCTCTTGGGTTGTCTTTGGTTCTTCCGGGAAGCTTTCCCGGATCTCTATGGGCTTCACCCGCCTTTTGGAACACTTGTGCTTCCAAAACCTTTTGAGCCTTAGAAATTGAAGTCTCCGTGCTCTCAAGACCACTCAACCTTCCAAGCAATTGCTCAAACATTACTTTGGTCCTATCCTTGGGAGGTTGAGTAAATCCGGGTGGAGGTTCTTGTGAAGCTCTTGATGGTGGAGTTGTGCTTGAGGAAGCGGGAGGGTTCAAGGCTCCATCCGGGTTAGAGTAAGAAAATCCGGGATGGTTGTGGTTGGGCCGGTAATTGTTGTATTGCCGGTTATTGTTGAAACTCCTTGGACCTTGATAATTGTTGAAGTTGCTCCTTCCCATATAATTCACATCCTCCTCCTTGGAAGACAAGTTGGCTTGTGGAAGCACTTGAGGAGTTGCTTGGTTCTTTAAAGTTGTAGCACACAACTCCCTCAAGGACTTCAACTCATTGTTGATGGAGTCAAGCTTGAAATTGCTCATGGTGGCCTCACTCACCTCATATGCTCCCGCCTTTCTTCCTTCATTCTTCCTATGGGAGTACTTCTCAATCACTAGAGCTTGCTTCTCCACAAACTCCCAAGCTTCATCTACATGCTTCTCCATAAAAGTCCCACCGGAAAGAGATTGGAGCTTGAATTGGCTATCTTCATCAAGTCCCTTGAAGTAGATCTCTAATAGCTCAATTTTTGGTATGCCATGATGTGGACAATCAAGGAGAAGATCTTTGAACCTCTCCCAAGACTTGAATAAACTTTCTCTATCCTTCATCACGAAGGCATTGATCTTCCCTCTCAATTCGGTAGTCTTGGAAGGTGGGAAGAACTTGGTCAAAAACTCGGTTGTCATCTCCTCCCAAGTACCAACTCGCCCTTGTGGAATATATTGATACCAAGCCAAGGCTTTATCCTTAAGAGAGAAGGAAAAAGCCCTAAGCTTATGGTTGCTGCTCTCCAATCTTGGTGGTCTAAGAGTCTCCATCAAGATCTCATAATTCATCAAATGTTGATGAGGATACTTTCCTTCCATCCCTCCAAATTGATTATGCCGGATCATTTGTAGAACTTGAGGGCGGAGCTCATAGTTGTGGGTAGCGGGATCTCCTAAGTTCACACCCGGTCGGTGTGCTCTTTGTGCTGGATCCATACGTCTCCCTAGGGTTTGTGGCTCTTCAATGGCAATGGGCTCGACCCTAACATTAACCGCCGGCTGCGGTTGTATCACCGGTGGTGGAGGAGGTGGAGGTTGTTGACGATTAAGCTCTCATTGAACAAGGGCTTGCCTAATCTCATCAATCTCCCTCCTAGTTGCCTCTTGCCTCTCATTGGCAAGTCTTCTTTCTTCCTCCAAGAGCTCATGTCTTAGCCTAATTTGCTCTAAAGCCTCATCCAATTCAGCTTGGAGGTTTCTTCCGGCCATCTCCTTCTCTTTTCGAATGCTCTTTGATCTTGATCTAAGGGTTTTCTCCGGTTCGGGATCGAATGGAGCTAAATTCTTTCCACGAGATCTTCGCATAAACCTAAAGAGTAAGAAATGTCCTGAAAAGCAAAGACACACACCAAAGAGAGATCAAAAGCAACAAGAATGATCTACACTAATAACAATCACAAAATAGGCTCAATCTAGACCTAGTCCCCGGCAACGGCGCCAAAAACTTGTTACGCTAAGATCGTGATGCGCAAATGGGTTTTAAATTTATAACTCGAACTAAATCCTACACTACCTAGCGAAACCCGCAGTGTACGGGACGTTTGTAGTAGGGATAGTATTCTGAGGTCGAACACAAAGACTAAGGTGAAATTGATTCGATTTGTGATTGAGTTTAGTAAAGACCTAGGTTGAAAGAGAAAAGAGAAATAAAGAAATGAAAATCTCAAATGTTTTTGGTTGGTTTTGTTTGGTGATCAATCAAAGATCACAATATATGCAAGGTAATCAATCAACTAAACTATGAATCAACGCAAATAAACAAACTAAACAAGATATAGATCAAAGAAAGAAAAGACGGATTCTAGGGGTTGGAAGTTCCGGTTATGGCATAGGACTCAAGCTATCTATTCATTCCTTGGAATAACTATGTTGGGGTTAAGTGTTTCTAGATTGGGGTCAATCACCGGGTAAGTCTCATGATCCACTAGTCCATTCCCTAGATCTCATCACCGGGTAAGTCTCTAAGAATCTAAGGGACGGAATTCTACACAAACCGGATTGTTGTCTAGAGATGTTTAACCTATCCTTACCAGGTAAGTCTTGGAAAGGGAAGTCCTAAACAACTATCCTAGCACACTTAATCCAATGGCGGCTTATTAGGCTCACCACTACCTAAGGTTTGTTATCTTTGGAATCTAAGAGCAAGGATTACCGGGTAAGTCTCTCCTAACACTTAGTTGCTAATACTAGGTCACCCTAGGATAGATTTAACTCAACAAACACTTAGGATTTCAACATTCTAACAATCTAAGACAAGATTCATCGAACCAGGGAAAATCACGGTTTGTTCTACCTAAACCACGGCCGTGTTCAGGCAAGAACTACCCGTGATTTCTAACAGCAACTACGTTCAAGCACACAAGTCATCCAAAGATAAATCTAAGTCCGTCCTATCATAGCCCTAGCCATAACCATCCTTTCCTTACCCTAGAATCACATCTATTTAGCCTACAACGTTCATAATAGAAATCGAAACAAGCAAACACAAAATCATGACATCCATTTGCAAGATGATGAAGGAAAAGAGATGAACAAGTGAACTAAAATAAAATCAAGCTGAAAATAGAATGAGAGTAACTCACAATCCTTCCAAAAGAAGGTTAAAATGTTTCATACAACTCTAGAAATAGAATCCGGAATTCTTCACTACAAAAAGCTATCAAAGTGTGGCAATGGTGTGTGTTCTTCTTCTCCTCTTCAATGGAGCTCTTCTTCTTCCTTTTTGAAACTTTCCTTCCTAAAAAATCTTCTTGTTGAGAGGATATTTTTGTTAGAGGAAATGGATAATGGAGAGCTGCTTCAAGATGCCTCTCACAGCCCATGAAGGACCACTTTTATAACAAACTTGCATGAGCTGGCCATGAGAGTCGTGGCACAGCTGTCACAAGAATCTGGAAAAATCCACGGGTGATTCCACGGCCGTGGAGTGTCAGAGAACCGTGATTCTGTGCAGAAACTTCGCCTTGGATCATTAAGCTATGATTTGGTGCATGGCTAGTGTTGGCAAGGTTCCATGAGTCCTCTTTAGCCCTTAGCTTGTGTCCCAATGAGTCCGAGGGTGTGTCATCTAGATGAACGATCCTCAAACGTATCGTTTTAGCTCCTAAATCTCCCGAAATACCTATAAAACACGCACAAGTCCGTGTAGACGTCTATCTCGACAAAGTACATGAATTGAGTGCAAAACGTCGTGAACTAGTGCTAAGCTATGCATGAATGAGTGAGAAATCTATCTAAATGATTACCTAAAACTAAGCAATAAATCGTGTTATCAAAATACCCCATACTTAAGGTTTGCTCGTCCCCGAGCAAATTCCCAACTATAGACTAAGAGATGACATGATTTATGCATGCAGAAAAATGGCAAAATCTTTTTGGGTTTGTGCTTCTATTATTGGATCACCTTCAAAGTCATGTTTCATGGCAAAGGATAAGCAAATCATGCATTAAACAAATGAAGACATGGAAAGACAATTGTACTTAACTCAAAAGTATGCATGAAATGTAAGGATGAAGAAGTCAAGAAGATCAAGAGTACATCCAATCTAAATTACTAAGTCTTACAAACATGCAAATAGGTCATAAGGTCTTGTGAAATAAAAGGGTCAAGAAATGTAGTGATTGGGTGGGGATTTCTAGGCTATGTGATGCTAATCCGGGAACGGAACTAACTCCACAATCTTGTCCTCGATCAACTTCCCTCAAGTGTATATTTTCCTCTATCTTTTCTTTCTTTTCTGTTTCTTTGACTTATTTTTGAGACAATGGCATTGGTGTACAAAAGTATGCATGAAATGTAGTGATTGGTTTTTCTCTTGTTTTCCATTATTTTTCTTTCTTTCCCTTGCTTCCGGAGACCTTTAGTCTAATGGCTGTCATTTGTTTTACTCGGGAAGTGTAAAAGGTCTAAGTATGGGGGAGTTTGATAGGTGATGGAATCACTATCATTTGGAGTATTTTTTAGAGTCTTTTTATTGCATTAGTGTCGATTATGCTACTAACTCCTTGGTCCAGAAGAAGAAGATCAAAAGAAGCTAAGGAAGGAGTTATAAGCACTTAGGAGTAAAGATCGATCAAGAAGAAAAGTTTCTGTTGCTCCACCGCCCCCGCGGGCCCTTGCAGCCGCCCCTGCGGTGACCTGCCTTGACGAGACGAAGACCAGCTCCCCTGCACCTCCCACTGCGCCCTGCCTGTGCCTCGCCTTGGGAGCTGGAAGGCGAAGAGTCTGTGTCACTGCCCCTGCGTGCCCATGCGTTGGCCTTAAGGCGCCCCTGCGCTTTGACATCAGAAACGTCAGGAAGGCGAAAGGTCAGACGTTGAAGTGCATTAAAGATCCGCCCCAACGGAGTTTAGTAGCCGCCCCAGCAGTTCTGAAGAAGATCAACCGATTCTGGCTAGACCGCCCCTACGGGTCCTGAAGGCCACCCCTGCGGTTTAACGCCAAAAGCTTTACTCCGGCTGTTTACACCACCTTTATGGCATTAAAGGTGGCTGTTTTAGGCCGGCTATTTACTCCTAATTTAGTGTCTTTTGTAGTATAAATAGTCCATGGCTGATTGCTAGAATCATCCATGCTTTTCCTCACAAAATCCATTTTAGACTTGAGTTTTTCCATTGTAATGAGTTGCTAACTCCCTTGCTACATTGGGTTGGTTTGAAGCTGCTTTGTTACTTTATTTGTAAGTTCTTTTAGTATAAGTTTTTATTCAGTAATGCTTTGTGTTTCCTTGATCTCCATTGTTTAATTGCATGTTAACTATTACTTGAGATTGATCACCTTAGGTTCTAAAGTGCATGTAAACAACTAGGATTAATAGGTTCTGGGTTCGGGTCTTTAATCTAGTAGCAACTTTAAGTAATAACGGGTTGTAATTACTTCAAGAAAAGGAACACAAAAATAAAGATAAGTTTAACGGTTTTAATCTTCTCTTTATATCCCTTAGTCTTTGTTTGAATGCTAACTTGTTATTTGTTCTTGTAGGTTTACGAAACTTTAATAGGTTAAGTTGTGTTGATGCCGGTTGGCTCAGCACATATGTATGATCGAGACGGGAGATTACTTAAATACTTGTAAAAGGAATGCACCAAAGTCGCAATTGCATGCCTAGAATCAACCTAGTGTAGATTCATCCATTATTGTCTTATTTGTCGCATTAATCGTTTTCATAAGTTTTTGTGCATCAATTCAACCAACCCCCCCCCTTGTGTCACTTTTCATTATAATCGATAATGGCATCTAAAACACCTTAACTCTCTTGGGTTCGACCCTTACTTAATCACTATACTTGTTCTTAGTGCTAAGTCGAGATTTACTTTTGATTGGGTATAGACGACCATAGAAATACCTTCGGTCACTTGTCCCCAAGTAAGATCCAAATCTTAGATACAAGATAGAATGGATTATAAGTCATCAAAAAGATCAATGAAACACATTTTAAAACCTTTTGGCGGTGCGCTCTATTCATAGATCACCCTAAGATAATGCTTCATGGCAAATAAAATCAAGACATGATCAAAACATTTTATAAATATAAGAAAGTTGTTCATCTTTGCATAAAATCATAGAATGCATAATAAATCATATTTATTGAAATCAATCATGTATGATCCAGTTTAAACCACCAAGTCAATCAACATACTCGAGGTCTCAAGGGCTTCCAAAAGAGGTCAAGAAACGTGTCAGGGTGGGATGTATATAGGATAATGTGGTGCTAGAATCCGGGAATAAGATCTTACTGTAGTTTCTTTGAATCACAATGTCTCCCACCAATAAGCTTTGCTTATTTTCACTTTTCACTTTACTTTTTGGGAACATGGACAAAGGTGCACAATAACCGAAGCCTAGGAGATCAACAATCATCAATTTCTCGAGATGCCTCAAACCGTTGATGCACATACCATGACCCGTTAGGACTATCGACCAATCCGACTTTGGCAAGACACAAACACCCGGCAATGTGAATGGTGCCGAGTTACTCATCATCAAGATCAACGTCCACAAACCTAATTTGTTTCTTTCTAACACTTTCAGCCAAGATCTCAACTTCACTTCACACGCTTTTCATCAACTACATCCAAATTCCGGGAAAGGTAAAGGGACACAAATATGTATATGATGGGCTAAAGCATGATCAAGAAGAAGAAGAAGAAGAAGAAGAAGAAGAAGAAGAAGAGAATGAAGCGCCTTAATCATCCCAAGAAGAATATGAGATAACTCATAATGTGGTGTCAACCTTCAAATCCAACATAATTTTGATAAAAACATAGTATTAAACATACTAGAATTTCAAATAAAGCAATTAGCAACTTAAACATATCATAAAACCTTTCGAGCATATAAAGATTTTAAAACCAATCTGCAGACAAATGTCTTCATCGAGGTCATATCCAGAATAGATGCTCATAACGTTTTGAAAATCTTTCAGTTAAAAACCCATCTTGGTCTAGGTGTTCTAACGGTGTCCGAGGTGTTCAACCGAGATGTACCTCGGTTTTCACGACCACGTTTGGACAAGAACATCTCGGTCGAGCCAAATTTTTTTTTTGAAACTAGTTTTTAACGTTTATTCTAAAACAGAAACTTGTAGGCATGCATGTAATGACAGAAAAGCACATAGAGCCAAATAAACGATAATATCCATGAAAGTCATACAAATCATAACAAGCAAGTCAAATAATACACCAAGACCCCATACTTGGGACACATTGTCCCAATGGGTCAAATATAAGTCATAAGAAACAAGGTACTCACTGGACATAGCTAGATTGCATAATAAATAGAAAATAAATCTATGAAGCTCAATCCTCGTCAGTTGGCGGTGGTGGTGGTATGTAGGGAAACAGGGACGGGTCGAATGTATAGCCCATAACCTGCTGGAACTGCACCTCCATCATCCGTCGTGTGAAGTGATGGCTCTCCTCCATCCGAGGTGTCAGAGCGAGGTGGATGTCAGACCTAGGCGCCTTGGTTGACGGAGAACACGTCGGTCGAGCTGCCGTTACAGCAACCGAGATGTGTCTCAGTCGAACTCCGTCTTCTCAATTTATCGAACGTCTGTCCTTCCATGTAGCTCCTGAGTTGTAATTTCTTCTTAGAGAGTTCCTGATTCCTGTCTAGGAGGACACACAAACACGAAGCAAACTATCTAAACTAAACTATAAATAGGGAAAAGAAAGCAATACCTTGGGTTGCCTCCCAAGAAGCGCTTGGTTTAAGGTCGCCAGCTGGACCTATCTCATGGAATTACTCAATGTACCTCGAATATCTTGGAGTGCTCATCACATCCGCAATAAAACTTTTCCAAAAAGGTTCATGTTCCTAATTTCACCGGCAAATGGTAGGATCTCCCATGTACAAGCTTGTACGCTTTGGTTCTCACTGGAATCCTACCGATCTTCCTATTCTTCCATGGGACATAACTCATTTTTTCGTCCCATCCTTTCCTAAATCGAGAAAACAACTTCTCGAAAATTCTAGTATCTTCCCCGTGTCCAGCTTGGGGATGACGTATGGTTTTTTTTCACGTGAATGACCCCATACTTGAACAATAAATGCTTCGTTGCCTTAGCGGTGAAGCGCTTGTTAACTCCACTCCTTTCAGTCCAAGGAGCATCTACTTTCAGCAATTTCATGGGAGGTTTCATTTTGACCTTAGGAGGTTCCTTCGGAAAAGACCTTCAGCTCTTATAAAGTTCTTCAAGGCTTGGGACAAGTTTCATGTTAGGATCATAATGCACACATGAAATCTCTCCCAACTCAGTTGGATTCTCTTCAGCCTTGGCCACAGTTTCAGTAATTTGGCCAAGGTTCTCCGCATTCTCTTCTCCTTCTTCTTCTTCCAGCTCAATCGTTTCTTCTTCAATCTCGACCATGGTATTAACAATTGGATGGAAGCTTTGTACATCCTCATCTTCTTCAGTCTGGACGTCAAGAGGAGCTTCAGATTCGAGTGGATGAATGCTCGAAACTTGTAGTACTTCCTTATACAGCTCTTTCGGCTTAGCATAGGATAGGGAGCTTTCTTCGAGCTTCTCCACCTTCTTCATTACATTCTCCCACTTTGATTCAAGCGAATCTTCAAGAGGTTGATCATAAACCTTTTCAGGGACATTCAAATCATCCCACAACGTAAGCTCATCTTCAATAGCCTCTTCTCTTTCCCTTTCGTCACTAAATTCGATGAACGCAAATAAGCGCAATAAATATTCATATGGATCCACCCTAGCAAGTTGTTTGCTCTCCAAACTGGATCAAATGCAGGTTCATAGCGAGGCCATTAGAAATCCTGAAAACTCGTAGGAAAAGATCAAAAGCAAAAGCAAAAGCTTTCAAGTTAGACAACCAAATACCGAACTTGGGCTTGACAAAGTCCCCGGCAACGGTGCCAAAAACTTGTTAGTTCTCAGACGTATGTGTATGATAAACGATATAACTTTAAATTTATAACCTATAATATAAGCCTGAAATAATATGCGAATCCGCAGTGTACGGATCAATTGTAGTAACGGCAAATACTCTAGAGTCGAACACAAGGTCTAGGGGTGAAACAAAGATCGGTAAATCAGGTTGTCAATCAATAACAAGCAACAAAACAAAGATATCAAAGATGATGTAATTACCAGGTAAAGAAAATGCGGATTCTAGAGATTAAAGCATCTAGTTGTGGTTCTGACTCAAGATCTCAAAGGATAACGTGGACAAAGCTGAGGTTTGCAAAGGGAATGTGTTCCTAAGGTGAGAATAGATCACCGAGTAAGTCTCAATACTCACTATCCGAAACCAAAGATCCTCTCACCAGGCAAGTCTCAAGGTACTAAGGAAAGGAACTATAATCTAAAACCAAGACACCACCCAAGGGGATAGAACTAACCTTTACTGGGTAAGTCTCAGGCTAACTCTCAAAGATGGGATGAAGGCACACTTAAACCCCAATAAAGGATAAACCTTTATCACCTAACTCTCATGATCTTGGGTATACAAGCAAAGGAATCACCAGGTAAGTCTCATCCTACGCTTGCGTTGAACAAGGATAGGATTTGGCAAACTAGAACCTCAACTCAGATAAGGATCAGGAAAGGTCTCACCTTGCTCAGTTCATGTTCCATCATGGCCGAGATGTTCTATGACTGACTGAGGTGTTCGTCGGTTAAGGTAAAGGCTTGAACTTTCAGGGTCCACTAGGTTAAAGGCTCATCCTTTCATCGTCTTTCCCACAATCTTCAGCCAATCACCCTAGAATCGCATAAAGAACTTAGCCAACAATCATCATGATAACAATAATCAAATATATAAGCAAGGAATCAATATTCAAACAAGAAAACCGTAACTCAAAGGTCTCAATAACTCAATCAATCAACCTGCTTTCCTCAATCACAACTAGAAAGACAACAAATCAAAACAAACTAAGAAAATCTTACAACTTCCTTCAAAACCTTCAACCTTCCTTCAAAGTCAACTTCCTTCCTTCCTTGGATCTTCTAACTTCCTTCAACTTCCAGATCTCTAAGACCTTCTTTACATCTAAAAAATCCATCCTAATTTATAGGAGAATCACTTGCAAAAAATAAAAGATCTCAACCAAGAATAAAAGATCTCGTGGGCTATGGGCCGTTTGCCTCGGTCCAACCCATCAGAAAGGTCACCTCGGTTGAGGTGATATTGTAGCCATCCGAGGTGTATCTCATCTGCGTGTAAATCTCTCTAATCTGGTCCAAATTCAATCTTCCATCCAACTTCCATGGTCCCTGAGCCTTTCTTGTAGCTCCTAAATGCTCCATAATGTAGCTCCAATGACTCTTTAGCTTTCTTAGCTCCATATTGTTCCAAAACGTGCTATTTTCCCTACAATCACAACGAAACTAGGTGTAGACCTCGATTCTTGCAAAGGTAAACAAAGCAGCATAATGATCAAAGAATATACATCCATACATGCAAATTTATCAAGATATAACGTCTTAACCAATCCCAAAACATAGACTATAATACATGCTATCACTTGTAGCCGCGAGGGCGGTAAAGCAACATAGGCGAATGTCGGGCTTCTTCGATAGTTGAACCACAACAGGTTGGATTTGCTTTTGTCTGTGATTCTTCACACGACACCCTCAACCACAAGAGCCTGGATATATAGAAACAACAATCAAACCACGGCCAACTAGAATCAAGACTCTATTGATTTTTGCGAAGAAGAAGAAAACGAAGAAGAAGAAGAAGAAGAAGAAGAAGAAGAAGAAGAAGAATGATGCAGCAGTAGTACACATGAGGGAAAGGAGAACGTATATAAGAAGAACTTACAAAGATTACAACTTGGCTCACTGTTGAGGAAGACAAGGAAGGAAGAAGAAGATCGCAAGTGAGAAAACTTGAATAAGAAGAGTACGACTGCGGAAAGAGGAAGGTATAAAACTAGGTTAATGATAGAGGAAGGACGGCCAAGATTAGAATATCGAATCTTCTAAGAAAGAAAAGAATGAAATAATCGGGTGTTACAATGGAGTTTTCCTATTATGTCCTACGATGGTCTAAAATATTATGTTATATTTGTTGACCATTTTACTAGGTACACTAGGATTTATCTTATTAAAAGAAGTCTGATACAAAATTTGTATTTATAAAATTTAAAGCCTTGGTTGAAAACTTCTTCCAAAACAAAATAAAAATTCTTTATTCAAATAATGGTGGTGAATGTCTCGCTCTTCTCCCACGCTCCGGTATGCCACTGGATTAATGGCCTCATGCCTTGGTCAATGCGACATACCTAATTAATTGTCTCCCAACTCTAAAACTACAACATCAGTCTTATCTTTGATGTCTATTAAAATCTCCCCCAGATTATGACAAATTCAAGAGCTTTGGGTATCTTTGTTTTCCATGATTACGACCTTATGCTAGCCATAAATTTGAACCACGGTCCATTGCTTGTGTGTATTTATTGGTTACTCATCCACTTAAAGTGCCTTCCAGTGTATGGATCCCATTACTTGTAAAATTTACACCTTTTGTCACGCAAAATTTGTAGAAAATGAGTTCTCATATACAAAAATGCCAATGTGGGACCTTCCTCAACACCACTCATACTAGGACCAATCACAAGATCGAGGGCTAAAGGGATCCGAGAGGAAATGCCAACGGCGAAAATCAAGAAAGAGTTGTAGAGAAGAAAGCTCGGATGAGCTACAGGAATCTCGGCCGAGATTGTTGACCGAGATTTGGTCTTTGACGCGCACTTGAAGATCCGGCCAAGATTTTTAATTTTGGCAATAATATTTTATTTTTCTTACCTTAAAATTTCTCAAACACTCTTTAAGGTAAATGTTAGTTCTGATCCTATCTTTGGGATTATTTTTATATCTTTTCTAGATTATCTTGTAAAGATATCTTTCCTAGATTATCTTTTAAATGATATCTTTCTTAGTTACATAGAAAAATCTCCCATATAAATAGTCTTAGAGGGGGATATTATTAGATAGCTCAGTTTGAATTTGATTTCCACAACATTGCGAGACACTTGTGACTTCATTTATGAAGTTTGCATTTTATCATTTCTATTCAATCAACAAGAGAGTTTTTGATTGAAAAATGTGAGTTCTTGCTAGGTAGTTCTTGTGTGCATTAATCTTTTTTGAAGGTTGGTGCTACAAGTCAGACTAGTCGCCCCATGTGCTTGTGTTATCTAGAAGGCTTGTGTAAGGTTAAAGAAGGAAGGGTGAAAGTTAATTCTTTGTATCGGGTTTTGACACATAATTGGTCAAAGTTCTTTACAAGTCTTATAATAGTCTTATCTTTCTATATTTATCATTTATCTTTCCATATTATCATCTTCTTATCTTTCCATACCATTCATTATTCTGTATTATGAATTCTACAACATCTCGGTTTGTTCTTGAGCAAATCTCGCCCGAGATTTCAGACAGTCATCCGAGATTTCCATTTTGTTAACGATTTGAGGACTTTTAATCTATATCGGAAAACTTCGGCATCAACCCCGCATCAAAGTGGTATCGGATCTAACTGATTGAAGTCCGAACATCCAACAAAGGTTTGATTTTTATTTTTGAGTCTTCTTTGAGTCATATACAAATTGATTCTTTTCTTGTTCGCCATCTTTGCGAGATTATTTGAGTTTAGCCTGCGTTGACTTGTGCAAGTTTGGAATAGAGAAACGCCATGCCCAAACACAAGCCAACCATTAACCTTGAAACCTCTCCCAACCCTACGGAAATTGCGATAAAAAATTTGCGTTTAACGTTGAGGTCTTATCTAGTAGGTAAGATCTTATCCTTTTCTTCCAAGCCATGATATATATACTGCTTATAAAATAGAAACCCTAATTCCGAAAGGAACAGCCGCCTCTCCAAGCTGCTTGCCCTATAACCCTTACTCTCACCCTCTCAAACTTTTCACTCTCTCAAACTTCTCAGTAATGAAGTTTGATTCGGTCGGAAGCAGTGAAGCTCGGAAGCAGTGTAACGTGATATCCCTCACTCACTGCTTGTCTGATAGCCTCTCCCCATTGCTTGCAAGATAGCCCTCACTCGCCTGTCTCGCCTCTCCTCGAGTGTCTGTGTCTTGTCCCACCTCACATCGAGTCCTTGTACTAGAAGAACTGAAGGGTGATCGGGATCGGAACTTTGAAGCCTCAAAGTCTCCTTTTTTCTTATTCTATGAATCGTGACTCGCCTCTCCTCGAGTCTTTGTTGAGTCTCCTTTGATCTGAAGCAATGAAGTGTTCTCTCATATGAAGCAATGCTGATTTATTCGGGATCGGAACTTGAAAGTATCAAAATCTTCTTTGCTCTATTGTTTTTCTTTGAATCATGATCTCAGCTGCTTGCCCTTGGAATTTCCGATTCGTAGAAATTCATAAACATTTATTTTTTTAGTGTTTTAATAAGGAAGAAAGGAATCCGGTTATCCGGCCGGGCGGCCCGGCCCGGGTTGACGGACGGACACGAACAAACCTTGAAGCCCGGAATCTGGGCATAGCCCGAATCCGGCCCGGACAAACGGGCAAAAAACTGGAAGAAGTCCGGTCCGGATCCAGCCCGAACCCGGATAGTATCAGCTCTAAATGCAACATACATATGCACACACACCACTATAACAATCACTCCAATCCATAAACGCCAGATAATTAAGCTCAAAGGACTTACCTGTCACAAGGTAGTCCTAAATAGTGGTCATAGTTTCATCTCAAGGAAACGATCAATGCGTGTATAAACAAGGCACCCAAATATCAATCACTATCCACAGGCTAGGAGATTCCACCTCTTAGTCTTCAAAATCTCGCAAGATCATAACCATAACACAGTCCACAATATCAATTTCCTCAAATATCATAACTATCAATCCATAAATTCAACATCTAACAATTCCTCAAATCTCTCAAGGTATCATCTAATCAACATTCCTCAATCTCAATTCGAATCCTAATTATTAATTAACCTTTAATTAAATAATTAACTTTCATTAGAATAACGCTTTGCTTGTAGGCAAATTTTGAACTCGCCTATCATCAGATTTCAACAAACAAACAACCCATAATCACTAGAACAATATAATGAGCATAATGAAATTTCCAATCATCCATTTTGACAAGCCTAAGGTCAATTTAGGTCAAATCGCAATACGAAATATAAATATATTCATAACTTATTCGTTCCTAACCCGATTGACGATCCGAAAGAAGATTCAGAATCACAACGACGCAGGCTATGCTCGGAAACTATCAAATTCACCGGAATCTGAGCGACGAAACCGGCCCAATAGCCTATATTCTTGACCATATCTTCACTTGCTCGGAAACACAAAAGCTCGGTACCAAAATGAAGAGAATGAAGAGAGGAATCCAAAAACTTAAACGGATTTGTAATCGGATTAAAAACGGAGAGTGGATATGAGTTTGAAGATTGAGAGAAATTAAAGCTTTTACGAGGAAACGTGAAAGGAAATGAATTAATAAACGATTTTACGCTATTTATAGCGAGTCGATAATCATCCTTTAGCGAGTCGATAATTATCCTTTAGCGAAGTCGATAATTATCCTTTAGCGAAGTCGATAATTATCCTTTAGCATAATCACGATTCTCTCTCGTCAATCCCATAAATGCAGTTATTCCTGCATAAAGCTCTAGATAGTTCCACCGGATACTACCCTCCATCTTCCATATGGCCTTATTGGCTATCCATCAAACTACTGAAACCTCGCCATCGGAACGTCCTTCGAGCATAATCATCTAATACCTACTCTAGGATCGCTATTGGATACTCAACAAACATGTGGTCCAGTTCAACCACTAAATCCTTATAACTAATAATGTTTCTCAGATCGGTGATATCCTCCCTTAGCTGAGACGCATGGAAACGGGGTAAGCACTCTCTAATTTGGGTGGCAACTCAAGTCGGTATATCACCACTTCGACTCGCTCCAGAACCACACAAAATGTGGCATATCAGGGATCCCATTTCACTTAATATCAAAATATTCGATGCCTCACGTCAAAGTCATTCTCATCTAGGAATGAGCTCCTACTCGGAACTTTGGAGGCTCATGCCTCTTAACAGCACACAATTACTAGTGACTTGCTCTATCTATATCCACTCTTGGATCACAACATCCAGTACCTTCTCAGGTTTACACTGTTAGTACTATACAGCTCATTGCAATATAGGGGTATATAACATCACTTCCATACAACGCTTCATTCAAAGGTACTTTGACCAAAACATGTCGACTATCGATATACGGTCTTAACCACCATTGGTAATTTGATCATACCAATATCCAAACTAGTGTGCAAGCTCTCAACATCCTCTTTTAAGTCGGTAAATATCATCTTGCTAGTGTAACCATCCTTCCAAGGATGACCGACTATCATGATAAGTGAGCTCATACCCACGATTGCATGCATCGGCTACGCAATCCTTAAAGAACTCATCCATCTCTTTCAGATATAATCTCATGGTATCTTATCATCTCTACTTGGTGATAAATAAAGCATCTATACCCTTTTATCTGACTATTGAGTTCTTCAATTAGCCGAATCACCGATCACACGTTTTCCTTAGTGGAAATAATATGTGCGGTACTAGTCAATCTATCTCCCACATTCAAGTAGCATTAAAGTTCTTGCTCTCAAATCGATAACACAATTCATGGAGATGTTCTCCTACTTCCACTACGGCATGGGCAGTGGATGGAGTTCTGCTCTCGGTCTACAATGCTCTATCTTGACTTACTGACAGGCCACTCACTATGCCATAAACCGGGCCATGTTGAGTTTCAGTCCACCTCACCCAAAATGAGCGTCTCACAACCTGATACATCTTACTCGCACCTGGGTGCACTCGCGGCGTCTCATCGCTCCATCATCACCAATGGTGAACTGTGGGGCCTCACCTTGAGACATCCTGGCTCGGATCCGTCTCAAGGTCTAGTAGGTCTCCTGTTTTTGTTGGATTTCCCCAGAACCTATAAAGTGGGCAAATGACTGTCCGTATCACGAAACTGAATGTCCAACTCTAGCAAGGCTAGATCCCTCTACAACTAAGGTTGAGTTGTCATTCTTGCTATCACCATCTCTTGAGGCGTTTTCCTGCTAAGGGCATCGGTCATTCCATTCGCTTTCCCAAATGATACAAGAATTCAAGGTTAAAATCCTTAATCAACTCAAGCCATCGCTTCTGGCAGTTATTCAATCCCTACTGATTACAAATACACTTCAGACTCTTACGATCTGTGAAGATCTCGCATGAAACTCCACACGAGTATTACCGCAAAATCTACAAGGTATGAATCAATACGGTTAACTCGAGGTCATGAGTCGGGTAATTCTCCTCATACTTCTTCAAATTTCGAGATGCATAAGCGATTACCCTCCCTCACTGCATCAATACACATCCCAACACAAGCTTGGAAGCATCACTGTACACCACGAAATACTCAGTGCCCTCTGGTTGTGCTAAGATAGAAGCGCAAGTTAATGTCCTCTTCAACTCCTCAAAACTCTAAGTACACGGCTCACACCATAAAAGTCGGGTAGTCTTCCTAAACAGACTAGTAAGTGGTCGGGCAATCACATAAAACTCTTCCACAAATCTACGCTAATATCAGGACAAGCTAAGGAAGCTATGTACTTCCTTGACATTTATTGGAATCATCCATGCTACAGCAACCGCAATCTTTTCCGGATCAACCTTAATCCCCTCGGCGGAAACCACATGATCTAGAAAGGCTACCTCAAATATCCAAAATTTGCACTTAGAGAGTTTGACATACAACTCTCTATCATGCAAAACTCGTAACAATGTCCTCACATGTCCTGCGTGTTCCTCTCTACTCTGAGAGTACACCAGGATGTCATTTATGAAGACCACCACAACTGATCCAGGAAGTCGATGAAGATGCCGTTCATCAACTTCATAAAGACGACGGCGCATTCGTGAGCCCGAATGGCATCACTACAAATTCGTAGTGGCCATACCGAGTACAAAATGCCGTTTTGGGCACATCCTGCTCTCTTACTCTCAACTAGTGATATCCAGGTCTCAAATCTATCCGGAAAAGTACTAAAGTTTCTTGCAACATATCCAACAGATCACACAGATCGTCACTGCAGGGCCATGACTACTCGTTCTTGATTGTCATCTTATTTATCTCCCGAAAATCAATGTTGTGTCTCATCATTCCATCCTTCCGCACAGAAGTACCGGTGCAACCCATGGAGAAATGGTAGGGCATATGAAGCCCTTCTTTGCTAACTCCTTGAGTTGCTTCTTCAATTCCAATAGCGTAATATGACATGGTGTTTTCAAAATCGGTCTCATCCTTGGCTCTAACTCAATGCCAAAATCCACGCTCTTTAGTGGATATAGACTGGATGGCTTATCAAAAGGATCCATCAACTCGCATACAAAAAAATGTCCTCTAATGTCGCACCCAAAGGTGTCACAATCCTGTCCAATCAACCTCGCTACGGAGTGCACTGATAATAGTACACGTCTTTTCAAGATTCCTACCTCAAGAAAAAGTATCAATCTAAACTATCGCAGTAGTGACCAACACGGTCCGCCTACCAACATCAAAAAACACTACGCCATTCTTTCCAATCCACACTTAAAATGACTTCCTCACGCACTAACGGCATGACAAAGAAGTCCACAAGCAAATCACAAGTCCCTAAATGAATGGGACAAATACGTATCTCGCGGGTACCTCAGACCCTACTACCATTGGTAACCCTATAATAAAGGGTATCTTCTTTATCGTATCTAACACCAAACGCTCAACACATAGCACATAAATCAATAAGTGCATAACACTCGTATCACAAAATCTCTAACACGTAAACCATTAATCTGAATGGCACTTGTAGCAGCTGGCGAAGTCGGCTCTTTAGCTCCACGATACTAATCACATGTCTATTATCACAACTTTGTCTTAATACAAGATCCCACGAGGGAAGATTTCATATAAAGGAATAACCCATTCATTTTTGTATTGAACCTCGTCATTATTAGAAGATCCACTCCTAATATTGGTATACTATAATCTCTGCCACTTCTTTGGCTTATTAGACTGAACAACCCTTCCAATCAGGTTCACCTCAACTCAAACTGTCGATCCCTTGGATGACAGATCGAATCCAATGAGGTCTCTACATTTTCATACCAATACTCTCTAGTAATGGTAAATCTGCAATAATACATCTGGCGTCGGTGTTCCTGGCTTCTCTTGAGCCTTAACAACCCTAGCCATCCTCTTTGGTGTAACTAACACCGAAATCACCTTTTACAACACTTCAGCGGATCTGGTGATGCCGAAGGATATGGAACACATCTTACCTTCTTTGCCACTTGCGTTACACACTAGACGTCTTCTCAAGCTCGTCGCTTCATCAAGGCGCAACTTGAATCCACCACTTGAGTACTCTGTAATCTAAGTAGGGTAGCCATCTTGTTCCCGACTGCAATGCTCACACTGTTGTCAGTCTCGGGAATTGCATCTCAGTGTCTTCTTCAACTCTATCTTCTGTCAGCGGATCAACAATGGGGATTCGACCCCGACCTCTCGCTACTAGAGGTCTATTAACTCGCCCATGAGCTAGGAATACTGGAGATAGAGGTGGTCTACCTCTTCCCCGTCCTATAGGAGATGCTGCTCTAATATGAGACATCAGCGATAATATCATAGCTACATAAAAGGCCATGCAAAAACCATATGTATACAGAGGTAAAACGCAAATCCAGAAATACACACGCAGTCTAGTATATTTATATATATAACTAAACTACTGAGATCCATGGAAGGAGTGATGACTTCTCGTACATCTTATCCTAAATTGACTGTGAACACGTTTTCAAAATCAAATTTCTTTTGCAAACTCAGACCCCTTTCGGGTTTTGTTTGTTTTATCTATTTGGCCTTTCAAGAAGATTGCAAGTGCCATTGTTGTCAACCTAAGGCTCTGATATCAACTTTGTAACACCTCAAATTCGTAGGACTCAGAGTGCTATGACCTCACAATGGATCCTGACCCTAGCGTGACAACAAGTTCACTGGATCTTACAACAAGACACAAATAAATATAAAACCAAACCTTTATAAATTGAAATATCAACAACGTAAAACATACAAAACCACAATCGAGTATCAAAACGATAATATCATATACATGTGCACATCCCAAAAACCCATACACCTCCTAAATGTACGGAATTCCTCAGTTGATCACCCCACCAGATCACTCTGTAGTCTTCCTATGCTACAAAGCATCTACAACACGGTATGAAATCGTTAGCTAACAGTTCATGAATAAGAATAATGGTAATAGCACACATAATCACATAATCACATCATATCATGCTCATGCTCACATAACAATCCATTTATTATCTTCATTACATTATAACATTACTAATTCATTCAGTGTGATACGAGGAGTAAAAAAAACCTCGCCTTCGTCCCCTTTCACCACACATGTTTGGAATTGGTGCTAATCATCACCACTTGGTGGAATGGTTGCATAGAACCCCCTAGTTGCTGTAACACCCCCAGTTGTCGGAACTCGGAGAGCTACTGGTTAGGACCTCACAATGGGTCCCGACCTTGGTTTAACAACAACTTTACTAGGATTTTACAACAAGGCACAAATGTAATTAAATCAATTTCAAAACATAATAATTTATTTCATGAATGTGCACAAGTTACAGCCTTACAAAAACATATATATACATATGACAAGCATGCCCTATAGAAGACTCCCCCGTCCCCATCTAATGAGTATGTGGACCCGACTGACCATCCTTTCCGGATCTCTCTGCAATTGTCTATCTCTACACAAAAACTACAACACGGAATAACCGTTAGCTAAGCAGAAAAAATAATGGCACAAACACATAGAAGAAGAATATAAACACTCAACATGTTGGCACACAATCCGGTTATTATCAAACAACTTATGTGATTCACTTCATCCGGTTTCAAAAGTTGTAGCACGAGAAATCTTAAGGTTCTCGCCTCCGTTCCTTATCCAACTAGTGATGGTTTGGCACACCTCCGCTTGTAGCGTCCCCGCAAACCAAGTATGGACTAGTCCCGAAAGAAACCCCAGCGCCCTCGGGCTAACTGAGTAGAATGCTACCGTCCGTTACTCTTAGGTCAAATATGTAAGTCGGTCGATGATTATTATAAAATACACTAGTACACACATCATTCAAACACCACTATCATCATTCACACTCATATCTGACAGCTAGCTAAGTAAGCCCAAAGGACTTACCTGAATCCAAACATAATCCCGTTATCTCGACTCGGTTTGTAACCATAGGAACTCGACTGCCTGTTATAAAAGGCAAGTGGATCAATAATGTATCCCACTTAATTAGAAGTCTCTAACTTCTAAGATATTTAACTCTATCATCAGATAAATTACCAAAATACCCTTATACGGGTAAATGATCATTTTACCCCTGGTCCCGAAAACTCTCAAAGATCCTATAATATATGCCCAAACCTTTCTTTAGGACTTAGTTTCATAATCTAACTCTTACCTGAATCCAAACATAATCCCGTTATCTCGACTCGGTTTGTAACCATAGGAACTCGACTGCCTGTTATAAAAGGCAAGTGGATCAATAATGTATCCCACTTAATTAGAAGTCTCTAACTTCAAAGATATTTAACTCTATCATCAGATAAATTACCAAAATACCCTTATACGGGTAAATGATCATTTTACCCCTGGTCCCGAAAACTCTCAAAGATCCTATAATATATGCCCAAACCTTTCTTTAGGACTTAGTTTCATAATCTAACTCTTGAGAGTTAGTTTAGGTATAACTTATAGATTGCACATTTTTCTTAACTTTTAACAAGGTCACTAAGGTCCAACTTTAGCCTATGATACGAGTCCCGAATAAAAATATAAAAATTCTAACAAAAATCTCTAAGTCTTCCTTGTTATGCACTCTATCCCTAGAAGCAAGAACTTTCCAAAATACCTAATAATCATTTCTACACAAATTCCCAAAGTCGGTTCCAAAACTAGAAATTCAGACTTAGCCAAAAACTGAGTGTTTATAAACTGCTCAACCAGTCCCCTTTGGACCTTCATAGACCTAAATCCAACCGTTGGATCAACCCCAATTTTTGATACATCACACTATGCATGACACTCTATAACATACTAAAAATGGAACGGTGGATTGTATTTCTAAAGTATCTAAACGTAAGTTCAAACATGAATGCACAACACAGAATGTTTCCACCACTTAAAGAATTTCAGCAACATTCAGAAAACTGTTTAAGGTCCCAACTTTGAAAAAATCATAAATCCTAAACCACTTGCTGCATTCCTCCCAAATTTTAATATGTTCTACAACAAGATACCAACTATATCATATCAAAAATACAAGTCCAACAGAGAACGAATGCCTATTCAAAACTATCTCACAAAACTACATCACAATCACTTTTCCTCAACACTTAGAAATTTCAGCACAACAGAAAAAATTGCTTACGACCCAATCTTTGAAAAATCATAAATCCCAAACCACTCGCTGAATTCCTCCCAAATTGTAATATGTCAACTATATCATATCCAAAATTCAATCCCAACGGAGATGAAGAGCCTATTCAAAACCATCTCACAAAACAGATCACTTGCTGTTTTTCCCCAACACTCAGTACATTTTTAAAAATTGCATGAGGCGTCATCTTTGGAACACCATAACTCTCATACCGTAGCTTGGATTCCTATGAAATTTTAGTATGTTATACTATACAATACCGACTAAAACATATCCGAAAATCAGCAAAAAAGGTAGAGTCTAACCTACCCAAACCAGGAGCCGAAATTGACTGTTCCTCACTTCCGAAAACTCAACAAACACCTCAGCTGTCCAAGTTAATCTTCTGAGGCTGTTAAGGTCGGCTTGGAGACACAATGAGTGCTCACATCAGTATATATATATTAAGGGTAACGCAAAGAGAAGGGTTAGGAAGGACGATATGGATCTTACTCGATTCCGTATCTCGAAAGGGTGAAGGGAGCAACACCGGTTGTTGTTGTTAGAGTCCGTGACTGCGGTAGAGGAAGGAGCGGCACTGGCCCTAAAAGCGCACCCACAACCAAGAGAAAGGCCGCACCAGCGGGTCTTGTACACCGTCCCTGCAGTGGAGGCTCCTGGGCGCTTGCTGCAGTCGCACGACATGGAGGATCGGAGAGAAGGCCCGTCCGTTAGCCTGCTGGAGTCGATAGAAGAGGGAGAGTAAGCCTTTCTGATGTCGCTGCTGGAGTCGGCTGAAGAGGGAGCGCAAGCCTTCTTGGTGTCGCTGCTGGAGTCGGGTGAAGAGGGAGCGCAAGCCTTGCTGCGCGGTTGGAGGTCTGTTGCATACACAAACCCTACTAGGAGCCCTGGTGGTGGACGGTTGCACGCAGGAGGGGGCGGTTGTCGTCGGCGCCGGTCTGGCGTGGAGGAGGAGGCGGACGACTAGAGTAGTGCAAGGGAGGGCAGCGCCAGCCTAGGTTTGTTGAAGTTACGTGAAGGGTGAAAGAGGTAGGGTTTCCTAATGGGCCCAAATGACTCATTTTTGACAAGCCCGAAAGGTAGGGTTCGTAGGCCAAAACTCAGTTTCATAATGGGCCTGGAATACATGTCCTGATGGGTTCGAAATGTTAAGCGTAGAGATTAAAGAAGGTAGATTGATTTATGTATTTTATGTGAGTAAGACCCTCACATAAAATAATAAAAAGATTAAAGAATAAGAACCCGGTGTCACATAGTATATAATAAGAAGTCGGGAAATAAAAAATCCAAAACCGGTCCAGGTCTGGTTTTCTTCGGAAAAACTCGGAATCAAAAATTCCGGGTGTTACAGCTGCCCCATTTTGAGCTAGACAAGTTATCACCGCCCGTTATCATACACTTGGGCCAATTAATACATATATGGTCGTCCTAGTACAGTTAGATTATCAATGCAACATACATATGCACACACATCACAATAAAAAAACACTCCAATCTATAAACGCCAGCTAAGTAAGCCCAAAAGACTTACTTGTCACAAGGTAGTCCTAAATAGTGGTCATAGTTTTCCCTCGAGGAAAGGATCAGGGCTTGTATAAACAATGCACCCAAATATTAATCACTATCCACGGGCTAGGAGATTCCACCTCCTAGTCTTCAAGATCTCGAAAGCTCATAACCATAACACAATCCACAATATCAATATCCTCAAAGATCATAACTATAAATCCATTAACTCAACATCTCGCAACTCCTCAAACCTCTCAAGGTATCATCTAATCAACATTCCTCAATCTCAATTCTAATCCTAATTTAAATAATTAACCTTTAATTAATTAACTTTCATCAGAAAAACGTTTTGCCCGCATGCAATTTCTGAACCCACCCGTCATCAGATTTCAGCAAACAAACAACCCATAATCACCAGCATAGTTTTACGAGCATAATGGAGTTTCCAATAATCCATTTTGAAAAGCCTAAGAAATTTAGGCCAAATCGCAATACGGAAAATGAATAAATTCATAACTTATTCGTTACTAAATCGATTGACGATTCGAATGTAGATTCAGAATCACTATGACACAGGCTACGCTGGGAAACTATCAAATTCATCGGAATTTGAGAGATGGGACCGGACCAGTAGCATATATGCTCGACCATATCTTGCTCGGAAATACAAAATCTCGGTACCAAAATGAAGAGAACGAAGAGAGGAATCCAAAAATTCGAACAGATATTAAATCGGATTAGAAATGGAGAGTCGATCTGAATTTGAAGATTGCGAGAAATCAGAGGTTTTACGAGGAAACGTGAAAGGAAATGAATTAATAAATGTTTTTTTGCTATTTATAGCGAAGACGATAATTATCCTTTAGCGAAGTCGATAATTATCATTTCACCGATCCAAAGGCGGGTTGAACCCCCTTCTCCAAACTTCTCGATATTGGAATAATAAATATGGAATATTATGTGGATAATTATTCTGCAACTGCCTCGGAAAACGCTTATTCTTAAGCCGTCTTTCTTAGCCGCTTATAAACGAAATAGCCACTCTTTTGGCCGTTTTGCCTTTGCATGTTATTTCATATCTAGCACATGTCCGATGTCTTGATCATTTCTCTCTACTGCATTTTTATTAATTGAAGATGCCAAATGTTCCAAATAACATCGGAGGGTATAAATAATTACCCGGGGAAAAAGTGAAAGATTGCCCATAAGTCCATAAATTACGCCAGGAACATAACGGTGGGACCCATACTCATCACTTACGCACTCTTCGCGAGTTATGTATCAATTACAAATTAACTTATTCATCATTAATTAGGATTCGGAAATCCTAGCTCTTATAATGTTCACATTCAAAGGTAAAAAGATAAAACCAAAGCCCATGACTTTATTACATATCATTGAAACCTATGAGAAGCAGAAGACAGAATTCAAGGATCGAGCATTGGACAAAGAAGCGGTCGAAGGACATTCCAGTGAAGAATCTCGGCCTGTTCCTGAAGGAACCTCGGCCGAGATTCCTGTAACTCACCCGAGATTTTCTAAATTTTGACCTTCTGCATCCACCAATGCATCACTTTCAAGAGCTCTTTTGGTTGGCCAAGAACCATTATAGATTGAGCATAACCCCATGGATTTTCAGGTTATATCATTCATGTCTCTAAGAGATTTCATTAAGTGGTGTGTGCTTAAGGAATCTACGAATTATCACGCTTATATATCTTTCCGTTGTAGTGACTATACAATTAAGTTATTTTCCTTAACTTCTTTTGATCTTATACCGTTGTCTTTCGGAAAGCGGGTAAGTTTTATTGCAGGAAACTTAGTAGCGGACAAGGAGGATCAAATGGACATGAAATTGTTACTTGATCCCGCAGATCTTAGGGAATCACCACCAGGAGAGGATGCAACTACAATCTATTCTCAGTTAGCCTCATTAACAACGGCATACGGACACTTAGTAGACATCTAAGCCATTTCTGAAGCAAAATCTCTCCCAAGATTTATGATGATGACCGAGAATCCTTATTATTGAGTGTTGCACGACTCGTCTTCAAGGCACAATTTTTACAGACTTCAAGGGATCCTCAAAGATAGTATACACTACAATCTCTACCCCAAAAGGATTTGAGTTCCAATATGATTAGTAATGAGCAAGTTGAAGATTTGAGGTCGGATCTTTCCAAGAAGGGGAGTATGATGTGGGACCATCCACGACACCACTCATACAAGGACCAATCACAAGATCGAGGGTTAAAAGGATTCGAGAGGAAACATCAACGACGAAGATCAAGATAGAGTTGCAGAGAAGAAATCTTGGATGAGCTATCGGAATCTCGGCCGAGATTGTTGACCAAAATTTGGTCTTTGGCGCGCCCTTGAAGATCCAACCAAGATCTTTTAGTTTTGGCAATTATCTTTTATTTTTCTTACCTTAAAATCTATCGAACACTCTTTAAGGTAATTGTTAGTTTTTTTATCCTACCTTTGGGATTATTTTAATATCTTTCCTAGATTATCTTTTAAAGATATCTTTCTTAGTTACATAGAAAGACCTCCCTCATAAATAGCCTTAGAGAGGGAAATTATTAGATTGCTTAATTTGAATTTGATTTCCACAATATTATGAGACACTTCTGACTTCATTTATAAAGTTTGCATTTTATCATTTCTATTCAATCAAAAGGAGAGTTTTTGATTGAGAAGTTGTGAATTCTTGCTAGGTTGTTCTTGTGTGTTAATCTTTTTGAAGGTTGGTGCTACAAGTCAGACTAGTCCCTCCTTGTGGTTGTCTTATTTAGAACCTTGTGTAAGGTTAAAGAAGGAAGAGTGAAAGGTTATTCTTTGTATCGGGTTTTGACACATAATTGGTCATTGTTCTTTACAAGTCTTATAATAGTCTTATCTTCCTATATTTATCATTCCATATTATCATCTTCTTATCATTCCATATCATTTATTATTCCGCACATGGAGTTCTACAAAATCTCGGTCTGTTCTTGAGAAAATCTCGCCCGATATTTCCATTCTGTTAACGATTTGATGACTTTCAATCTAGATCAAAAAACTGCGGCATTCACCCTACATCAAATGCACTCACATCCTACCCTTCCTAAAATCTCATATTCAAATTGGGTGTATATTACTTGACCCAAATTTTCATCACAAGGAAATAATTCAAATAGTAATGCTCTTTCAATTTGTGCCAAATCATATTCGGTAAATACAGCCCCCACTCACCCTAATTTCTTCAAATCCTATCCCTCAAAATATGGAAAATATTTCTCTTGCAAATCTATCTACTCCGGCCCCACATCCAACAAACCCGAATCCCTCCACCCATTCCCACATACCAATCCTATCTAATAAATCTCCACCAAATTCTACATCTCTCATCCTACTCATCAACCCATTAACCTAAACCTAACCCACTACCAATTTACCCTTACCCACCTAAAATCCCATTTTACCATCCTCACAAACTAAACTTTAATGTTCAAAGATTGTTACCTCTCCCATCTGAACCCAAATCCATTACTTAAGAAATCCCCAAATGGAGACAAGCCATTGACGAGGCTAAAAACCTAAGGTCGTTGTCTTTTAGCTTAAGACAAAGTACTTATCCAACGTTACACTAATTGGTTTGTAAAGTGTAAGTAAGGTTCGATCCCAAGAGAGCCTTGTCAAGTAATGATTAGGTTCGATTATCGATATATGTAACCAATATGAGGGGGGGGGGGGTGGATTGTAACGAAACATGACAAAAGCAAAATGAAAAAAGACAAAAGCAAAACGAAAACAAGTAAAGATGTGATAATAGAATGGAGAAAAGAGCTACACTAGGTTGAGTCTTAGCATGCACACTACTATGGTGGTTGTTTTTATAAGATATTCATCAATGTCTCGTCTTGATCTTAGATATGTGTTGAGCAAACCGGCATCAGCACAACTTAACAAGATTAGTGATCCGTAAACTTACAATATCAAAGCACAAGTTAGCATTTTAACAAAGACAAAGAGATATAAAGAAAGCATAAACACCGTTAGACTTTCTTTATAATTATATTCCTTTTCTTGTTAAGTGATTACAATCAGCTTTCACCTAAAGGGTAACAACTAGATTAAGGACCCGAACCTGGAATCAATTAATCCTAGTTCTTTGCATGCAATTAGACACGGAAGGTGATCAATCTAAGTGGTAAGAAACATGCAAACATGAGTTTAGAGCTCAAGGAATATAACACATATAATTGAATAATACTTATATTGATAAAGACTTACAACCAAAGTAGCAATGAAGCTTTAAAACAACCCAATGTAGCAAGGAACTTAGAAACTCATTACACTTGGAAGTAAGGGAAATAGAGCTTAAGTGGGAAAATGATGGATGATTCAAGCAATCAGCCATAGCTGTATTTATACTAGAACTGACAGTAAATGGAAGTAAATGACCATCCTAAACAACCACCTTTAATGCCATAAAGGTAGTGCAAACATCCAGAGTAAAGTCTTCTGGCGCTTAAACCGCGGGGGCGGGCTTGCAGGGCCGCAAGGGCGGTTTAAGCCAAAATGATGGATGATCTTCTTCTTGGCCGCAGGGGCGGCCTAAAAATCCCGCATGGGCGGGTATTTAATGCTCTGGAAACGTTTGACTCTTCATCTTCATGTTGTTTCAGATGTCGAGCCGCAGGGGCTGCCCAATGTCACCGTAGGGGCGTTGACACTAGCTCTTCGGCTTCACAGCTCCGCAAGATGGTCCACATGCAGAGGCACAGGGGCGCCTGCTTTGCTTCTTCAAAGTGAGTCACTGCAGGGGCGTCCAGAGGCGGCCGCAAGGACCGTGACATACTTGTTCTGGGCACTGGTGAAGGCGCAGGCTGCGTTCCGGAGGTGTAGTGTCACCCGCAGGGGCGGTGACACTGCTCTGCGGGGGTGGTGTGGCACCATAAACTTGTCTTCGTGAATAATATTCAACTCCCAAGTGTTGCTAACATCTTCTTTTGCTTCATTTGGACTTCTTCTTCTGAATTAAGATGTTAGTAACACAAACCGACTCTAAGGCACTAAAAAGACGCTAAAAACTATCCTAATTGATAGTGATTCCATCACCTATCAAACTCCTCCATACTTAGACCTTTTACTCATCCCGAGTAACACATATAACAACAATTCAGCAAATAAAAGCCTCAGGAAGGATGGTGCAAAAGATAAGATAAAGGAATTAAGAGAAAAGCCAAGGAAGAAAGAGAGAAAAGAGAGAAAATGAGAAGAACGTGAGAACTACCATCCTTATAGCTCCAAGAGTGACCTACCCGGACAACCTCCTTAGGACTCCCCTTCTTATGCCGCCAACGTCGGAAGGAAAACCTACACTCGGTGCCGCTCATTTTACCAAGGCGCCCTTTCGGGTTTTCACCTCGCCAGTCTTCTTCTTTTCATAATAATCTCACAAATTCCTCACATCCCTTCCATTTTTTGTACCAACCTAGAGTTGGTCGGACTACCTTGTTTTTATCTAAACCGCCCTTTTGGATTTTCGGTTTATCCAAGGATTTCTTGCTTTTTTCTCGAATTCTTTGGCTTTTTTTTCATTTTTTATGACTGAATTTCAACATGCAATACGACTTAGAATTCTCAAAATAAACTCAAATAATTGTGCATGCAAGATAGTATTCCCTCCCCCATACTTGAAGAACACTTTGCCCTCAAAGTGAAAATGAGAACACAGATAGGAATGTGGAAAAGGGAAAGAGACAATACCCACTAATGTGATGGTCCGGGTGGACCATCCGGACCATGCTCCGGAGGATATGGGAAGTGATTGAAGAAGTGCTCTTGCCTCCGGTAAATCTCATCAATCCGGCCCTACTAGGTGCCCATCCGAGCTCCAAAGGTAGTCTCAAAGTTGGCTTGCCAAGCCAACTGTTGAGACTTCAACCTCTGTTGCTAAGCCGCCTACCAAGCATCCTGACGCGCATCAAAATGGGTTTTGCTGAAAGCCCATCTTCCAAGATTGATACTGCTCTAGCATGGTCCGTTGGTACTTCGTCTGCCAGGCTTGGTGTTGAGTGGTGAGAGCAGCCATCTGTGCTTGGAGGTTCTCAAGAGCGGGGCCATCCACTCCCGTTGTAGTAGGCATCTCTTCATCATCGGGGATAGGCATGTGATCCTCGTATGGGGCCCGGCTGGAGCTCGCCGCATGCCTCTCAATAATGGCCACCTGAGGCCTCCTTGGAACAAATGGATCAGCAGGAATGTAAAGCTCGGAGAGCTCATCTCCGAATGGTAGTGGCCGGGGCAAGTAGGTAATATGGCTCGCATTTGCAAAAGAGAGCCAAAACAAATTCTCACCATCTCTCCAGAGGAGCTTGCTCCGCCAAAGAAGACCTTCAGTGTAGAATGGGATCGCCGTCCCATCTTCTAAATTGGACAAGTCCATGACCTACTCCGCAATCAAGGATATGACCCCACCTCTAACAATGTCTAGGGGCTCGTTCTTCCTAATCCGCTTCAAAGCAGTGAGGAAGAGGTTAGGCCAATCCGACACGTTTGCACATGCCGGAATGTAAGAGTACAATAGCGGAAGGTCCTTGAGGGCGACCTTATTCTCCTCCTTGTGTCCACAGAAGACACACATGATTATCTTGGAGAGGAGCCTCAAGAAGGGGTGAGTGAGTTTGTTGTTATACTCACCCCCGACATGAAACTCAAAGCCAGTAGCCGCTTCCCAAAACTCCACAAGATCCGGTATGAGAGCGGTCTCCCACCACTTGTCAGTAGGGTTCATGGTAACTCCAAAGGTCTTCTGCAGCTGGGAGAAATTAACCGTGTACTTGTGTTTGTTGTATTTGAAACTGAGGCCAACACAAACATGGTCCTCCTTCTCCATGGTAAAGGTGGCATTGAACTAGCGAGATAGCTCAGGATATGTAGGGGCACTCTTGTGGAGGAAGTCCCCTATTCCAGCATTATCAAGGAAAGACTACATGCTCTCCAACATTCCGAGCTTCTCCAAAGTCGGAACGTGCAAAAACCAAGTTGCATACACCACTCGGTCTTTCACAATCCCATACCGGGTCTTCTCAACCTTAGACATCTTGTATTTCCTTTGTGGTTCCATTCTTGCAATGAGTGAAGCAAAGAAATTAGAAATCACAAAAACAAAGAATTGAGACGAATCCTCTATTGTGTTTTCCGCAGGGGCGGGTGGAGCGATCCACAGGGGTGGGTTAGCGTAGTGACGGGAGCTTGTAGGCGCAGGGGCGGGCGAAGACTTGGAGACGATTTTGGACAGCTTCGATGGAGGTGGCACCTGGGCTGCTTTGCTGGTGTCCTTGGTGGGTGGTGGTAGCTTCCGGTGGTGGTGGATGGTGGTTGAGTATGGTGTATAGTGGTTAGAGTTTAGAAGAGAGATTGAGGGATGGTATGTGAGAGAGATAGAGGGGGTTGCGCAGGAGCGGGCTGGTAGCGTGAGGGAGGGCGGCGCAGTGGTGGCACAACGGCAGTTGGATAGCTTTGCAAAGGTGGTGTGAGGAGGAGAGGGAGTTGGGGCGCAGGGGGCGTGAGGGCTTGTGAGAGAGAGGTCGAGAGATATGAGTAGTAGGTGGGGAGAAGAGAGAGGGGTGGGTGGGGTAGGTGTAGGGTCTTTTTGACTTTATTTTTTATTTCTTTTCTAGGTAAACCCGCAAGGGAGGGGCGGTGACAACGAGGGTGGAGACGCTGACCCAGAGTCGGGGGTGGCGCTGGAGCTTCTGTTAAGAGGGACCGCTGCAGGGGCGGGGGTTTGTCACCGCGGGGGCGGTGACAATGTTTGAGCTTACGCAGACCCAGGGCCGGGGGCGGCACTGGGCATGCGTTGTCACCGCAGGGGCGGTTTTTCTTGACAGTGGCTCCTCTTCTTACTCTCTCGGGTTGCCTCCCGAGCAGCGCCTTTGTTTTACGTCGTTGGCTCGACGTTCGGACCTCACTTCTCTAATTGGGCTTCCTCTAACACCATCTTGTCTATGGGATCATTCTTTACTCCATCAAGATAGGGCTTAAGCCTTTGTCCATTGACCTTGAATATCTTGTGCGTTTGTGGATCGTAAAGATCCACAACACCATGTGGATGGACCTCGGCTATCACATATGGACCTGTCCACCTTGAGCGTAGCTTTCCTGCAAAAAGTTTTAACATGATTGAAATAGGAGGACTTTGTTACCTTCTTTAAAGTCCTTTCGGAGAATGTTCAGGTCATGCCATGCTTTTTTCTTTTCTTTGTATGTTGTGGCATGGTCGTATGGATTGAGCCTCAACTCCTCAAGCTTTTGCAATTGAAGCTTCCGGAATTGTCCTACCTCATCCACGTTCATGTTGCATTTCTTCACCGCCTACCATGCCTTGTGTTCTAGCTCCACCGGAAGGTGACAAGCCTTTCCAAACACAAGTCGGAATGGGGACATTCCAATAGGAGTCTTGTACGCTGTTCGGTATGCCCATAAAGCATCATTGAGCCTCAAACTCCAATCTTGCCTTTCGGGGGAGACCGTCTTCTCAAGAATGGTCTTGATCTCCCGGTTCAACACTTCCGCTTGTCTGTTTGTTTGTGGGTGGTAGCCCGTTGACCCACGTTGATGGACATGGTACTTCTTAAGGAGAGCGGTGATTGTCTTGTTGCAAAAGTGAGTTCCCCTATCACTTATCAAAGCCTTGGGGATGTCAAACCTTGCGAAAATGTTGTCCTTAAGAAATGCTGCCACAACTTTAGAATCATTAGTTTTGGTGGCCTTTGCTTCCTCTCACTTGAAAACATTGTCCACCGAAGTAATATATAAGTATGCCCATAAGAGGTTGGAAAAGGACCCATGAAATCTATTGCGCAAACATAAAAAATTTCACAAAATATAAGTGAAGATTGAGGCATTTCATTTCTCCTAGAAACATTACCCACTCTTTGGCACCTACCTTACAAAACGCAAAAGCGTCTCGAAAGATGTGTGGCCCGAAAGAATCCCGCATCTAAGACTTTCCTAACTGTTTTGTTGGCCCCAAAATGTCCCCCATATGCTTCAGAATGACAAAATGAGAGAACAGATTGTACCTCATTATCCAGGATGCAACAGTGTATTACTTGATCACTACAATGCTTCTAAAGATATGGATCGTCCCAAACGTAATGCCTTGCTTCGGCCTTCACCTTCTGTCGTTGTGTTTTGGTGATGTCTGGAGGGCAGTCACCTCTAACAAGAAAATTAACAATGTCAGCAAACCATGGTATAAAAGAGTGAAGCTAAAACACAACCTCTATCGTGTAATCCGTAGGGGCGGCTAGAACATCACGTTGGGGCGCCAGTCTCTATCCACAAGGGCGGCTGGGCGCGGGACTCTAGATGCACAGGAGCGGTTACACAATAGAGAGTTGTGTAGAATGTGTCGTCTAGAAAACTCCCAAGTATGGCTTTTCCTCTTGCTGGATCTTCCTCCTCCTTTAGCAACCTACTCAAGTGATTTGCTATGAGGTTCTCTGCTCCCTTCTTGTCCCGGATTTCCAAATTGAATTCGCTAAGGAGGAGCACCCACTTAATCAACCTTGGCTTTGCTTCCTTCTTTGTCATGAGGTACCGGAGGGCAACTTGGTCAGTGAATACTATTACCTTTACACCAAGGAGGTATTGTCTAAACTTCTCTAGTGCAAACACCACCGCTAACATCGCCTTTTCGGTGATGGAGTAGTTTCTTTGAGCTCCATTAAGCTTCATGGATAAATAATGGATGACATGTGATGCTCTTCCGTCCTTTTGTCCTAGGACGGCTCCTACAACATAGTCGTTGGCGTCGCACATGATCTCAAAGGGCTTCTCCTAATTTGGAGATCGGATGATGGGTGCACTAGTGAGACAAGCTTTCAAGGTGTCAAACGCCTTATTGCAATCTTCATCAACAATGAAAGTTGAGTCCTTCTTGAGTAGGTCACACAATGACGCTGAGATCTCGGAAAAGTCCTTGATGAATTGCCGATAGAAACCTGTATGACCTAGGAAAGAACGAATTTCACGCACATTAGTAGGGTAAGGCAAACTTTGAAATACATCAATTTTGGTTTTATCTACTTCTATCCCTTTTGATGATATTACATGTCCTAATACAATTCCTTGTTCAACCATGAAATGACTTTTTTCGGAATTAAGAACTAAATTGGTTTTCTACGCATTTTTGAAGAACGAGTTTTAAATGCCCTAAGCATGCATCGAAACTATTCCCATGGACGGTGAAATCGTCCATAAAAACTTCAATAAAATTCTCAATATATTCCGAATAAATACTTATCGTGCACCGTTGGAAGGTGCCGGAAGCATTGCAAAGTCCAAATGGCATTTTGCGGTATGCAAAAGTGCCAAAAGGACATGTGAAGGTCGTCTTTTCTTGATCCTCCGGAGTGATGGCTATTTGGAAATAGCCTGAATATCCATCCAAGAAACAATAATAGGGATGACCTACAAGGCGTTCAAGCATTTGGTCAATAAATGGTAAAGGGAAATGATCTTTACGAGTTACTTGTTTAGTTTGCGGTAGTCAATGCAAACTCTCCATCCGGTTTGTGTCTTGCTTGGGACCATCTCACTGTATTGGTTTTCCACCATGGTGATATCCCATTTCTTCGAAACCACTTGGGTTGGACTAACCCACTTGCTATACGAAATCGGGAATATCATATCTGCTTGGAGGAGCTTTAATACCTCCTTTTTAACCACATCCATCATTGGCGGATTCAATCTTCGTTGGGCTTGCCTAGATGGTTTTGCCTCTTCCTCAAGGAGGATCCTATGCATACATGTAGAGGGACTAATCCGCTTGATGTCCGAAATGGTCCAACCAAGAGCCGTCTTGTGCTCTTTCAAAACCATTACCAACTTCTCTTCTTGAATGGGGGACAACTTGCTAGAGATGATTACCGGCTGTTAACATGAAATATGACTATATTTTAGGCACTTATTTTGATTGTTTTTCCCTCTTAAATGTATACATGGATATGAGTTTGAAACATTTATGAGCACTTTCACCTAATTTATCGATATAGAGATCTACACAAGCTTTGTTATGTTTATAGGTGAATAAAGGCTTGAATTGGAGCATAATGTGGAAGGATAGGAGTATTTGATCATGCTAGATGGCAAGGAGATGCTTTGGAGAAGCTAAGGAAGGAGCATGAGTGAAGAACATCACGAAACAAAGGCTTTCACGAAGGCCAGGGAGTTCCACGACCTAAACCACGACCGTGGTTATGGATTGAGATCGTGGAGAATGATTTTTGAGCACAACAGAAAGTTTCACGCCCTAAACCATGGCCGTGGAAACTTGTACTAGGCCGTGATTTCCATGATGAAGTGACGTGTCATATTTGCCACGTCGGCGACGGTTATTGGGCCTTTCTCGTAACCCTATTTCACCCTATAAGAAGGCTCGAGAAGGGAGTTTTGAGGACGGTCGCTAAGGGTTTCATTTTACCTTCACTTGCAATTCCGCACGGACGGTTGATACGAAGGATTGGAGATTTCGGATCGTGGATTAAGACGCAATATTGAAGATTGTGTACTTCGAGATTTCCTTAGGGTTACTTTTGGAGACGGATTGACACTCCGTTCTTCGTTGTTCTCTAAGATTGTTGTGAGGATTCCTATTCCATATTCTGCACTCATTAAACACGTACCTTGGTTATCGGATTTGAGATTGACTTTGATTGTTTATTGAGTTTTCAAGGGTTTTTATCTTTATTTCTTCTTAATTTGATATTTGATTCAATGACAATGATTATTGGCTAAAACTCAGTAGCAATTCTAAGGTGAAGGGTTGATATTTGTGGCTTAAATGATGATAGATCGATCGTAAATAGATTGGACCTTGAGAGTTTGAGAAACCTCGTTGACAGCCTAAACCACGGTCTGTTCTTGAAAACCACGGCCGTGGTTCTTCAAGATCTAGCCGTGATTTCCTCTGTTTTACGAATTTTGCTTTTGCTTTAATCCAAAGTTAAAGATTTGCTTTAACCTAGCCTTGGCTTGCCTATTCTAGGTAGTAGTGAGACTCAACATCCTCTATTTCGGTTTTGAGTGTCACAACCTTAACAGTTTTGGCTTATCTTTGATTCCTTGGGTTTGGGCATGGGCTTTTGAGAGTAATTCTTGTCCTTAGATCCTTTCTGAATTGCAGTCTCAACAACCTTTATAGAGAGTGTCTTTGGGTGAGATATATAGGGTTTTGAAACTTCACCGTACATAACCTTACATTAAATATACCTTTGCAATCTCGATTCTATCCTTACATCTATAGAATATCTTGAATCGATTGCCACAATTGGATACTTGGATCTTTAGGATTGCTGTTTTCCCAATATTTGCAAAGCTTCTTTACTTTACTTGCTCGATAATTTGTAAACTAAATTTGATCCCCCAAATCCCTGAGTTCGATACTCTGGAATTCTTGCTCTACTACGCCGATCCGTGCACTGCGGGCTTGCTTGTTTGATTTTTGTTTTATAAATTTAAAACTTATTTGCACGCACACTTTGAGGCGGACAAGTTTTTGGCGCCGTTGCCGGGGATTTGGTGTACACCAAATTTCGGTTTTCAGTTGTCGAGCTTGGGAGCTTTTGCTCTTGTGCTTTGATTAGTCTTTTTGAGTGATTTTTGCAAATTCTTTAGGTATATGCGAAAGACTAGATCTACCAAAGATCTAGTTCCTTTTGATCCAGAACTTGAGAAAACTTTGAGAAGAAAGTTGAAAGAGAAAAAGATGGCCAAAAATAAAGAGAGGAACATCCAAGCAGAGTTGGATGAAGCTCAGGCTCAACTCAAATTGAGTGAGACAGCTCGTATGGAAGAATTAGAGCTTTATCAATTCCAAATAGATGACCTCAAGGCTATGATGCTAGACATGAAGTTGGAGATGAATGATGCTAAGAAGAAGAAAGTCAAGAAACCTAAGTCCATTAGAGCTTAATCATCCGACGATGATGAAATGCCGGACTTAGAGGATATTACACCACTAGTCGGTCCAGTTCGTGATAATCCTAGACCACAAGTTAATCCTCCCGTTCCCGTTGGAGATGTGAGAGTTGCTGATGCAGGGGGTGAACCACGAATCCTCGGACAAAGGAAAGATCCAATTCAACCACCATGTCGTTTAGGTGTGAATTTCGGAGGTGAAGACGTCCAGGATTTCGGGTTTAGCCCACAAGTTATTACCATGGTTCGCCAAAGTCAGTTTGGTGAAACGAGTGCTGAATCTCCACATTTTGAGATTCTAATGGAGACATTGAAGTCGAAGAGGGCTGTCAACAACAACTACAAGATCAAGCCGTTTTTCTTCTCCTTGAAGGACAAGGCTTTGTCTTGGTATCAAGCTCTTCCAGCTGGAAGACTTAACACATGGGAGGATCTATCTTCGGAGTTCCTCACCAAGTTCTTTCCGCCATCCATGACGGTGGAGTTGAGAGGTAAGATTAATGCATTTTCTATGAAACCTAATGAAAGTTTGTTTTAATCTTGGGAAAGGTTTCAGGATCACTTATTAGATTGCCCACACCATGGCATTTCAAAGCTAGATTTATTGGAGATTTACTACAAGTGGCTGGATGTGGAAACACAATTCAAGCTCCAATCTCTTTCTTGTGGTACATTTATGGACATGAGAGAAGATGACGCTTGGGACTTCATTGAGAAGCAAGGCCAAGTGATTGAGAAGTATTCCCACCAAAAGTGGATCCGAATAACCGGAACCAAGGAAATCCGGGAGCTAAGTTGACTCAAGCTGCACAAACTCAAATATTCTCCCTCAACACCGAAATCAAGGAGTTGAAGCAAATCATAAGAGCTGACCTTCAAAAGACGAAGGAGCAAGAGGCCAACTACCTAGGGAGAGACAACCACCAAGGCAATAGGAATGACTACCGGAACAACAACCGGAACAACTGGAACAACAACAATAGGAACTCGAACAACAACAATTGGAGATCCAATCAACAAAACTCCGGTAATCCCTATTCGCAAAATAAAAAATCACTAACACCTCCATCTTCTTCTTCTACTCCTTTGAAAAGCTAAGGTCAAACATCAAATGGTTCGGGCAAGCTAGAGAAGGATAAGAATGATGCTATGATGGAGACAATCCAAGGGAAGCTCCAAGGATTGGAGAATCACATCTCTTCGGTTGATAAGGGACAAAAAGCCTTAGAAAACCAAGTGTTCAGTAAGGCCGTAGAAGTTCCTAGAGATCAAGGAAAGCTTCCCGGAAAAACGGAGGACAACCCGAAAAGAAGGGTGATGGCAGTCACTACTAGGAGTGGTATGACAACCACCGATCCGCAACCCAAGTTTGTAGAAGTCCCAGCTGAGAAAGGAAATGATAAGGAGAAGGAGAAGGAAGATGTCTATGTTCCTCCTCCAGCTTACAAACCTCCTCTACCATTCCCGCAATCTAGAGCAAGAGCGCGTCTAGACAAGCAATTCGGTAAGCTGATTGAACTAATGAGCAAGCTGCATATTAACATACCTTTTATTGATGCAAGTATAGGTATGCCCGCTTACGAGAAGTTCTTGAAAGAGCTCCTCTCTAACAAGAGGAAGCTAGAAGACTTTGGAGAAGTCAAGATGAGTTCCGAATCTTCGGAGCTCATCAAAACGATGACGGAGAAGATGCCCCCAATGTTGAGAGATCCGGGGTCATTTTGCATTCCAATAGGAGTTGGAGAAGTCATATATGACGCTCTTTGTGACTTAGGAGCAAGCGTAAGCATCATCCCGCTTGCTTTGTGTAGGAAGATCGGTTTAGGTGAACCTAAACCGGTGAAGATGACGTTGTACATGGCGGATCGATCTATAACTCGACCCGTAGGTAACATTGAAGACGTCCAAGTCAAGCTAAGTAAGTTTTACATTCCAATAGATTTCGTTGTGCTTGACATTCCTGCAGATTGTCCGGTCCCGATCATACTCGGGAGACCATTTCTTGCAACCTCCGGTTGTATGATGGATTGCAAGAACGCTAGACTAGCCTTCGATGTAGGAGAAGAGAAGGTTGAATTTGTTCTCTCAACTTTGGTGAAAGAGCCTGCACTTGGAGAGGATGTGTTCAACATCTATGACGAAGAGCCGTCTAGAGAAGTAAGTTCGATCCTATTCAACGATCCATTGCAAAGGGTTATAACCATGAGCATCATGGAAAAGGGAGAAGAAGAAGATTGCAATGCTGACGTTGAAGCCTTGGAGGAGCTAAAAGAGATACATAGTGAAGAGTTCGAAAAATTCTATGATAGCTCGGAAAGCAGAAGAAACCACGGCTGTGGTTTTACCAAAACATCCCGTAGAGTGTTATTTTGAGAAGAACAGAGACTTACACGCCCAAAACCGCGGTCGTGGAAGTAACAGGCGTGCCGTAATTTTGGGAAATTTAGAGAACAATTCCGTCTTTCCCACAACCACTCTTGAGTCTTCCTCCACCACACCCACATCCTTAGAGACTCCTAAGGAAGCATCAAGCATGCCTCAAGACACATCAAAGGCACCAATTACTTTGGAATTGAAGCCGCTTCCCACATATTTTCGGTATGCTTTTCTTGGAACTAATTCTACTTTTCCCGTTATTGTTAGCTTCTGTAATATCCGGAATTTTTCCTTCACTCAATTCCGAGTCAAAACGGATTTTGATCCGTTGGCCTTTTCATTTCACATAATTTCCGGTTTCATCACAAAATCTATCATTTTATGCAAGACCTTTTTCTCACATAAAATGATAGAAAAATAACACTAAACCCTAAATTCCAACCATGAGTTGTATCCTAGACGAGGCCATGACAACGTCACCGACAAGATTAGGACAAAGCCATGACAAGTTTTTGACAAGACCATGAAACAAATCTTCAGCCCACTTCTTACTCTTTTATTTCAGCCCACTCCCTTCCTCTTTTATTTCATCTCACCTTTTCCTCCTTGTTCCAGCACATTCCCTGAAGGATGACAAGCCAGGCAGCCTCGAGCAACTCTCGTGTAGGAAGACCAACAGGCCCGTTTGCCTCACGCCAGCCCAACTCTGCTTAACCTCACGCCAGCCCAGCTGCAGTGCCTTGCCCTTCTATAACCGGTGAAGATAGAAGTCCAGGAGAACAGCTGTTAAACTACCAACCTCTCACTTATCCTTCCGCTTCTCTCTCGGTTTCCTTTCCTAGCTTACTGAACAACCCATACCCATAGATCTCACACGTACGCTACCTCATACCACGTCCAGATTTGGAGAGTGCAGTTGCACCATCTTCCCTGCGTGCAAAGGATTCTCCAGAAGACAACCGTACAGGTAAATCTCGATCTCTCCCCTGTGGTGTGCAAACCACTGCTCTTGACCTTCCTGCATATATGTTGATCACTGTTGTACTCCCTACATCCGGAATCAGACAAGGACTCCTTCTCTCGGACCTCTCTATTTTGTCGACAAAATCACCAGGAGAAGGTCTAATGCCTTACTATTGCACCATGTGATCCACACACCGTTGTCCCTGAGCCACTACTATTGAGCCAAAGCAGCCCAGCCTTCATTGCTTATGCTCCTACCACGAACTACACCACAACAACAACAAGCATATTGTCACGAGAAACGGCCAGCCTCCAAGAGTTTCCTATCCGCCTTATGTCCTCTTCTCTCTCTTTTTCGAGTCTTTGGATCGAGTAAAATGCATACCCCTTCCTTCCTTGCACTTCTGTCTACGAATTTCATGCCTAATGGGTGCCTTTTATGTCTCCTAAACATACTCAGAACATCCATAGAGGAGCAGTGCAGATCCAGTCATTTTCTGATCTTTTAAAACTGTGTCGAGCAACCAAGTTTGGGACTAGGTTTAGGTATGATAGACTCATTCATTTGGGCTGAATTTTTGATATGACATAGTTGGCATATTTTTTTATAACATATTAAAATTTGAGAGTAATCTGGCGAGTGGTTTAGGATTTATAATTTTTCGAAGTTTGGGTCGTAAGCAGTTTTTTTTGTTGTGCTGAAATTTCCTAGTGTTGGAAAACTGCATGTTGAGAGAGTTTTGAGATACAGATTTGGGTACGTTAGACTCCTCCTTTAGTGCTGTTTTTTGGATATGTTGTAGTTGGTATTATATAGTATAACATACTGAAATTTGACAATATTCAGAGTTATAGTTAAGGAGATATGATTCTCCAAAGTTGGTTCCTCATGCAGTTTTTTAGGTTATGTTGATATATTCCAAGTATGAGAAAAAATGCTTGTGATGCATTTTTGTGAAATAGATTAGGAGGGGCTATTGACCTCTGTTGGACGTGATTTTTGGACATGTTGTTGATGGATCTATATAGGAGCATGTACTTAAGTTGGGAGCGATCTGTTGGGTTAATCTAGATTTAGGATATTCCGAAGTTGGGTATAATTATAGTTTAGTTTTAGAAGAGTTGTGTTAGGTTTTTGAGTGTCGATCAATCTTATGCGTTTATGTTCTTGTGAGGATGTTGTGCCTAGAAGTCTAAGGACTTATAGTTGACTAGAGCGTTGTTTGATTCGTGTGCCTTGTCTTGAACAGGCGTTGTGCTTTTTCCCGAGGGGAACTTGGGAGTGTGCTATTCGGTTGCTCTTGGAGACTGGTAAGTCCATGGACTTACTTTGTTGGCTTCTTGTATGAGTGTAATGTGTATGAGTGGTGTTTGTTAGTTATGATAAACAATGAAACCAGATTAGGCCAACTTTATTATTTACGTAATTGACCCAAGTGTATGATAATGGGTCGTGACATCATCTGCCTAGCTCTTGCGAGAGTCTAGCAGGTTCTCTGCGACCAGCCCAGTCAGGTAGACGGTCAGATGCATTAGTACCATTCCTTGTTGCTAAACGGGGACAGCGGCGAGGTTTGGGAATCCCTCGTGTCACAAAATAAGTATCATTAGTAATGACATATCACCTAATTAAAGATAATAAAAGGATTGAGTGTTGCATGTTAATTGTGTATGTTGTGTGTTTGTGGTTTTACCTTTATACTTATGCATAGAATGTTAGCTAACGGTTTTATACCGCTTGTAGATGCCTTGTAGGTTAAGACAGTTGTAGAGAGATCCGGAGGAAATGGTCAACCGGGTCCACGTACTCATTTAGTTGGGGACGGGGATGTCTTCTGTTATTCATATGCGTCGTTTTAGTATCTTTTTTTGTAAGGCTGATACATATTCTCCATATATATATTGTTTAAAGTTTTCAAATGTTTTAAATACTTTTGTGTGTTGTTGTAAGATCCTAGTAAAATTGTTGTCAAACTAAGGTCGGGACCCATTGTGAGGTCCTAACCAGTAGCTCTCCGAGTTCTCAGATTTTGGGGTGATACAATATGGTATTAGAGCGAGGTTGGCAATAATGGCACTTGAAATCTTCTGAAAGATCAAATGTATAAAATAACTGAAACCCAAAAGGGGTCTAAGATTTTCAAAACGGATTTCTGTTTTTACACACGTGCATAGCCGGGTTGTGGGTTAGTAGTACGTCGGACCACCATCGTTCTCCGTGGATCTCTGCAACTTGGAATTATAGGCGAGTTAGTATACAGACTTACAGTGATATGTTTTAGTGTAAGATTATATATATGTGTGTATGTGTAGCAAGTTAGTATCCTAAAGGATATCTTATATTCTTTAGTTGTGATATCATGAAGCGATTATCGTCTCATGATAAATTGATAGCGGACTTGAAGAGTTTCAACATAAGACAATGGATTCAGACCTAGGATTGAGTATTATACTCTGGTGGGCATCCAAGTGACCCTATAAATCATCCGAAGAAGGGGTGGGCAAAGAAGTAAAGGTGTTGAGATAATTTTAACCACTAGTACAACCCGATGAGAAAGAAATTTCCGATTCAGCTCAGATGGAAGGAATAGGAAGTCATGCAAGGGACTATGTCGTATGAAGCCGAGATATGAATTAGAAGAATCACGCAAGAGACTATAACAATAAGGGAACAAGAATCAAATAGCACGGAGTACAACCAAGATCTGCAAAGTAAAGGACGTTACAATCAAGGCGGACACTGCCATATGCAAGCATGGGCATGAGAGAACAAAGAAGATAGGGTGTTGACCCAGTTGTGAGAGATTAAAGGGTACAAAGATAGAGAGTGAGTTTAATGACGAGAAATAATTTTGTAATCATGGAAGCATGTGGAGTCCTTCAAGGATACGAGAATTTTTAAAGAAACATCGAAACAAGTATCAAAGAAACTAGAAGTCTAAAACTGAGACAACAAATTTCCATAAAGGTAGCATGATCAAAACAACATCAATCAAGGGGAAGAATGTGGGAAAGTGATCTTGGTGGACTAGAGAGTCCACAATAACTTCTCATTTACATAAAGATTTAAGTTACCAATATTAACGGTCATAGTAGAGAACCGCAAACAGACGATGAACAAAGTAAGAAGAATCGTGAAGACACGCTTACAAGTTATTGTGAAGACTTGATAAACTCATTGACGACAGATTAATGCTATGACAGACTCAGAAGAGTATAGTGATCTCATAAAAGATAAGAGAAGTGCAGACCGCGGAAAGGGATAAAGGGGTATTAACAAAAAAAATGGAGGAGATAGATTTTCACCAAGTGTATTATTCGCCACTTAGCGTGCGTGCAAATAAGCTTTAAATTTATAAAACTAGAATCAAGCAAGCGAACCCGCAGTGTACGGATCGACGTAGTTAAGCAAGAATTCCAGAGTATCAAACAAAGGGATTTGGGGGGGAACAAATTCAATTATAAGTTGTCAAGCAAATAAGAGGTTAAGCTTTGCAAATATATTGGGAAAACAACAACCCTAAAGATCCAGATATCTAATTATGGCAATCGATTCCAGATATACTTAAAGAATTAAGAACAGAGTTAAGAGTTGCAAAGGTATGCTAAGGTAAAGCAATGTACGGTGAAGTTCCAAGGCTTTATATGACTTATCTAAAGGTACTCTCTATAAAGGTTGTTGAGGCTTCAGTGTAGAAAGGATCTAAAGACAAGAATTTATCTCAAATACCCAAACTTGTAACCCAAGGATCAAGATTAACTAAACCGATTAAGGTTGTGACACTCGAAATCGAAGTAGAGGTTGTTGAGGCTTCACTACTACCTAGAAAAGGATAAACCAAGACTAGATTAAAGCTAATCTTTAACCTTGGATCAAAGTAAAATCAAAGTTCGTAAACTAGTATAAATTACGGGCAGATCTTGATTTCCACGGCCGTGGAACCTCAAGAACAGACCGTGATTTTGGTTCGTCGGCGAAATCTCTCTAACTCTCAGGGTCCAATCTATTTACGATCGATCTATCATCATCTAAGCCACAACTATCAACCCTTCACCTTAGAATTGCTAAAGGGTTTTAGCCAATAACTGTCATTATAATATCAAAATCAAGTTTAAGAAGAATGAAAGATGAAAACCTTCAATAAAACTCAAACCAATCTCAAATCCACACACAAAGATAATAATGTATATCAGATTTGGAATAAATACAAACCAATAACAATCCTTGATTAGAACGAAGAATGGGATGTCAATCCATCTTCTAATCAAACCTAAGGACAAAAGGCGCAACTTCCGCCACAAACAACTTCCAAATCTTCAAACCCTCGTGAATCTCCGTTTGCAAGATGCAAAATCTCCGGACGTCCAATGCAACCCTAAGCACGTGTAAGCCGAAGTTCCGAAATCTCTCTCCTCCACCCCTTTTATAAGGAAGGGTAAAATAACCGTCCAGGCCATGTGCGTAAATGATGTGTCAATATTTTATTCGTCAAAAGATCGCCTAAATCACGGTCTCCTGGAGTTCCACGGCCGTGGTTTAGAGCGTGGAAGTGGATTACGGTTCTTCATGATTTCCACGACCGTACTTTATACTGTGTAACTCTCTGGAATACTCCACGTTCATGTTGCCAAGATCCACGGCCGTGGTTTTGGGCGTGGACTTCTCTACGACCGTATTTTAGAGCGTGGAAGTGTAAATTGCTCGTGGTTTACTTTGTGTCGTGCCATTCCTCATCCTAGCATCTCCCTTGGCTTCTTTGATGTGTCCTTAATCCTTGGATGTGCTCAAATCTTCTCCTTTCTCTCTCAATTGGTTCGGTTTTAGCTCTTATTCACCTATAATCAACACAAAGCTTATGTAGACCTTTATATCGACAATATAGACAAACTTGCTAACAATTGCTTCAATGCCCTATCAATGAACACTATATTGGATGAAAAACAACTAGAAAAAGTGCCTAGAATATCGCAATATTTCATGCTAACAAAATACCCCATACTTGCCACTTTCTTGTCCCCAAGCAAGGTCTTTCAAAAGCATTAGAACTTAAGTTAGGATGAAATATGCATGCAATCTCAAAAACAAAACATCTTTTAGGTAAATGTGCTTCTAGTCAATAGATCATTCTCAAACCTTGCTTCATTCATTCATGAGACGCTCATATACATAACCAAAGAAGAAAGAGGAAAGAAACATCATGAATTGATCAAACTTCAATGTGAGCATCATAATCTTCAAACATTATCAAAATCAATCATAAGAGAACTTCAATTTAGATCACCAACCAAATAACACTCTTTTGATCTTAAGGACTTCCAAATAAGGTCTAGAATGTGGAAGGGAGGGAAAACTTATAAAGGATGTGGTGTATGAATCCGGGAAAGTGGACACTAACTCTTTTCTTTTTCTTTTGATTTTGCAACACCATCCACTTAGAGCTTTGCTCTCTTCTTTTCACATCATTTTTCGACTTTACTATTGGAGTTATGGACAGAGGTGCACAAAAACCGAAGCTTAGGAGATTAACCTTTCTCAATTTTTGCGAGATCCCTCAAACCCTTGATGCACATACCATAATTCGTTAGGAATATCGCTCAATCCGACTTTGGCAAGACACAAACACCCGGCTATGTGAATGGTGCCGAGTTACTCATCGTCATGATTGACTTCTCCAAAACTACAACTTTTTTCTATTCTTTGAATGTAAAATTTTACTTTCATGGCCCTCCCATATCAAACATGCCAAAATTTAACTTCTCCAAATTCCCGGATAGGTAAGGTAGGTAATTATTTCATTGAGGGGCTAAATGATCAAAGAAAGAAGAAAGAAAATCGAATTGCCTTAATCATTTCAAAAAGAAGTATAAGAACTTATCATTTGATTTCAACCTTGATTTCTCAATATGATTTAGATAAAACTCTTCATATTATGAAACTTGCAAGAAAAGAATAATCAACACATTCAATTTCTTTTCAATTCATTATTCGTTTAGGCATACAATTGTCATAAAAAAACTCAATTCACAAGTTGTGATTATCATACAAATCATCTCAATTCTTAGAAGCACAAAATTTTAAAAAATTTTCAATTTTTAGGGGTTTTTCAAAAGCTTTTTCATGCAATGCAATAATGAAACGTGTGACAATGGAAGGAAACATGCAAAGTGTTCTCAATCAAGGCAAGCAAAGTGAGTAGAGTTATTACAAACAATGGTCACACCCCACCCCATACTTGAGACAAACATTGTCCCTAATGTTCAAAAAGAAATAAAGAAAAGAAAGAAAGAAAATGAACTCATAAAACGGTGGTGGAGCGGCTAATGCTGTTAATCATCCATGGCCATCACTGAGGAGCTGGTGGTGGTGGAAACGGGAAGAAGCTGGAGTCGAAGTTCTGCCCAAACTGCTGGCAATAGATGTCCCTCATCATCCTATCGTGCTCGTCGGCTCGGACATCTCTAGCATCCTGTCAGACCTCCAAAGCTCCTACTCTCTTGGAAAGATCGGTAGCCCAATCTGGAAGTTGCTCGTACCATCCCGGCGCCTGGCTGTACCAATCTGGAGCATCCGATGGTGCTGGTGCAGACGGTGGCTGTGCATACCAAGTCGGTGGAGCTCCCATCCAATCCGGATGTGTCCTATACCAATCGGGAGGGGTCGCCATCCATGTCGGCCTCTCACTCACGCTGGCACGGCGAGAGGAAGAACCGGAAGGTCTAGCAGGGCGGGGAGACTGTCTAGGGAGGTCGGGAAATGTGTCCGGCTGATCCGGAAAAGTACCAAAGTCGTGCTCCTCACCTCCTCCCTCAAAACCGTCATCTCCTCTCATCTCCTCCTCATCTACAGCTGGCACCTCAGGGGGAACGTAAGGAGGGGCTACTAATTTGTTCGCATGCATAGATGCGAATGTCTGCTTCCAATTATGGCGTCCACCCATAATGGAATCCTCAGGGAGCCATGCCACACCTCTACCTCCTCTATCCTCCCAAGGCCTGGCAGCGGTAGGTGGACCTCTATGCCTAGGAAAGATCATACCTCTAGTCATGAGGCTCTGAAGTCCTAATGGTCTAGCTGCTATCCTAGTACATGCAGAAAAATCAATCCCCAACTGTTTAGCAATGTGGGTGACCATCCCACCATATCCGATATTTCCAACCCTCTTGTTCTTTAGCTTAATCATGGTAGAAGCTAAGAGGGTGGCACAGTCAGCAGGTCTACCGTGTAGCATGCAATACAACAAAAACAACTCATCAATCTTGATCTTCTAAGGAGTCTCAGTCCTAGGGAAGAGACACTCAGAAAGTACTCGGTGGGCTATCTTCAAGGCTAAGTGATAGATAAGCTTAGCCTTGGTATCAGCAGGTTGCCAACGGTCCTAACTGGCGCAAATCATGGCAATGTCCTCCCAGAAGTCCTTAGCGTATACACCACTAGGGATACGACCATTGAAGGTCTCATGGAACCCAAAGAAGGCTCCAAACTCTAGGATCGAGAACTCATAATTCCTCTCCATCAACCAAAAAGAAACTGTCCTATCCACGTGATTGTGCTCGAAAGAGATCACAAACTCTCTAGTGATCTCCTCATATGCATCTTCCCGAATGGCGGAGAAGATGATCAATCCTGCCCTATCTAACAAACAAGTAAGATCACCTACCACATTCAGTGGCTCTAAATCCTCAAGAAGCAAATAATGTGGTCCTATGACCGGTCTCTTCGTGATCCTTTCTAAGGTATCGAGGTAATCATCATGGATCTTTGGAATTCTAGGGGGTGGGGGTGATGGTGGCTCACTAGGGGGTGCCTGGGAGGAGGAGGAAGCATCACCTTTCCTTTTCTTATTCCTATTAGACATTCTCCTGACAAAGTCCATTTTCTGTCCAAAATTACGGCATGTTCTTGGTTTCCACGGCTGTGGAATTCCCAGTGACCGTGGTTTGGTTCGTAATTTCTCAAAACTCACTCAATCAACACCAAAATCAACAGACAGCAGCCCTAGACTATTTCCAATCCAGTCCCAATCAGTTCTCCTAAAAATTCTTGCGAAATTAACTCAAATCGGCAAAGTGAAGGAGAAAGAAGAAAACCTAGGTTTTTGGATTTTAAAATCCAAATTCCGTCTTCTCTAGTGATTGTCCACTCGATTTGTTGCTTGGATCTTGTAGATAGTTGAATTTGCTTCACTTTGGGTTAAAGAATCGTTCGAAACGATTAACGAACGAAGATTTGAGAGGGGGTCGTTTTCGGCGATTTTGGGGCGTGGAATTGGGTATTGTGGTGTTCTTTGTGAAGGAACGTGGTTTATATAGTAACCGTAAAGTTTTTGGAAAATTACGGTCACTCGAGGGTTTCCACGGCCGTGGAAATGTACGGAACCGTGGTTTTGGTGATTTTTCTCAGGCTTTTGCAAATTACGGTCACTGTAGCTGCCACGACCGTAATTTTGGCCGTGGAACTCTTTGTAATGTGCCAAAGTCCAAGTTTCGTCAATTTCTTCTAACTTTTCCTTCTCCCTTGCCTCTTTCATTGATCCTATATCCAAAAACACGAACATACCGGAAGGTATCGAAGGCAAAACAAAACAAAAACGTCTAAACTACTCTAATCTACGAATTAAAAACAAAAATATAAGTGCAATACCTTGGGTTGCCTCCGAAGAAGCGCTTGTTTAAGGTCCGTAGCTAGACCGTACTTGCACCTATTCAAGTGCGGTAGGTGTGAACTCCTCAGCTTGGAGTTCCGGTGAGTACTTCTTGAGTCGTTGACCGTTCACCTTAAAGCTTCCACCCTTTTCACCCCATACTTCAACTGCACCATGGGGGAAAACACGTTTGATTAGATAAGGTCCAGTCCAATGAGATTTAAGCTTACCTGGAAATAGACAAAGTCTTGAATTGAAGAGGAGAACTTGATCTCCTTCTTTGAGGTCTTTTGGAATGATATGCTTATCATGCCAACACTTTGCTCTTTCTTTATAGATCTTGGCATTTTCGTAGGCGCTCAAGCGAAGTTCTTCAAGCTCGTTAAGGTCCAAGAGACGCTTCTCTCCCGCCTCCTTCATGCCGAAGTTTAACCACTTTATTGCCCAATACGCCTTATGTTCCAGCTCTACCGGCAAGTGACAAGACTTCCCATACACAAGGTTATATGGTGTCGTACCTATGGGAGTCTTATATGCAGTTCGGTATGCCCATAATGCATTATCTAACTTCAAAGACCAATCCTTCCTTGTCCTTGAAACCGTCTTCTCTAGGATTCCTTTAATCTCCCGGTTTGAAATCTCCACTTGTCCACTTGTTTGTGGATGGTAAGAGGTGGCGATCTTGTGAGTCACCCCATACTTAGCTAATAGAGCTTTGAATCGTCGGGCAATAAAGTGAGAGCTTCCATCACTAATGATGGTCCGTGGTATCCCAAATCATGGGAAAATGGTCTTGTTAAAGAACTTAACCACAACCATGGAATCATTAGTAGGAGAGGCTTATCTCGAAACATAATCTATAGCTAAAAGTATGTATTGGTTTCCACAAGATGATGGGAAAGGTCCCATGAAGTCTACTCCCCAAACGTCAAAGATCTCCACCTCTTGAATGTTGTTAAGAGACACCTCGTTTCTCCTAGATATGTTTCATGTTCTTTGACAAGCATCGCAGCAGGAAACAAAGGTTTGCACATCTTTAAATAAAGTAGGCCAAAAGAATCCAGATTGCAATACCTTAGCGCTAGTCTTGTTCGAACTAGCGTGTCCTCCACAAGGTAGTGAATGACAATGACGGATGACACTTTGCATCTCGTCTTCGGGAACACATCGTCGAATGATGCCGTCAGGACCTCTCTTAAAGAGGAGAGGTTCATTCCAAAAGTATTCCCGAACATCCTTAAAGAACTTCTTTCTTTGTGCATAGGATAATCCGGGTGGTAATTCCTGGCAAACCAAATAGTTAACAAAATCAGCAAACCATGGCTCATTACCTTTACTAATCTTGTCGATGCACTCCTTTATGATATGTAAATGCTCGTCCGGAAAGGAGTCATCTATGGGTAGGTTGTCGTCCTCAAGATGTGGTAGACGACTCAAATGATCCGCAACAGAATTTTCCGAATCCTTCTTCTCACGGATCTCTAGATCGAATTATTGTAGGAGAAGAATCCATCTAATTAGCCTTGGCTTCGCATCCTTCTTTGCAAGCAAATACCGGATCGCAGCATGATCCGTGTATACAATCACCTTTGCACCTACAAGATAAGAGCGAAACTTTTCAAATGCGTATACAATTGCTAAAAATTCTTTCTCGGTAGTGGCGTAGTTGAGCTGCGCTTCATCTAGCGTCTTGCTAGCGTAGTAGATAGCATGGGTTCATCCTTCCTTCTTTTGCCCAAGAACAGCTCCTATAGCTACGTCACTTGCGTCACACATAACCTCGAATGGAAGATTCCAATCCGGAGGTTGAATAATCGGGGATGAGATTAGAGCTTCCCGAATCTTATTAAACGCATCTAAACATTCCTGCGAGAAATCAAAAACTGCATCCTTCATCAATAGATTAGTAAGCGGCTTTGATATCTTAGAGAAATCTTATATAAAACGTCTATAAAATCCAGCATGTCCTATAAAACTTCTTATCCCTTTCACCGAAGATGGAGGGGGTAGCTTTTCTATAGTCTCTATCTTAGCCATATCCACTTCAATCCCTCTACTAGAGATTAAGTGTCCTAATACAATGCCTTCTTTCACCATGAATTGACACTTCTCCCAATTAAGAACTAGGTTAGTGTCTTCACACCTTTGTAGCACAAGAGCAAGGTTAGAAAGACAATTATCGAAAGAGGAACCATAACCAGAAAAGTCGTCCATGAAAACGTCCATGATTTCCTCTATGTACTCCGAGAAGATAGCAATCATGCACCTTTGAAAGGTGGCTGGGGCGTTGCAAAGCCCAAACGGCATTCTTCTATAAGCAAATGTACCCCACGGGCACGTGAATGTGGTCTTCTCTTGATCGTCCGGATGTATCGGGATCTGAAAGAAACCACTATAACCGTCAAGATAGCAAAAGTGTGAGTGTTGTGCTAACCTCTCAAGCATTTGGTCGATGTAGGGTAGTGGGAAGTGATCCTTCCTCGTTGCGTTGTTCAGCTTGCGGTAGTCTATGCACATCCTCCATTCTGTCACGGTTCGCGTAAGAATGAGCTCATCGTTCTTGTTGGTAATGACCGTCATTCCTCCCTTCTTTGGAACCACTTGTACGGGACTCACACACTTGCTATCGGAGATAGGATAGATGACACCTGCATCAAGTAGTTTAAGAATTTCCTTCTTGACAACCTCCTTCATGGTCGGATTTAACCGCCTTTGAGATTGTCACGAAGTTCTAAAATCCTCTTCCATTAGAATTTTATGCATGCATAGTGAAGGTTTGATTGCCACTAGATCCTGTATAGTATACCCTAAGGTTTTCCTATGTTTCTTAAGAACAACCATAAGCTTACTATGTTCATCTATGCTCAAATCAGAACTAACAATTACCGGAAAGGTAGAATTAGGTCCTAGAAATGTGTACCTTAGATGTGCGGGAAGCGGCTTCAATTCCATCACTACAGGACTCTCTAATGGTTCTTCAAGAGTGTCCAATGCTTCCTTAGAAGTTTCTAAGGGTGTAGAAGTTGTTGGAGAAGAATCAAAAGAAGTGGTGGAAAGAACACAATTGCCTTCAGATTCACCCAAAATTACGGCTCCCCTGTTTCCTCCACGGACGTGGTTTTGGGCGTGGAAATCAATTACGGTGCCTCTAGTTGTTCCACGGACGTGGTTTTGGCCGTGTAACTTACTGGAGTCCTCTGAATAGCTAATTACGGTCATGTTGGTGGAAACCACGGCCGTGGAATAGCAAGACTTGCCGTGATTTCTCACGTTCTCTGACCCATCGTAGAGTTTCTCAAATTCTTCTTCATATAATTCCTTTTGCTTCTCTAAAGCTTCAATTTCCTCTTTGCATTCCTCTTCTTCCCCTATGTCCATAATGCTCATAGAGATCACCTTTTGTAAGGGATCTTTGAAGAGAATCGAACTTACTTTCTCTCTAGATAGCTCTTCGTCATGGATGTTGAATATATCTTCTTCAAGAGCTGGTTCCTTCACCAAAGTGGAGAGAACGAACTCTACCTTTTCTTCTCCTATGTCGAAGGCGAGTCTAGCATTCTTGCAATCAACCATACAACCGGATGTTGCAAGAAACGGTCTTCCGAGTATGATCGGGTTCGGACTATTTGCAGGAATGTCAAGCACAACAAAATCTATAGGAACATATAACTTACCAAGCTTGACCGGGACGTCTTCAACTATGCCGACGGGACGAGTTATGGATCGATCCGCCATGTATAACGTCATCTTCACCGGTTTAGGTTCGCCTAAACCGATCTTCCTGCATAAGGCAAGCGGAATGATGCTCACGCTTGCTCCTAAATCACATAATGCATCATATGTGACATCTCCCACTCATATGGGAATACAAAACGACCCCGGATCCTTCAACTTTGAGGGCATCTTTTCCTTCATTGTCTTAATGAGATCCGACGAATCTGAACTCATCTTGACCTCTCCAAAATACTCTAATTTCCTCTTGTTAGAGAGGATCTCTTTTAAGAATTTCCCATAAGCTGGCATACCTACAATTGCATCAATGAAAGGTATATTAATATGCAGTTTGCTCATGAGTTCAGTAAACTTACCGAATTGTTTGTCTAGACGCGCTCTTGCTCTAGATTGCGGAAATGGTAGGGGAGGTTTGTAAGTTGGAGGAGGAATGTAGATGTCTTCCTTCTCCTTCCCCTTCTCTTTCTCTTTCTCGACGGGAACTTCCACAAACTTAGGTTGCGGGTCGGTGGTTGTTGCTCCGCTCCTAGTTGTGATAGCCATCACCCTTCCTTTTGGATTATCCTCCGTCTTTCCTAGAAGTTTTCCTTGATTCCTAGGAACTTCCTCAGCATTGCTAAACATTTGTTTTTCTAAAACCTTTTGGGCTTTATCAAGCTTAGTGATACGATTATCGACCTTGTGATGTGACTCTCCAATCCTTGAAGCTTTCCCAAAATCGTTTCAACATGGGATCGGGCTTCTCTTTCCCCGAAGTGCTTCCACTATTAGATGCTTGCTCCTGAATTTTCAAAGGAATGGAAGAAGAAGAAGGTGGAGTTAGTGAATTTCTTGATTTGGGATAAGAATTACCGGAATTGTGTTGTTGGTTGGAACACCAATTGTTGTTGTTTGAACCCCTATTGTTGTTCCAATTGTTATTCCGGTTGTTGTTGTTGTTCCAATTGTTCCGGTTGTTGTTCCGGTTGTTGCGGTTTGTATTCTCATTCCCATTGTGGTTATTGTTGTTCCCTAAATAACCAACATCTTGCTCCTTTTGGTTTGGAAAGCTAGCCTTGATGACTTCCTTCAATTCTTTAATCTCGGAGTTGAGAGAAAAGATTTAAGTTTGAGCGGCTTGTGTTAGCTTTGCTCCTTGCTCTACTCGATTTGCTTCTACTTTCCGGTGAGAATACTTCTCAATGACTCGGGCTTGCTTCTCAATGAAGTCCCAAGCGTCATCTTCCCTCATGTCCATGAATGTACCACATGAAAGGGATTGAAGCTTGAATTGTGTTTCCATATCCAGCCCCTTATAGTATATCTCCAATAGCTCCAATTTGGAAATGCCATGGTGTGGGCAACCCAATAGTAAATTCTGAAATCTTTCCCAAGATTGAAACAAACTTTCGTTAGATCTCATAGAAAATGCATTAATCTTACCTCTCAAAATTGCTTGATCCTCCCATGTGTTGAGTCTTCCATTTGGAAGAGCTTGATACCAAGATAAAGCTTTCCCTTTCAAAGAGAAGAAGAATTGCTTGATCTTGTAGTTGTTGGTGGTTGAATTCTTTGGCTTCATTGTCTTCATCAAGATCTCAAAATTCTATAAATGTTGATGTGGAGATATAATATTCGTTCCTCCAAACTGACTTTGGCGAACGATGGTAATAACTTGTGGGTTGAAGCTAAACCCTTGCATATCATCAACATCAAAGTTCACACCTAGACGGCGTGGTTGTTGAATTGGATCCATCCTTTGGCCAAGAGTTCTTGGCTCTTCGTCCACACGAGCGGCTCTCGCACCCCTAGCCTGGACACGATAGTTGGCAGCTGGTCTTGGATTAAATTGATTCATGTTGACCGTCGGGTTAAGATCCTCAAGAGATGGCATGCAAGAGTCGCTATCCTCATCGGATGAGTTGGCTCTAACCGATCTTGTTGGTTTCCTCCTCTCCTTCTTCTTGGAATCGCTCAGTTCCAGTCTCATTTGAAACATCATATCCCTTAGCTCATCAATTTGCAATTGATGGCGGTCCGATTCTTCCTTGCGAGTCTTCTCGCTCCGTCTAAGTTGAGCTTCGGATTACGCTAACTCTGTTTGATAATCCCGCTCCTTATCTTCATTCATCTTTCTATCTTTGAGCTTCTTCCTCAAAGTCTTCTCAAGTTCCTGATCAAGAGGTAAGAGGTCCTTGTTGTTCCTAGACCTGCGCATATACCTAAAGTAACCTGCAAATATCACTCAAAGGAGATATCAAATAACAAGAGCAAGCTCCCAAGCTTGACAACCGGTAACCGAATTCGGCCTAAACCAAATCCCCGGAAACGGCGCCAACAACTTGTTCGCCACTTAGCGTGCGTGCAAATAAGCTTTAAATTTATAAAACTAGAATCAAGCAAGCGAACCCACAGTGTACGGATCGAAGTAGTTAAGCAAGAATTTCAGAGTATCGAACACAGGTATTTGGGGGAACAAATTCAATTATAAGTTGTCAAGCAAATAAGAGGTTAAGCTTTATAAATATATTGGGAAAACAACAACCCTAAAGATCCAGGTATCTAATTGTTGCAATCAATTCAAGATATACTTAAAGAATTAAGGACAAAGTTAAGAGTTGCAAAGGTATGCTAAGGTAAAGCAATGTACGGTGAAGTTCCAAGGCTTTATATGACTTATCTAAAGGTACTCTCTATAAAGGTTGTTGAGGCTTAAGTATAGAAAGGATCTAAAGACAAGAATTTATCTCAAATACCCAAACTTGTAACCCAAGGATCAAGATTAACTAAACCGATTAGGGTTGTGACACTCGAAATCGAAGTAGAGGTTGTTGAGGCTTCACTACTACCTAGAAAAGGATAAACCAAGACTAGATTTAAGCTAATCTTTAACCTTGGATCAAAGTAAAAGCAAAGTTCGTAAACTGGTATAAATTACGGGCAGATCTTGAGTTCCACGGCCGTGGAACCTCAAGAACAGACCGTGATTTTGGTTTGTCGGCGAAATCTCTCTAACTCTCAGGGTCCAATCTATTTACGATCGATCTATCATCATCTAAGCCACAACTATCAACCCTTCACCTTAAAATTGCTAAAGGGTTTTAGCCAATAACTGTCATTATAATATCAAAATCATATTTTAAGAAGAATGAAAGATGAAAATCTTTAATAAAACTCAAATCAATCTCAAATCTACACACAAAGATAATAATGTATTTCAGATTTGGAATAAACACAAACCAATAACAATCCTTGATTAGAACGAAGAATGGGATGTCAATCCATCTTCTAATCAAACCTAAAGACAAAAGGCGCAACTTCCGCCACAAACAACTTCCAAATCTTCAAACCCTCGTGAATCTCCGTTTGCAAGATGCAAAATCTCCGGACGTCCAATGCAACCCTAAGCACGTGTAAGGCGAAGTTCCGAAATCTCTCTCCTCCACCCCTTTTATAAGGAAGGGTAAAATAACCGTCCGGGCCATGTGCGTAAATGATGTGTCAATATTTTATTCGTCAAAAGATCGCCTAAATCACGGTCTCCTGGAGTTCCACGGCCGTGGTTTAGAGCGTGGAAGTGGATTACGGTTCTTCATGATTTTCACGACCGTACTTTATACCGTATAACTCTCTGGAATACTCCACGTTCATGTTGCCAAGATCCACGGCCGTGGCTTTGGGCGTGGACTTCTCTACGACCGTATTTTAGAGCGTGGAAGTGTAAATTGCTCGTGGTTTCCTTTGTGTCGTGTCATTCCTCATCCTAGCATCTCCCTTGGCTTCTTTGATGTGTCCTTAATCCTTGGATGTGCTCAAATCTTCTCCTTTCTCTCTCAATTGGTTCGGTTTTAGCTCTTATTCACCTATAATCAACACAAAGCTTATGTAGACCTCTATATCGATAATATAGACAAACTAGCTAACAATTGCTTCAATGCCTTATCAATGAACACTATAATGGATGAAAAACAACTAGAAAAAGTGCCTAGAATATCGCAATATTTCATGCTAACATGTATCAAACATCAAAAAGGATATATGAACAATAAGTCCGTGATCTTATAGAAGGTCCACTACAAAGTAGTTGGTGATAATTGAGACATATACGTGCGGGTCAACTAGTGGTAATTGGTTGACAGATAAAGGGGATAACCATAGACATGTGAAAAAATTTCATAGACATATGGAGGACCCTTCAAGAGATCAACGATGACAATTGTGCAGTTAAATCAATACGAGTGCTAGTAACGCTGAACAAGTCAAGTCAGCAACTCTAATAAAAATTCCTAGAGGAAGAGTTGACGGTCAAAAATGATCCCCTTATATAAGTAATGGTACAAAGAGAATTATTGTGAGTACTTGCTTACCTACTAGCTAAGGGAAATTTTACTGATAACAATTAGTACAGATGGATCCGTGTAAGAAAGGTTGGAAGCGTAAGAAGAAGTAGATATTTTGACCAAATCCTACATTAGCCTAGACAGAGGGTACTTAGCGTTCCACACAAATGAGATTGATGGTGATCTTTTGAGAAACCGTTGGGGTCAATTTTGTAGATTGACAAAGGAAGCCCTTGTGACTAAAGATGTGACACTGAACAAGTAGACTCATAGAGTCGGCGCAAACTTAGAGATTTGGACTTAGCGATTTGGTAGAATGTCTTGTCGAATTGTGAAGTGACTGTAGATAGAGTCTATATTATGGATGAAACAAACATGAGAAAGGGTAATGTTGAATGAAGGAAGGTTATTATATGGATCTGGTATCACGTTAGTAAGAGAGGTACCGAAAAGTGTTTATATAAGAGTTTAATGATAAATAGTGGTACTCCAATGCAAAATCATTCTAGTTCGGATAACTCGGTAATATGAAGATGGATGAGTAGTTGCGAGACTGTGTACAAGTGATGTGCTAGAAGTCCATTCTCGACGGATGACATAAGAGTTGATGAAGGTTATAAGACTAATCAGCGTAGTCCGTAAAGCGTGTACGAGGAAAAACTCAAAGGGATTTAACTATCCTATGAGGTGTAAAGATTTAAAGAAGGTAAGGTGACACGAGTATAAGGACACCATAATAAATACGAGTTGAGAAATTTGATTTTTGAGAAAATCATATGCATCTGATATTTCTTATGCAAATGATATCGGGAGATGTTTAACAAAGTCATACCATCAGGCCAATAAAACTAGGATGGATGAAGTGTAACCAGACGGATAACTTAACTAATGAGAAGAAAGGCCATGTATTAGAAGGCAAGTCTTACTAACTTTAATTACAATGTTGGAATTGGAAAACCCTTATATAACCTATTCAAGAGTACAACACAATTGAAGTTTCAACACCGAATGAGTGGTGATGATCAATTGACAAATTGAGCCGATGCAAACAAGGAAAATGTTACAAAATGAGTCATCTAGTAGAATAGTTCACAAGAAAAGCATGAAAGACCATCATTAGGTTGCTAGTTCTATATCGGTGTAGACTCGTTACCGCACCTTGAGAATTGAGAGCTGAATAGAAAAGTCCATGTCAAAAAAAAAACGAGGTCACGGTAATGACTTGTAGGTCAACGTGATGTACCCCTAAGTTGGAGATCAAAAGGATTGTGGAAGGATAATCACCTTGAGTAGTCGTGGCAAGTAGTAAGTCGAGTTTTGATGAGACAAAAGTGAATTCTGAGAATCTCTAAGACCGCATGTTTTGACCCCTCCAATGAGGCGTAACTAGGGAGTTATTCTATTGAGGAGTTTCTACACCGATTGTGAAACTCCATGGGGTCGAGTAATAGCATATGTTATAGTCTATATTTTGGGACTTGTTTAGACGTTTTATCTTCAATAAACTGCATGTATGGATGTATATAATGTGATTATATTGTTGTTTCATCTACCTTTACGGGAATCGAGGTCTACACCAAGTTCCGTTGTTATCGTAGGTAAAATGACACATTTTGGATCTAAAAAGGAGCTAAGGAGCAAAGGGTGTCATAGGAGCTACATTCTGGAGCTTAAAGAAGAACTCAGGAAACATGGAATTAATGAAGAAGATTTACTTTGGACTAGATTTGAGAGATTTCACATTTAGCTGAGATTCACCTCGGTCAGCTACAGTATCACCTCAACCGAGGTGATCTTGAAGAGCGTCCCGACCGAGGCGAAAACCCTGGGGCGGCGAGATCATATCTTTTGGCTGAGATCTTTTATTTTTGGAAGGAAGATATCTTATATTTTTTGGCTGGATTTCTCGAAGGAAGATCATATATTTGTGAGATCTATTTTAGAGATATAATATATTTTTATAGGAAATTATCTTTTTAAGATATTATTATCCTTGGAAGATAATTCTCCTATAAAAAGGGCTGGATTTTCCATAATTCACAATCACCGCAGGCTTGGAGATTGAAGAAGCTCCAATTAGGAGATTTTCTTGATGTTTGAAGGAAGTTTGAAGATTGAAGGAAGGAAGTTTCATTGTTTTGAAGATAGCTTTTGAAGGAGTTTGTAAGATTCTCTTAGATTCCTTTTTGTTTATTGTCTTGTGTGATTTGTGATTTGAGGAACGCTGATTTGTGGATTATTTGATTCAGTTATTGAAGCCTTGTTCTTATGGTTTTTGTGTTAAAATATTCATTCCCTTCTCATATTTTTGATTATTGTTATCATGATGATGAATGACTAAATTTCTTTTGCGATTCTAGGGTAATTGGCTGAAGGTTGTGGGAAAGACGATGATATAATGATCTTAATCCCAGTAGGACCCTAAAAGCTCGAGCCTTTAACCTTAACCCTAGAGTACCTTGCCCAGTCGATGAACATCTCGGTCGGGGTGGAACTTGACTGACCGAGGTGACCTTTTCTGATCCGAAACTGAGAGTTAAGTGTTATAGTCTGCCAAATCCTATTCTTATTACACCTTTCCTGGTTCAATGCAAGCCAAGGATGAGACTTACCCGGTGATTCCTTAGTTTGTTTACCCATGATCATAAGTGTAGGTAATAAAGGTTTATCCTTTATTGGGGTTTGAGTGTGCCTTCATCCCATCTTTGTGAGTTAGCCTGAGACTTACCCGGTAAAGGTTGATTCTATTCCCTTAGTTGGTATGTTGGTTTGAGTTTATAGTTCCTTTCCTTAGTACCTTGACACTTACCTGGTAATAGCATCTTTGGTTTGGGATTGTGAGTAGTGAGACTTACCCGGTAATCTATTCCACTTTAGAAACACCTTCCCTTTGCAAAATCTCAACTTTGTCCGCTTATCTTGAGATTTTGAGTCGGAACCACAAATAGATGCCTTAATCCCTAGAATTTGCATATTCCCCTTATTTGACCTTATTATCATATGTTGATTGCTTTAATCGCTTTTGTGGTTATTAGTCGCATTGACAACCTCTGCTTGCTTAGTTTCACCTAAGTCCTTGAGATCGACACCCCGGAATTCTTGCTTTTTACTATAATCAATCCGTACACTGCGGGTTCACATCCTTGTTTTAAGCATATTTCTTGGGATATAAATTTAAAGCTTGCACACACCATTTGGAGCGAACAAGTTTTTGGCGCCGTTGCCGGGGACTTGGTCTAGACCGAGCCGGTAGCGGTTGTCTTTCGGGGCAATTGCCCTAGTTGCTACTAACCACTCTACTTGAGTGCTTTTACATGTTCTTTTTCTTAGGTTTATGCAAAGAACCCGTGCTGGGAAGGAAATCGTTCCTTACGATCCCGAACTAGAGAAGACATACAAAAGACGCTTGAAAGAAGCGAAAATGGCCAACCAAGACAATCGAGATCTTGAGGCCGAACTGAAGGAGGCGTTGGAACATCTGTTCCTCCATAAGGTAGAACTGCAGCGCGAGAGGGAGCAAACTCGCACTAAAACTACAGAGATTGAAGCAGATATGGATGATCTACGAGCCCAGATTCTGCATCGACCGGGGCAGGACCCATTCCTAGTTGCCGCGGCCGAGATACACCCATCTCGGATGCCTGTCCGAGATGTTCTTTTTGTAGGTATTCCACAAACTCTAGGACAGAGGATGGACCCAAACCAGCAAGTGAGGCATCCAGGAGTGAACCTAGGTGATCTAGCGGAGAATGATTACGAACTTCGACCGCAAGTTCTATCCATGATTCGCCAATGCTAGTTTGGAGGTTTAGAGAGGGAGTCTCCGCATCAACACTTGCAAAACTATGAGATTTTGATGGAGACCTTGAGACCTTCAAGGTTGGAAAATAATAATTACAAGCTAAGGCCTTTTTACTTTTCTTTGAAGGACAGGGCGCTCACTTGGTATCAGTCTCTTCCTCCCGAAAATATCAACACTTGGGAGGAGATGACTACGGAGTTCCTAACAAAATTCTTTCCCCCCTCCAAAACCGATGAAATGAGAGGGAAGATTAATGCATTCATTATGAAGGACAAGGAGAGTTTGTCGAAGTCATGGGAAAGATTTAAAGATGTTCTCTTGGATTGCCCACATCATGGGATTCCAAAGATAGAGTTGTTGGAGATATACTTCAAGGGATTGGATGGAGCTACCCAATTCAATCTTCAACTACTCTCTGCCGGCACATTCATGGACATGCCGATAGACAAAGCTTGGGAGTTTATTGAGAAGCAAGCTTTGCACATGGAGAAGTACTCCCACCAAGGAGCTAAAAATGGAGTTAAGAGAGGTAATTTCCAAGAAGCTCGATAAAACGATAATCAACTCATTTCCCTGAAGAATGATGTGAAGCAATTGGAGGACCTTTTGGTTGCTCACACAAAGAAGGAAGAAGGAGGATATCAAGGCTCAAGGAACAACAATCAAGGGCCCACGAACAACAATTACAACAACAATAGATGCTCCAACAGCAACAATTGGAGATCTAACAATCAAAATTCTGGTAACCCTTATTCTAATTCGAATTCTAATAATTCTTTTAACCCCTCTTCTTCTTCTTCTACTCCATTGAAAATCCAGACGCCTGGATCAAGTTCGTCCCAGCCAGAGAAGAAAGATGTAGTGTTGGAGGCCATCTTGATCAAGCTCAACGCTATGGAGACGTCCATGGCATCATTTACGAAGGCACAAAAAGCCTTAGAGCAACAATTCTTTAATAAGGTGAATGAAGCGCCAAGAGATCCAGGGAAGCACCCATCAAGGGCAGAGAGCAACCCTAAAGGACAAATCACAACAATAACGACGAGAAGTGGACTCAAAACTGCAGATCTAGTGCCTCGGTCGATGCTAGTGCAGACGAAGAACACCTCGGTCTAGGTACAGACGAGGAACACTTCGGTCGAGGTGCCACCCGAGGTGGAGTCCCAGAAAGCGACGGACAAATCTGAAGTTTATGTCCCACCTCCTACATATAAACCACCACTTCCATTCCCTCAGTCAAGGGCTAGAGCACATCTAGACAAGCACTTTGGTAAGTTCCTTGACTTGATGAATAAACTACATATTAAGATCCCTTTCCTTGATGCTATTCTAGGGATGCGTGCCTATGAGAAGTTCTTGAAAGAGATTCTATCAAGGAAGGTGAAGCTGGAAGATTTTGGTGAAGTAAGGATGACATCTAAATCCTCGGAGCTCATTCAAATCATGAAGGAGAAGATGCCACCCAAGTTAAGAGATCCCGACTCATTTTGCATTCCCATTCAAGTTGGGGATGTAACTTGTGAGGCGTTGCGTGATCTAGGAGCCAGCGTGAGCATCATCCCGCTGGATCTATGTGTGAATATCGGACTTGGAGAGCCCAAGCCGGTGAAGATAAGGCTATACATGGCGGACCGCTCCATTACCCATCCCGTGGGCATTTTGGAAGACGTTCCGGTTAAGTTAGGTAACTTCTATTAAGCTATAGACTTTGTTGTGCTTGATATACCCGCATATTATCTCATTCCTATCATTCTCGGGAGACAATTTCTAGCAACTTCAGGTTGCAATGTAGATTATAAGAACGCCAAGTTGAAATTCAACATTAGCGGAGATCAAGTGGAGTTTGCATTGCTTGCTGCAATGAAAGGAGAGCCGCTGGAGGATGACATCTTCAACATCTATGATGAAGAAGAATCGAGAGAATTGGTAAGCTCTATCCTTATTAATGACCCTCTTGAAAGAGTTATTAGTTTTAGCTTAATGGATAAAGGTATAGATGCTTCTTGTGATGCAGATATACGAAGCTTAAAGGCACTAGAAGAAGATCCAGGAGCTAAGATTGAGAAAGTAATCCACGAGAGGAGAAACTCCAATTTCGGTCCCAGTTCCAGTACCTCGGCCGAGGCGCTTTCTGGACCAAGCGAGGTGTTCTTATCTGAAGAACATCTCGGTCACCCACTCTGGACCTCGACCGAGTTTGCAAGCGAGATGATGTCAACTGAGACTTCTGAAAGTCCAGTTCTTCGATCTAAGTCTTCTCCACTGGAAGGAGGGAGTAAGGAACCCCCTCAGAAAGCACCCCCAGTTGTGGAGCTTAAACCGCTTCCAAGTCACTTGAGGTATGTTTTCCTTGGACCGGATTCTACATATCCCGTTATTGTAAGCGCTTCCCTTTCCGAAACTGAATTGTCTAAACTGATGCATGTCTTGAGAACACATCAAATTGCTTTAGGTTATACTATAGATGATCTTATTGGTATTAAGCCTTCTTTCTGCACGCATAGAATACTAATGGAGGATGATCATAAGACTTCAGGGGAACCTCAAAGACGGTTAAATCCGATCATGAAAGAGGTTGTGAAGAAAGGAATTCTTAAGTTGTTGGATGCAGGTATCATATTTCCTATCTCGGACAGCTAGTGGGTGAGCCGAGTGCATGTAGTTCCGAAGAAAGGAGGGATGACCGTTGTGACAAATAAGAACAACAAGTTAATCCCAACTAGGACCGTCACGGGCTGGAGGGTGTTCATCGATTATAGAAAACTAAACGTGGCCACCTGGAAGGACCATTTTCCACTTCCCTTCATCGATCAAATGCTAGAACGGTTAGCCCAGCATTCACATATTTGCTATTTAGATGGTCATAGTGGCTTCTTTCAGATTCCTATCCATCCGGATGATCAAGAGAAGACCACTTTCACTTGTCCATGGGGGACATTCGCTTATACGAGGATGCCATTTGGATTGTGAATGCACCCGCTACCTTCCAACGATGCATGATGGCTATCTTTTCCGAGTACATTGAGGAGATCATGGAGGTGTTTATGGATTATTTTTCAGTATATGGTTCCTCTTTTGATGATTGTTTATCTAACCTATCTCTAGTGCTACAACGATGTGATGACACCAATCTCCTTTTGAACTAGGAGAAGTGTCATTTTATTGTTAATGAAGGAATTGTGCTAGGACACCTCATTTCTAACCGAGGTATTAAGGTCGATCGAGCTAAGATCAAGACTATTGAGAAACTCCCTCCCCATGTTTTTGTTAAGGGTGTGAGGAGTTTTCTTGGGTATGTAGGTTTCTACAAGAGGTTCATCAAGGATTTCTTGAAGATTTCTAAACCACTCACTAAACTCTTGAATAAGGATGTTGTTTTTGAGTTTTCGCAGGAATGTCTTTATGCATTTTACAAAACAAAGGAAGCGTTGATCTCCGCTCCCATTATTCAACCTCCGGATTGGACCTTGCCCTTTGAGATCATGTGTGATGCGAGTGATGTGGCGGTAGGAGCGGTGCTTGGACAAAAGAAGGATGGCCGGACCAACGCCATTTACTATGCTAGAAAGACACTAGATAAAGCTCAACTAAACTATGCCACCACCGAAAAGGAGCTCTTGGCGGTTGTATATGCTTTTGAAAAATTTTGCTCTTACTTAGTAGGATCAAAAGTTATTGTTTACACTGACCATGCAGCCATTCGCTACTTGCTTGCTAAAAAGGATACAAAGCCGCTTGTTATTTGATGGATTCTCTTGCTTCAAGAGTTTGACCTAGAGATTCGAGATAAGAAGGGATCCGAAAACTCTGTTGCGGATCACCTCAGCCGGCTACCTCCCTCTTCGTGCGAGAAGGACGATCCACCCATAGACGATTCATTCCCCGATGAGCACTTGCATTTGTTGGAACGTTTGATAGACTTCTTTATCTCACCCTATGATGAAGGTGAAGTATGGGGTGAGGATACCTTCCAGCATGATTAGGGATGTCGTACGGTCTAGCTAGCGACCTTAAATCAATCGCTTCTTGGGAGGCAACCCAAGGTATTGCTTTCTTTTCCCTTTTTCTAGTTTAGTCTTAGATAGTTTTCTTTTGCTTTGCTTTGTTTTGTTTTTTGGCGTGCTAGACAAAAACCAAGTACTTTCTAAGGAAGATTACAACTCAGGAGCAACACTAGAAGGACAGAAGTTTGAGAAATTGAGAAGACGGAGTTTCACTGAGACACATCTCGGTTGCTGTCACAGCACCTCGACCGAGATGATTCTTGAGCAACCGAGGCGACTAGGTTTGACAATCCAGTCAGCCACCTCGGTCCGGTCGGAACCACCTCGACCGAGGTGACAACAGAATCGGCGAGGGGTATAAAAGGAGAAACGATTTCTCTTTTTTCCCTCCCAACTCCTTCTCGACCGCGGCGACTCCTCCATCTCGTTTCTTCGATTTTCGACCGTTTTCCACAATTTTTGCTCCGATCTTGCAAGCGAGAAACTGCAAGAAAAACACCACAAATCGACCTAATCTGGGGTAATTTGTCGGAAACCCTGACTCTCTCTCTCTTTACTGATTTTAGAGGATTGTCGCTTTGGTTGCCACGTTTTTGTGCTGAAAAGAACATAAGTACCCCATAGGTAGCAATTGGTAGTAAATTTGGGGAAAAGAACTAAAAATCAGAGAGTACAAATCGAACAACCTTTCGCCTTGGTCCAGTCGAGCTGTGTCTCGGACGAGGTGTTCTTGAACCTGTCAGACAGATCGAGGTGCTTTGTCAGCAGAAACCATGACTTCTCGTTCCGACCTTCAGCTTGTCCTAAGAGATACCCCTAGTGGTTCTTCCCCTTCCCCTTCCTCTAGACCTTCCATCTTGGTGATCCATGAGCGTCACCAGGTTGACTTTGACAGTATATGCGCGCGCCCTGTGATTGCGCCGCGCTTCTTAGATGTTCCGGCCTTCAAGTGCCTCCACGTAGTGGATGACTTGAAGAAGATGATATCCATGGTTGGGCTGGAGCATTTTATGGAGATCAGAGCTCCAGCTTACCTCGAGCCTACCCTAGAGTTTGTGAGTTCTATTACTCACATGCCTGAGAGGAACAACATCAAGTACCGGTTGATGAACCGGAACTACCTGGTTCCTATGGATCACTTCAGGGATATATTTGGCTTCCCGGTCCCTACAGTTCCCGACTTTCCCTCTTGAGCCGTAGCTCGACAGTTTTGGGGGAAGATTGCCCATGTAGTGGAGCATGTTGATAGAAGGAGACCTGGAGACTCCAGGGAGCTCATTATATTCCACCTAGCTTTCCGTCTAGCCCACCGCATCTTTAGCGAGACCCTTCTGGCGTGTATTGAGATGCCCCAGAAGATTAGACAGGGAGAGTTGCTGAGTCTTTTCTGTATGGTGACTAGAGGAGTGCCTAATTTTGGGGCGGTGTTAGCTGAGGATCTGCATCGGATCAAGGCCAAGGGGAAGGGAGACATTTTGTGTGGAGGATTGGTGACTCATATCGCTACAGTTATGGGTCTTGATTTACTGCTTGTACACCGGTGGCGGCTGCCAAGCCGCTTGGACTTCAGGAGATGATCACGAGGAGGATACTGGTTCCTCGTGGCCTTACTACACCTTACGTTACGATGCCTTGGGAGCAGACTGTCTCTTAGGGTATTCCATGGTCAGATCAGTTCTCAGTCTTCGATCCTCAATACTGGCCTTCTGTGTGGCTTCCATATATCCAAGATGCTTGAGATACTGACATTGCTGCTGAGGAGGGAGAGGACGATGACGGCGATGCTGCCATGGAGACAGGTACAAATATTGCTGGCCCTAGTATGCCAGTTATCGACTTAGACGACGAGGCTACAGAGGAGGCTGATGCAGCACCAGCACGTCCTACTAGGCATAGAGTCCGCAGACAGAGGGATCTCGTAGCTCACCGATGGATTGACGAGCTAACGGACTAGATGATCGACTCTTATGCCGCCTTGCCCTTGGAGATGATGGAGATGAGGGAGAGCCAGCACTACCAGCGCCGGATGATGGAGATACAGTTCCAGCATACCATTGGTTATCCGTTTGACCCATCTCAGTATCCCTTCGTCCCGTATCCACCACCACCTCCAGCGGATCAGGACTAGAGCTTGCATGGATTATCTTTTCTTTATTTATTACGCAGCTCAACATGTTCGGTAAGTTCTCATGTTTCTAGACTTATTTTGACCCATTGGGACAATGTGTCCCAAGTATGGGGTATTTATGTGTATTATTCAACATTATGTACACTTGTATGACTCGACTTGTTATTTATGATCTTTCTTTATGCTCTATGTACTTATCTGAGATTACATGCATACACACATGTTATTTGATTGAGAAAAACGTCAAAAACTGGTTAAGAAAAAAAAATTTTATGACCTCAACAGGGATGATTCTTGCCAAACGAGGTCAAGTACCTCAGTTGACTTAGAACACCTCAACTGAGGCGGTTTAACTGAGAGAGTTTTCGAAACGATTTTTGTGCCTCTTTTCTAGATATGACCTCAGTGATGATTTTGTTTGCAGATTGGTTTTAGAATCTTTATATGTTTGAAAGGTTTATGATATGCTTAAGTTGCTAAATGCTTTGTTTGAATTTTTTGTATGTTTAATTCTTTGTTTTTATCCAAATTATGTTGAATTTGAAGGTTGACACCTCATGATGAGTTCTCTCACTCTATTCCTGGGATGATTGAGGCAATTCACTATCTTCTCTTCTTCTTCTTGATCATGCTTTAACCCTTCATATACATATTTGCCTTCCTTTACCTATCCAGGAATTTGGAAGCAAGCAAGTGAAAGAAAAGTTGAATTGTTTGCTGGAAGTTTAGAAAGAAACAACTAGGTTTGGGGAAGTCAATCATGATGATGAGTAACTCGGCACCATTCACATAGCCGGGTGTTTGTGTCTTGCCAAAGTCGGATTGAGCGATATTCCTAACGGGTCATGGTATGTGCATCAAGGGTTTGAGGCATCTCGAGAAATTGATGATTGTTGATTTCCTAGGCTTCAGTTATTATGCACCTCTGTCCATGCATCCCAAAAAGTAAAAAAGTAAATAAGCAAAGCTTATTGGTGGAAGATGTTGAAGTTCAAAGCAAGTGAAGTGAAGATCCTTTTCCCGGATTCTAGCACTACATCCCCTATATACATCCCACCCTCACACATTTCTTGACCTTCTTTTTTAAAAAGCCCTTGAGACCTCGAGCTTGTTGATTGACTTGGTGGTTTAAATTGGATTATACATGATTAATTTCGATAATTATGATTTATCACTAATACAAAAAGGACATTATAATCCGGTTAGTTGAGGGCTTATAATCCGGACCTGCACCGGATTAAAGGTTAGGGGTGTATTTTCCCCCAGGTTTTATAATCCGGGCGTTTTTTTGCCAAGCACCGGTGTATTTTCTAGGTTCATTTTGCCCTATTTTTGGATCGTTTGTTTGCCCGGATTATTTGACATTTTATAATCCGGATATTGGACTACATATAATCCGGATGTGGAACATCCGGATTATATAAGTGATCAAATATCCGGATTATATGAAACGTATATAATCCGGAGAAAAATCCGGATTATATAGTTGTGTAAAACACCGGAATATTTCTTCTTCTTTTTTTATAATCCGGACTAAGATAAACGGATTAAGAAGTTTAGTGGTGGCGCCATTGGGTGAGGTTAATATACACCGGATACTTACAACCGGATTATTATAATTTTGAATTTACACACCGCCAACATATATCCGGATTATTCTCTCTATTTTTTTTATATATATATTTCATTCTATTTTTCGAACATACCTCCTGTAACATTTGATTTAAATCCAATAATTGATTTTTCACACATTTGAATTATACCAAAACATAATAAACCTGCTCATTAATTGTCATAAACTAAAACGTGCCATGAAAATATGTTTACAACCATTGCTAAACTTCAAATCATACGCCTAAACAAACGTAACTAGAAAAACTTAGTCTATGAGTTACAAGATTCAAAAGACAATTACTGATATGAGTCGTTCAAGGTACGTTGATTCTTCTTAAGGACCTCGTAATCAAAAAAATTTTTCCATCGCAAAAGACCACTTTGCAGAAAATTTTGAACACTGCAATAAACAAAGGTATATAACACGTCATATAGAGACAAACTATAAAAGAAAAATCTTCAATATATAGATGTCATAAGCAGTGTATGAGAAGAAAATTAAGCATAAATACTTGTCATAATTCCTGTTGAGACAAAACATAAGAAATGTAGTTTTAGCAAAGTACCAAACAATGCCATGCTTTCACAGTTTTTGCATTTACAAATCCAGGAAAATAGCTTTGATTCAAAATCATAAAATATACCTCATCATGAAGTATAAGGGTGGGAGGCTTCGGTAAGAAGAATAAGCTCTTCTCAAGAGGATACAACACTCCATCTTCAGCTTTCAATGATGACTTTACTGCGTACCCGTGTTGAAAACTGCGGAATTTTCCTGGTCTAGTAACTTTGGGTCAGATAAGGCTCTCAATATGTTTGTAAATACATCATGGATGAGTCCCTGTAACAACAAACAATGAACGTTACTGCAAAAGATAAACTAGTATCCAATATTAAAGTTAGATTCAAGGAATTTTAAACCGAAATGATCACAAAAATATTTCATACTACATTTAATTCAACAAAGATTAATTGTTAAGTGCTTTGTAATAGAAAATAGGACTACCTTATAAGATGGCTCCAATTTATCCTTGAACTTAGTGTTCAAAAGCTCATCACTTATGGATAGGGTGGTCTCTATGACATAGTCTGTCTCAAACTGAGGACACATGCCAGATGGACCAAAATATCAAAAAGAAAGAAAACTCTGAGATTATAATATGCTCATAAGTGAAGATATCTGCATCACGATATGGGGGTACAAAGTTTGTCCTTTACGAATTGGTGGATCGAGTGTTATGATGAAGAAAGTGTGGTTGGTTAGACTGTGAAAAGAACCCAACAACAATAACAGAAGATGATCAGAATCACAATCTAAAACAATGAACACCCCACCATACAATCTTAAAATTTCAAAGACACAAGATCTTCAGAGCCAGGAACATATTCTAAAAGATAAGAATATAGGAAAAACCTTCGAGAGGCAGAGAAGCCGAATAATACTGCTATATTGAATATTGAAGTTATTAGCCTGTCCTTGTAGCCGTAAGAACGATATATGCAGTTCCAAAAAGTACCGACCCCTAGCAAAATAAAATGTCCCCATATGTTTCAATCAGTAGTTTAAGATAAAATCAATAGAAGCACATATAAGTGATATAACATATTTCAAACAATAAATATAAGAGAGGGACAAACTCCTTAAAAAGGTCCAAAGCATTTTCCATAAATATTCTATTACTCATCTTTATTTGCAACATTGTGCATCAAAATAGAATAATAATAATAATAATAATAATAATAACACTAAATTTTAGTTTCACAAGCAAGTCAATATACATCAGGAAGGCCAATAGGAATCTGGTAAGATTTTGATATTCTAAGATCATCACCAATGGTAACTAGACAAAAGAACATACTCAAACAGACAACTAATTAGGAAATCATTTGTCTTTGGCCAAGTAGAGAAAGAGTTAAAATCAATAAGAAATGCTTATAATCAAAGGGAAACATGTATACAATGACCATCATGCATACTCGGACTACCTTGGTGTAAGAACTCCAATGTTATCAAAGGTAACAACAGGCTCCTCTGCATCCACATCTTCCATTGACATGATCTTGTCGTAAAACACCTAACATAAAAAGGGTTCATCAACTTTTACACACAAAAAATCACGAGAGTCTGAATCGAGAAATGGGAAAATACTTGAGCTGGAGGGTGATTCTCATCACCAACAAACTGTGTGTTTGAATTAGGTATGTGAAAACTAATCTCCATCAATGAGTCTTTCTGTAAACAAAAAAGAAAACAAGACATTAGAGAGTTTGCCCGATAAGAGTGCCAATTGAGAACTTGAGTCAAACTCGGTTGATCTTTTGGAACTTCATTTATTAAATTGAGAGAAGAGGTACCTCATTTGCACCAGTCGTATCGTCCACATGGAACTCCAAGAGGACGTCATTTTTACCTTGCATTTGAGTCTGTGCAACATCTGCCAAGGACACCTCAAAGGCTTGCTTAGAATCAACCGTGAAAGTTAGCATATTCCCTACAAAGTGCAATGAAAGCATAAGCACTTCGAAAGATAAACAATAAGCAACATGCCTCGTAGATTGTGATTGATAAAGTAGCAAGGAGACTGGGGTAGTATGAAATATGATTTACAAATATATATTTATCATCAAATAAACCGACACGCGTAAGGCCAGAAAGCAAATCAATGAATGAGGTACAAACAAGGACCATAGAAGCAAAACCTGTAATCTTTTTAATTTTCAGGTTGTAACTTCTTCATAAAAGCAAAACACTTATTTATTAAAAAAACTAAAAATAGAAAAATCAACAAACCATTGAATTCAACATCTCCCAAGTTATGCCCACTAATAGAAATTTGCTTCTCTTCTGGTGCTATTCCACAATTTTTTCTGAAAAAGGATGTCAAAGATGTCCTATAAATTTATTTTAAAAAAAAGAATCAGATAAAGTTGTCGTGCAGCTCAGGTTTTATAGTAACAAGCAAAAAATGCATTTACAATTGCATTTCCATAATATTACCGTATGATAATTTCAATTCCATCCAGACTATTATTTATCTACTGCACACAGTAATTCCCATAAAAACTAACTAAACTCCAAATATCTTTGCAATGCTTTCTAGACTGAAACAAAGATATTGATGCATCAGCAAGGGATATAGAGGTAACATTTATTTTGAAAGAAACTGCAACAATAATGAGCACAAAGAGGCTAGAAGAACCTGATCCTTGAAGCCAATATACAACACCTTTATCGAAGTTGTTTCCTATACCTTACTAATGTTTTTCAATCCTCATTTTGAGATTATAAGCCTCATGATTAACTATGCATATATAAACAAAATGGAGAATGAGCGTGTGCAAATTAACTAATCCCTAGATTCATCTTTTCTAAGTTCTTCTTGAATCTTTCCTATTGTTTTGTAAAGCTAAAGTTGAATTCAGATTTTTTTTAATTGAAGTTGTCTTCAGGGTTTTTTTTCTTCTGATTTTTCTCATCATTCTTTACTTGCTATTTAAATTTTATTTCAAAACAGAAGTATGATGTAAAAGTAGCTTATAACTGCACAATCACCAAGAAACAGAAAAGTTAAGATGTAAATATGAAAAGCAGTTAAATTAAGTAAAAACAACATTTTACATCTTCAAAGTTTCAGGTGGAGGAAGATGATAGAAATTGGGCCAAAGAAGAGACAAGCTCATAATATTTGAATGCAATAATGTAAGCAATAAAAATGATAGTGGCACCAAGAACATAACACATAGTACAAAGTGACAGCAATCATAGGTTCTCCCTGCATCTCATGATTCATATGCAAAATTAGTTTGTAAATCACCATTGAATTCTAAGTTTAGTAGACTTCCATAGCTAATCTCAATATAAATCTCTAGTAGTCTCGAATATAAAGCATAAAAAACACAAGAACATATTAAAAACTGGATGTGTTCTTGTTAATTAATCGAATATTACTGTAATTTACAGTAAACTTGGGGATATGAAACAATAAATATAGTGTCAACTAACATCCACTGTTTTACAGGGATATCACGAGTACCAGAAGACAAAAAAATTACCTCTTGGATCAAGTTGCAGCTTCCCACTTGCTTGTATACCAATGCTATAGCACGAATTGTCACCCTCTTCAACCTTAATTAGTCGGTTTAAAGCAAACATTTGAAACCTAAACCTTAAATAAAGAACCCTAAAGCAAACATTGCAAGAGTGAAAAGAGAGTGGAATTAGCTTAGATAGAGGATGTATTAGTACAGGAAGGGCAAAGATGGAGATAAGCTTACCGATTTGACGATTGTTGAAGGAGCAGTTGATCGACGACTTTCTAAGCCCCAGTGAATTGATCGAAAGAACCCTAAAGTCGATGAAGATAGATGAAAAAAGGGGCTAGAGGGCACACAGGGGAAAATTAAAGCGGGATAGTTTCTGCCTTGAGAACGGGAGACCCTTAGTAATCCGGGCGTGCATTACAACTTAATGACTTGCCTGTAGTTTCGAAAATTTTTTATATATCTTTATAATCCGGTTTTTCACAAAACCGGGTTATTTGGTTTATCAAATAATCCGGGCGTCCATATTATGGTATATTTGTACCACTTATCACATAATTTAGGAAAGTTTATATTCCGAATCGTAATCAAAACCGGATTATAATTATTTATTGATCCTATTTCTTATTTTATAATCCATAAATTACACGTCCGGATTATATGTTATGGAATATAAACCCAATTTTGTAGTAGTGTATTATGCATTCTATGATTTTATGCAAAGATGAACAACTTTCTTATATTTATAAAATGTTTTGATCATATCTTGATTTTAATTGCCATTAAACATTCTCTTAGAGTGATCTATGAGTGGAGCACACCACCAAAAATGTTTTGAAATACTTTTCATTAATCTTTATGACTTATAATCCATTCTATCTTCTACTTAAGATTTGAAACTTGCTTGGGGACAAGCAAGGGACAAGTATGGGGTATTTTGATAGCATGTATTATAGTCTATATTTTGGGACTTGTTTAGACGTTTAATCTTAAATAAACTTCATGTATGGATGTATATTATGTGATTATATTGTTGTTTCATCTACCTTTACGGGAATCAGGGTCTACACCAAGTTTCGTTGCAATTGTAGGTAAAATGGCACATTTTGGATCTAAAAAGGAGCTAAGGAGCAAAGGAGTTATAGAAGCTACATTCTAGAGCTTAAAGAAGAACTCAGGAAACACAGAATTAATGAAGAAGATTTACTTTGGACCAGATTTGAGAGATTTTACATTCAGCTGAGATTCACCTCGGTCAGCTACAATATCATCTCAACCGAGGTGATCTTGAGGAGCGTCCCGACCGAGGCGAACACCTTGGCGCGGCGAGATCATATCTTTTTGCTGAGATCTTTTATTTTTGGAAGGAAGATATCTTATATTTTTGGGCTGGATTTCAGGAAAGAAGATCATATATTTGGGAGATCTATTTTAGAGATATAATATATTTTTATAAGAAATTATCTTTTTAAGATATTATTATCTTTGGAAGATAATTCTCCTATAAAAAGGGCTGGATTTTCCATAATTCACAATCACCGTAGGCTTGGAGATTGAAGATGTTGTAGTTAGGAGATTTTTTGGAAGTTTGAAGGAAGTTTGAAGATTGAAGGAAGGAAGTTTCATAGTTTTGAAGATAGTTTTTGAAGAAGTTTGTAAGATTCTCTTAGATTCGTTTTGGTTTATTGTCTTGTGTGATTTGTGATTTGAGGAACGCTGATTTGTGGATTACTTGATTCAGTTATTGAAGCCTTGTTCTTAAGGTTTTTGTGTTCAAATATTCATTCCCTTCTCATATTTTTTATTATTGTTATCATGATGATGAGTGGCTAAATTTCTTGTGCGATTCTAGGGTAGTTGGCTTAAGGTTGTGCGAAAGACGATGATAGAATGATCTTAATCCCAGTAAGACCCCGAAAGCTCGAGTCAATAACCTTAACGCTATAGTACCTCGCTCAGTCGATGAACATCTCGGTCGGGGTGGAACTTGACTGACTGAGGTGACCTTTTTTTATCCAGAACTGAGAGTTAAGTTTGTTTGCCAAATCCTATTCTTATTACACCTTTCCTTGTTCAATGCAAGTCAAGGATGGGACTTACCAGGTGATTTCTTAGTTTGTTTACCCATGATCATAAGTGTTGGCAATAAAGGTTTATCCTTTATTGGGGTTTGAGTGTGCCTTCATCCCATCTTTGTGAGTTAGCCTGAGACTTATCCGGTAAAGGTTGATTCTATTCCCTTAGTTGGTATGTTGGTTTGAGATTATAGTTCCTTTCCTTAGTACCTTGAGACTTACCCGGTAATAGGAGCTTTGGTTTGGGATTGTGAGTAGTGAGACTTACCCGGTGATCTATTCCACTTTAGAAACACCTTCCCTTTGCAAAATCTCAGCTTTGTCCGCTTATCTTGAGATCTTGAGTCGGAACCACAAATAGATGCCTTAATCCCTAGAATTTGCATATTCCCCTTATTTGACCTTATTATCATCTGTTGATTGCTTTAATCGCTTTTGTGGTTATTAGTTGCATTGACAACCTCTTCTTGCTTAGTTTCACCTATGTCCCTGAGATCGACACCCCGAAATTCTTGCTTTTTACTATAATTGATCCGTACACTGCGGGTTCGCATCCTTGTTTTAAGCATATTTCTTGAAATATAAATTTAAAGCTTGCACAAATCATTTGGAGCGAACATCGAGGATCATAGTTCTAACAGATTGCACGGTGTGGTACATGTGCTTAGTGAACAAGCACATGTGGACTAGAGTACAAGCCTTCTCTTTACTATGGTAAATCACCTCTAGACTGACGGCTTGTTTGAAGAGAATCTTGTTGTTATACAAGGGAACGGACAAGCGAGAGTTGGAAATTATCCTGACTATCAGAGGACGCTAGTATGATTAATTGGTAGCGACAAAGTGAACACAGTAGCGCAACGGAAGTGGGGTGAGCCCATGTAACTCAATGTTATATCAACTATGACCCAAGTCAAGGAACTATAAATCGATATTGACATCTTCCCCTAGAGGGTGAATTTGGGTATAACAAATTGAAAGCCTAACCAAAGGGAGGTGATAATTCATCAATGGAGAAGCTATCCGACTGAGTCATATTATGGGGACAAGACCTAGTGAGTGATCTTACAAAGAGCATTAGGCACTTAGTAAATTGCCGGGATATGTCTAAATTATTGTTTTAGAGTTGATAGTCGGGATCTTCCGAAAGGTAGAAGCAAGTGGGCCCAGCGGAAGGATTATAGTAGAGTCATCAACAAAGATGGAAGGGGGTTTAGAATAGAAAACAGTTGAAATCTTAAGGAGGACTGGGAGGTTATTTATCGACCAACACTCCTACCCACACTAGAAGGTGTACAAATAGTGTTCACGAGTAACAGTTAAAGGAAATACATACTGGATCCAGGACATGTCATCAATTGTGAGAAGCTGATAGTGGAGCTAGATCATATTTTTGTGGAGTACCAATAGTCGTCCTAGAGCGCAGTACTAGACGTCTACAGTTTAAGGATATACCGATATTGAGGATCCAGTAGTCTAGACGAGGAGCCGATGAGACTATATGGAAGACGGAGGAGAGCATTAGGTGTAGCTATCATAAGTTCCTTGCGGAGGTGGCCGCTACTTTTGTATCGACGAGTTAGTACTCGAATGTTGTCTTGTGTGACGTACATGATTATGTTTTGATTTGGAGTTTTTGTAATTTCATGTGCTACTTGACTATGATATTTGAGTAGATCTTCCATGTTAGAAAGTTAGAGTAAAAATTTATTAGAAACCGAGTTAGATTCTCCTATTCAGTGAAATCTTTTGATTAGATGCCCTTATTCTTAGTTTCAGGACGAAACTTATTTTAAGGGGGTACTAATCTAATATCCGGAATTTTTCCTTCAATCAATTCCGAGTCAAAATGGATTTTGATCCGTTGACCTTTTCATTTCATATAATTTCCGGTTTCATCACAAATTCTATCATTTTATGTGAGACCTTTTTCTTGCATAAAATGATAGAAAAATAACACTAAACCCTAAATTCCAACCATGAGTTGTATCCTAGACGAGGCCATGACAACGTCACCGACAAGATTAGGACAAAGCCATGACAAGTTTTTGACAAGACCTTGAAATAAATCTTCAGCCTACTTCTTACTCTTTTATTTCAGCCCACTCCCTTCCTCTTTTATTTCATCTCACCTTTTCCTCCTTGTTCCAGCCCATGCCCTGAAGGATGACAAGCCCGGCAGCCTCGAGCAGCTCTCGTGTAGGAAGTCCAGCAGGCCCGCTTGCCTCACGCCAGCCCAACTATGTCTCACCTCATGCCAGCCCAGCTGCAGTGCCTTGCCCTTCTATAACCGGTGAAGATAGAAGTCCAGGAGAACAACTGTTACACTACCAACCTCTCACTTATCCTTCCGCTTCTCTCTCGGTTTCCTTTCCTTTCTGAACAACCCATACCCATAGATCTCGCACGTACGCTACCTCATACCACGTCCAGATTTGGAGAGTGCAGTTGCGCCATCTTCCCTGCGTGCAAAGGATTCTCCAGAAGACAACCGTACAGTTAAATCTCGATCTCTCCCTTGTGGTGTGCAAACCACTGCTCTTGACCTTGCTGCATATATGTTGATCACTGTTGTACTCCCTACAACTGGAATCACACAAGGACTCCTTCTCTCGGACCTCTCTTTTCTGTCGACAAAATCACCACGAGAGGGTCTACTGTCCTACTGTTGCACCACGTGATCCACACACCGCTATCCCTGAGCCACTGCTGTTGAGCCAAAGGAGCCCATCCTTCACTGCTTATGCTCCTGTCATGAACTGCACCACAACAACAACAAGCATATTGTCACGAGAAACAGCCAGCCTGCAAGAGTTGCCTATCCGCCTTGTGTCCTCTTCTCTCTCTCTTTTGAGTCTTGGAATCGAGTAAGATGCATACCCCTTCCTTCCTTGCACTTCTGTCTACGAATTTCATGCCAAATGGGTGCCTTTTAAGTCTCATAAACATACTCAGAACATCCATAGGGGAGCAGTGCAGATCCAGTCATTTTCTGATCTTTTAAAACTGTGTCGAGCAACCAAGTTTGGGACTAGGTTTAGGTATGATAGACTCATTCATTTGGGCTGAATTTTTGATATAACATAGTTGGCATATTTTTGTATAACATATTAAAATTTGAGAGTAATCTGGCGAGTGGTTTAGGATTTATGATTTTTCGAAGTTTGGGTCGTAAGCAGTTTTTTTTGTTGTGCTGAAATTTCCTAGTGTTGGAAAACTGCATGTTGAGACAGTTTTGAGATACAGATTTGGGTACGTTAGACTCCTCCTTTAGTGTTGTTTTTTGGATATGTTGTAGTTGGTATTATATAGTATAACATACTGAAATTTGACAATATTCAGAGTTATAGTTAAGGAGATATGATTCTCCAAAGTTGGTTCCTCATGCAGTTTTTTAGGTTATGTTGATATATTCCAAGTATGAGAAAAAATGCTTGTGATGCATTTTTGTGAAATAGATTAGGAGGGGCTATTGACCTCTGTTGGACGTGATTTTTGGACATGTTGTTGATGGATCTATATAGGAGCATGTACTAACAGTTGGGAGCGATCTGTTGGGTTAATCTAGATTTAGGATATTCCGAAGTTGGGTATAAGTATAGTTTAGTTTTAGAAGAGTTGTGTTAGGTTTTTGAGTGTCGATCAATCTTATGCGTTTATGTTCTTGTGAGGATGTTGTGCCTAGAAGTCTAAGGACTTATAGTTGACTAGAGCGTTGTTTGATTCGTGTGCCTTGTCTTGAACAGGCGTTGTGCGTTTTCTCGAGAGGAACTTGAGAGTGTGCTAATCGGTTGCTCTTGGAGACTGGTAAGTCCACGGACTTACTTAGTTGGCTTCTTATATCAGTGTAATGTGTATGAGTGGTGTTTGTTAGTTATGATAAACAACGAAACCGGATTAGGCCAACTTTATTATTTACGTAATTGACCCAAGTGTATGATAACGGGTCGTGACGTCATCTGCCTAGCTCTTGCGAGAGTCTAGGAGGTTCCCTGCGACCAGCCCAGTCAGGTAGACGGTCAGATGTATTATTACCATTCCTTGTTGGTAAACGGGGACAGGGGCGAGGTTTGGGAATCCCTCGTGTCACAAAACAAGTATCATTAATAATGACATATCACCTAATTAAAGATAATAAAAGGATTGAGTGTTGCATGTTGATTGTGTATGTTGTGTGTTTGTGCTTTTACCTTTATACTTATGCATAGAATGTTAGCTAACGGTTTTATACCGCTTGTAGATGCCTTGTAACTTAAGACAGTTGTAGAGAGATCTGGAGGAAGTGGTCAGCGGGGTCCATGTGCTCATTTAGTTGGGGACGGGGATGTCTTCTGTTCTTCATATGCGTCGTTTTAGTATATTTTCATGTAAGGCTGATACATATTCTCCATATATATATTGTTTAAAGTATTCAAATGTTTTAAATACTTTTATGTCTTGTTGTAAGATCTTAGTAAAATTGTTGTCAAACTAAGGTCGGGACCCATTTTGAGGTTCTAACCAGTAGCTCCCCGAGTTCTCTGAATTTGGGGTGTTACAATTCCGATTTAAAGGAAGATGAACATGAGAAACTTATTAATGTGTTGATGAAACATAGGAAAGCTTTAGGATATACCGTAGAGGATCTTGTAGGAATTAAACCATTTTTATGGATGCACAAGATTCTAATGGAGGAGGATTACAAGCCTTAACGACAACCTCAAAGACGGTTAAACCCGGTCATGAAGGAGGTCGTGAAGAAAGAAATCCTTAAGTTACTTGATGTAGGTATCATCTACCCTATCTTCGATAGCAAGTGGGTGAGCCCCGTTCAAGTCGTTCCCAAGAAGGGAGGAATGACCGTTGTGACCAACAAAAACAATGAGCTCATTTCAACAAGAACCATAACAGGCTGGAGGATGTGCATTGACTACCGCAAGCTGAACAATACAACTAGCAAGGATCACTTCCCACTACCATTCATAGATCAAATGCTTGAAGGTTAGCACAACACTCCTACTTTTGTTATCTTGACGGTTATAGTGGTTTCTTTCAGATTCCGATTCACCCGGACGATCAAGAGAAGACCATATTTACGTGCCCATGGGGTACGTTTGCTTATAGGAGGATGCCATTCGGACTTTGCAACGCTCCAACCACCTTTCAAAGGTGTATGATGGCCATCTTCTCAGAGTATATTGAGGAAATCATGGTGGTTTTTATGGATGACTTTTCAGTTTATGGTTCCTCATTTGACCATTGTCTTGCTAACCTTTCTCTTGTGTTGCAAAGGTGTGAAGACACTAACCTAGTTCTTAATTGGGCGAAGTGTCAATTCATTGTTAAGGAAGGCATTGTTCTAGGACATTTGATCTCCAATAGAGGGATCGAAGTTGATAAGGCTAAGATAGAGACTATAGAGAAACTTCCTCCTCCATCTTCGGTAAAGTGGATAAGAAGTTTCCTAGGACATGCAGGATTTTATAGGAGATTTATCAAAGACTTCTCGAAAATTTCGAAACCGCTAACTAATCTATTGATGAAGGATGCAGTTTTTAACTTTTCGCGGGAATGTTTCGATGCTTTCTATAAGATTAGAGAAGCTCTCATCTTAGCCCCGATAATCCAACCTCCGGATTGGAATCTTCCATTCGAGGTTATGTGTGATGCAAGTGACGTAGCTGTTAGAGCAGTGTTGGGACAAAATAAGGAAGGCCACACTCATGCCATTTATTATGCTAGCAAGACGCTAGACGAAGCGCAGCTCAACTATGCCACAACTGAAAAAGAATTATTAGCCGTTGTATATGCTTTTGAAAAGTTTCGTTCTTATCTTGTAGGAGCGAAGGTGAATGTATACATGGACCACTCAGCAATACGATATTTTCTCGCCAAGAAGGATGCAAGACCAAGGCTGATTAGATGGATTCTTCTTCTTCTTCAATAATTCGATCTAGAGATTCGGGACAAGAAAGGTTTTGAAAATTCTGTAGCGGATCATCTAAGTCGTCTCCCACACACCGACGGCGACGACCTACCCATTGATGACTCCTTCTCGGATGAGCACTTACACATCATGGAAGAGTGCATCGACAAGATTTATAGAGGTAACAAAACTTGGTTTGCTGATTTTGTAAACTATTTGGTTTGCCAAGAAATACCTTCCGCACTATCCTATGCACAAAGAAAGAAGTTCTTTAGGGATGTCCGCCAATACCATTGGAACGAACCTCTACCCATTGATGACTCCGGTTGTTTACACAACCTTTATTGCATTAAAGGTGGTTGTTTTGGGCCGGTCATTTACTCCTATTTAGTGTCTTTTGTAGTATAAATAGTTTTTGGTTGATTGCTAGAAGGAGGATCTTATCATCCAACATATTATCCACTTTTTCCCTTTAGATTATCTTGCTACCTTTGTAATGAGTTGCTAACTCCCTTGCTACATTGGGTTGGTTTGAAGCTGCGTTGTTACCTTGCTTGTAAGTTCTTTTTAATATAAGTTTTCATTCAGTAACTCTTTGTGTTTCCTTGATCTTCATTGTCTAATTGCATGTTTTACTATTACTTGAGATTGATCACCTTAGGTTCTAAAGTGCATGCAAAGAACTAGGATTAATAGGTTCCGGGTTCGGGTCTTTAATCTAGTAGTAAACTTTAAGTAATAACGGGTTGTAATTACTTGAAGAAAAGGAAGAAAAATATAAAGATAAGTTTAACGGTTTTAATCTTTTCTTTATATCCCTTAGTCTTTGTTTCAAAGCTAACTTGTTATTTGTTCTTGTAGGTTTACGGAACACTAACCTGTTTAGTTGTGTTGATGCCGGTTGGCTCAACACATATATATGATCGAGACGGGAGATTACTTGAAAACTAGTAAAAGGAACTCATCAAAGTAACAATTGCATGCCTAGAATCAACCTAGTGTAGATTCACCCATCTTTGTCTTACTTGTAGCGTTATTCGTTTTCATAAGTTTTTATGTGAATCAATTCAATCAAACCCCCCCCCCCC
>BSUD01000006.1:99700386-99749179 GCA_033239045.1 Fagopyrum esculentum | reverse complement strand
CCCCCCCCCCCTTTTGTTACTTGCCTCTATAATCAATAATTGCATCTAATAAAACACCTTAACTCTCTTGGCTTCGACCCTTACTTATCCACTATACTTGGTATAGTGCTAAGTCGGGATTATATTTTTTATAGGGTATAGACAACCATAGAAATACCTCTAGTCAAGCACTAAGTCCTGTGTGGAGTATCCGTGGAAGGGGCAGCTTGATCTCAATTTGGCAAAGCGCTCGAAGTACTCATAAAGAGTTTCGTCCGCTTCTTGATCTATGTTACTTATGGCCTTCTTCAAGTTGTTTGCCTTCTTAGCGGGGAAGTACTTGTCCAAAAATGCCTTGTGGAGATTCTCCCATGTCTCGATGCTACAGGACGAAAGATGGTAGTATTAATCATCCGCCCCATCCTTGAGAGTGAAGCCAAATGTTAGCATGAAATATTGCGATATTCTAGGCACTTTTTCTAGTTGTTTTTCATTCATTATAGTGTTCATTGATAAGGCATTGAAGCATTTGTTAGCTAGTTTATCTATATTTTCGATATGGAGGTCTACATTAGCTTTGTGTTGATTATAGGTGAATAAGAGCTAAAACCGGACCATTTGAGGGAGATAAGAGAGGATTTGAGCAAATTCAAGGATTAGGAGCACATCAAAGAAGCCAAAGGAGATGCTAGGATGAGGAATGGCACGAAGCAAAGGAAACCACAAGCAATTTCCACTTCCACGTCCTAAAATACGGCCGTAGAAGAGTCCACGCCCTAAACCACGGCCGTGGATCTTGGCATCATGAGCGTGGAGCATTCCTGAGAGTTACACGGCCTGAAGTATGGTCGTGGAACTCATATGAGACCGTAACCCAATTCCACGCCCTAAACCACGATCTTGGAACCCCTTGAGACCGTGATTTAAGCGATCTTTTGACGAACCAATTATTGCCACTTCATTTACGCAATGGGCACGACGGTTATTTTATCCTTTCTTATAAAAGGGTCAGAGAAGAGAGTTTCGGACATCCACGCTTATCGTTTAGCCTTGCTTAGGGTCGCTTTGAGAGAGTTCGAGAAGGACTTAGTGGAAGTGCCGGCAATTTGGAATTCGGAAGATCGTGTGTGGCGGAAGTTGCGTCCTTTTTCTAGGTTTTGTTATTGAAGACGGATTGACCTCCCGTTCTTCATACTTGCCTTAGATTTTGTGAGGTTTTGTGTTCTATTCCGAATCCATTGAATATTCCGATTTGTGTTTCAGATTTGAGATTGACTTTGAGTTATATTTGAGTTTTCGAAGGTTTTCATCTTTCATTCTTCTTAAATTGATTTGTGATATCATGACAATGGTTATTGGCTAAAACCCTTTAGCAATTCTAAGGTGAAGGGTTAATAAGTGTGGCTTAAATGATGATAGATTGATCATAAATTGATTGGACCTTAAGAGTTAGAGATATCTCGTCGACGAACCAAGATCACGGTCTGTTCTTGAGCTTCCACGGCCGTGGAACTCAAGATCTGCCCATGATTTACCCTAGTTTACGAACTTTTCTTTTACGTTGATCCAAGGTTAAAGATTAGCTTTAATCTAGTCTAAGTTTTCCCTTTTCTAGGTAGTAGTGAAGCCTCAACAACCTCTACTTCGATTTCGAGTGTCACAACCTTAATCGTTTTAGTTAGTTTTGATCCTTGGGTTACAAGTTTGGGTATTTGATATTAATTCTTGTCCTTAGATCCTTTCTATACTGAAGCCTCAACAACCTTTATAGAGAGTGTCTTTAGATAAGTCATATAAAGCCTTGGAACTTCACCGTACATTGCTTTACCTTAGCATACCTTTGCAACTCTTAAACTTTGTCCTTAGTTCTTTAGTATATCTTGAATCGATTGCCACAATTAGACACCTAGATCTTTAGGGTTGCTGTTTTCCCCAATATTTGCAAAGCTTATTATAGTTACTTGCTTGACAATTTGCGTACTGAATTTGTTCCCCTCAAATCCTTGAGTTCGATACTTTGTAATTCTTGCTTTACTACGCCGATCGGTACACTGTGGGTTCGCTTGCTTGATTCTAGTTTTATAAATTTAAAGCTTATTTGCACGCACGCTAAGTGGCGAACACCAAACGCTCTCATCTTGATTTGTTCTTCGGTGACATTGGCCGGCTTCATGCTCATACACACGATATAGAACTTCCCAAGGTGTTTGATGGGGTCTTCACTGTAAGAGCCTAGTTATTGAGTTGCTGAGAGAGTGAGCAGAGGGCTAGAGTTTAGCCTGGACCGCCCCTGCATGTGCTTGGAACCGCCCCTGCGGTTTGTCTGGGCCGCCCCTGCGGCTCACAAGGTCTGCCCTTGCGGCTCTGTGTGTTGCAGCCGTCTTATTTGACCCTTTGACCCGTGCTTTGCCCTTTTACCTCTATATATATCTTCATCCCTTACCTCTGATGAGGGTTTACATTCTCATACTCTCTCTCTCTCCTTATGTACACTTTCTTCTCCTCTTCTCCCTTGGATCACTTTGGTTGATCTTTGTTGAGTTTTGTGAGTTTGGTGAGAGATCTTGCATAGCCTTGCTTGGCTTTGATGTTGCTGATGTTGTTGTGCCTTGTGGAGCCAGCTTGAGGTTGTTTGGTGTTGTGTTGATCTTATGAAGAGCTCGGCTTGGTGAGTTCCATGGCTTCTCCTCTTCCTTTCTTCTTTCCTTCATCTTTTCCTTCCTTTCCTTAGTTTAGTATAGTTTCCTTAGGATTGGATCTTGTTCAGCCATGTTTTGGCTTGTGTTGATGTATATATATGTATGTGATATATGTATGTTGTTGCTGGAGTGAAGAAGAGTGGAGCATCAAAGGAAGAAGTGAAGAAAGGAGCTGAAGTGGTGTCTTCTGCACACCAGCCGCCCCAGCGCCTGTCTTGAGCCGCCCCTGTGCTGGCCAGTGGACCACCCCTGTGCCACCTCCTATCCGCCCCTGTGGCCACCTACACCAGCTTGGTTTTTCACTCGGTTCTGGAGGTGTGTGTTGCTTCTAGGCCTTCTTTAGGGTGCCTTTATTCCCTCCTTTCCTAGTTTGAGTGCTTAGGATCATGCTAGATGTGTGAGGTTGAGTTTTGATGAGGTTGTGATCGGTTTAGGCCTTGTATGGCTTTTGAGGTTCTTTAGGTTGTGAGTGAGGTTGAGGTTGATCCTTTGGATCCCTTTTGATCTAGGTGTGACCCTTGTGTTGTTAGGAGATTGACATATCTCTTTATGACCTGTTTATAGGTTGTGTTGTCCCTCAAGTGTAGAGGTGATCGTATTGAGTTGTGATTGAGGTTGAGGTAAGTCCGTAGGACTTACTTAGTTGCCATCCTTATATTGGGTGTTTGTATGAGTGGTGTGTGCTTTGTATGTTTGCTATGATAGCATGTGATGTCGTATATACCAACCTATCTTTTATTGATTGCCCCATATGCATGGCTATGACAACCTTTCCCTTTCATCCCGCCGTGGAGTCTGGGAGGTTCTCTTGGGTCAGGCCAGACCAGTTTACAGGAAGGGCGCAATCCACTCCCATAGGGTACACGGATTGTGTGACCGATACTAGTACGGATGGCTAGCAGGCTCAGAGGCGAGGATGTATCGGTCCTCGTGTCACATAGTTTCATATATATGGTATATATACGATTTGAGTAAATGACCATTATATTGAGATGATTAAATAGGTAAATGTGTGAAAGCATGTTGATGTGTTTATCTTACTTGTGATTGTGCTTATGCATGACTCTATATATGTGTATGGTTAGCTAATGGTTTATTACCATGTCGTAGATGCCCCACAGGATAGGCATGTTGTTGGGTGATCTAGCAGAGTGGCAGGCCGATGACGTCTCGTACATAGGTTGTGGTGGGCTTTTGGGTTTGCTTATCTTTTCCCTCCTGCGTGAGGATGATCTTTTGTTACCTCTTGTGTGAGGTGTTGTATTTTGTACTCGGGTATACTGTCCTACTTTTGGTTATACAGTTTATACCGTTTTATGTATTTGTTTTTTATATCTGTCAGTGCCATGTTGTAAGGTCTAGTGAACTTGTTGTCAAGCTAGGGTCAGGATCCATTGTGAGATCCTAGCCCAATGTGGCACTCCAAGTCCCGCGGATTTGTGGTGTTACAGAGTTGGTATCAAAGCCTTAGGTTGACAACAATGGCACTTGCTACCTACAATGAACTCTGATAGGTAAAATAAACAGAATCCACATGGGATCTGACGTTTTCAAAGGTTTTTGGTTTTAAATGTGGTTTTGGGTTAGATGTACGAGAAATTGCCACTCTTGCTATGGATCTCTAAAGTATAGATATGTATATATGTATTATGGAGTATGTATGTGTATGTGTTGAGTATATATATATATATATATATATATATATATATATATATATATATATATATATATATATATATATATATATATATATATATGTATATATATATATACTTATGGCCTATATAGAGCCTTATAAGTTAGGTGTGCATACCCCGCAGATGGCTCGGACTAGAGCTACTACCGTTGTAAGCAGAGGTAGAGGTAGACCACCCCGTCCTGCGGGTGTGGTAGGTGAGGGACCCATTCCCGCTGCTAATCCACCAGTGGTGGAGGAGATACATGAGGAGGTTGTAGAGAGCGTTGTCCCAAAGACGAGGAGTGGTGGATCTGTGAGACATCATTCACATCGAGCTCAGTCTGATGACGCTGACCGTGTCTCCATGGGAGGACCGGAGTTCAAAGAGTACCTCCAACGTTTTGAGGTGGATATTAGGGCTGGCAGACGGGCCCTAGATTTACTAGTGCATGAGGGATCTTCTAAGAGATCACATGGGGCGACATAGGTGCTAGTTGCACCTGCACGAGTTGTTGAGCCAGTTCGAGTCCAGTGGAGACCACAGGACATCAACCAGATGCCTGGTTGAAGGTATTTCATCATCAGGGAGTGCCACACTTCTCAGAAGAGATTGTCTTAGAGACTGGGGTGTGGATTGGGCATGTAGACTCAACTTTGGAGTCTATTAAATGTCTTGAGGACAGACGGATAGAGCTAGTCCAGTCTCTATTCCGTGACCTCGCACACTAGTGGTGGAGGATTGTCCGGACCAGAGCCACTAGTTATGACCACATGAGGCGCATGATTCGAGAGCAGTTCTGCCCTGCCTCACTGAGGAGGGAGAAGCTGCAGGATTTCGTGGAGGCTGGGTTTGAGGACGTGCCTATTACTGATGACATCCGCCGTTTCCAAACCGAGTTAGCTTTCCTGGGTTCAGTTGCACCGTCTAAGGACTAGCATGTGTATTTGTTCTCTCGCTGTTTGAGAGAGAGCACTCGTTCATACATGGCGGGATTCCATTGTGAGTCCCTAGCTGATTACCAGGACTGGGCTTTTGCTTTTGAGAGGGAGCGAGCCAGCTAGAGGAGAGCTTCTCAGACAGGACGGTTTGAGAAAAGGCAGCACATTGGGCATACCAGTGGAGTTGGAGGAGCATCTGGGTCTAGACGAGACCAGAGACGCCAGAGTTACCCCTCGTCTGCACAGACTACAGATAAGGGACGATAGTGTTACAATTATGGTGACCCCGGCCATATGAGGCCTGCTTGTCCCAGACCAGTTGTGACTTGTTTTACCTGTGGTAGACAAGGACATTGAGCTGCCTTTTGTAGGCAAGGTGGAGTGGCATCTAAGCAGGGTTCTTCCCCTACTAGTGTAGCAGGAGGTGGTTAGAAGACACCTCAACAACAAACACAGGGATAACAGAGGGTCCTAGAGCGTCCATCTACTCAGGGTTCTGCTCGAGGACCGAGTAGAGGTAGAGGTAGAGATGTTGGCACTAGTGATGCCAGAGGAGCCCGAGGGAGAGCTTTTGAGTTGAGGAGTGCAGAGGATCCACCTGCACGAGCTGCTACAGGTACCATTGTGCTTCATGGTTTACCTGTTAGAGTCATGTTTGATACTGGTGTTACGCATTCATTTATTTCTGATACATGTGTGGAGCGTTTGAGTTTATCCACCATAGAGGGTATACCCTTTACTATAGGGTTACCTGATGGTAGTCGGGTCAGAGGTACCCGTGAGATACAGAGTTGTCTCCTTCGTTTAGGGACTCGTTTTTTACTTGTTGACTTCTTAGTCATGCTGTTGATGCATGAAGAAGTCATTTTAGGTATGGTTTGGATGCGTAGACACCATGCGGTCTTGGATGCTGGTAGACGGACTGTTACAGTCTCTACCGAGGTTGGTCAGATCGAGGTCTTCCGGGGTTGGGACCTTGGGAAGACAGGTTCGGTTATCAGTGTTGTACGAGCAGCTAGATTGATTGCACAGGGATGTGATGCCTTATGGTGCTATGCCATGAAGGATGGAGAGAGTCCAACTGTGGAGGATATTTCCGTTGTCTGCGAGTTTGCAGATGTGTTTGCTGAGCCGTTGAGCTTGCCGCCTCAGCGGAGTGTGGACTTCAGTATAGAGCTAGAGACTAGCACGAGATCCATCTCAAAGTCCCCATACCGTATGGCACCTGTCGAGATGTTGGAGCTGAAGAAGCAACTCGAGGAGTTGGCTGAGAAGTGCTTCATACGCCCTAGTGTTTCACCATGGGGTGCACCTGTCCTCTTCGTGCGGAAGAAGGACGGATCTTTTAGATTATGCATTGATTACAGAGAGCTAAACAAGGTGACCATCAAGAACACGTATCCATTGCCTCGTATTATTGATCTACTTGATCAGCTTCAAGGAGCAACAGTTTTCTCCTGGATTGATTTGCGCTCAGGTTATCACCAGTTGAGGGTGAGAGAGCAAGACGTATACCGGATGGCATTTCGTACCCGTTATGGACACTACGAGTTTGTAGTGATGCCATTCGGGGTGATGAATGCTCCAATAGTCTTTATGGAGTTGATGAACAGTATATTCATCGACTTCCTTGATCAATTTGTGGTGGTCTTTACTGATGACATTTTTGTGTACTCTCGTAGTAGAGAGGAGCATGCCGGTCATTTGAGGATGGTTTTGCAGATTCTGAGAGATAGAGAGTTGTATGCTAAGCTCTCTAAGTGCGAGTTTTGGATGTCTGAGGTTGCTTTCCTTGGGCATATCGTCTCCGCCGATGGGATTATGGTTGATCCGGCGAAGATCGAGTCTGTTGTTGCATGGACGACACCGACGAACGTCAAGGAAGTGCGTAGCTTTCTTGGCTTAGTCGGTTACTACAGATGCTTTGTGGAGGGATTTTCTGTGATTGCCCATCCACTGACAAGTCTTATGAGGAAGACTACCAGATTTGTATGGACCGACCTGTATGCTAAGAGTTTTGAGGAGTTGAAGAGGCGTTTGACTTCTGCTCCTGTCCTCGCACAGCCGGAGGGTTCTGATGACTTTGTGGTCTACAATGATGCATCCAAGCTAGGCTTGGAATCTGTTGATAGCATATTTTATTGTCTATATTTTGGGATTTGTTTAGACGTTTTATCTTCAATAATCTGCATGTTTGTATGTATATTATGTGATTATATTACCATTTCATCTACCTTTGCGGGAATCGAGGTCTACACCTAGTTTTGTTGTAATTGTAGGTAAAATGGCACGTTTTGCATCAAAAAGGAGCAAAAGGAGCTATGGAGTCATTGGACCTACATTCAGGAACATAAGGAAACATCCAGGAAGCATAGTCATGGATTAGAGATTCACTTTGGACCAGATTTGAGAGATTTCACATTCAGTTGTGATTCACCTCGGTTGACCACAGAGTCACCTCGACCGAGGTGATCTAGAGAAGTCGACTCGACCGAGGCGAACACCTGGGACGCGGCGAGAATATTTTATTCTTGGCTGAGATCTTTTATCTTTGGAAAGAGGATCTTATATTTTTGGGCTGGGTTCCTGGAAGGAAGAAGATAAGTTACACCATATATGTTACCTATTCTTATGGGAAGAGATCTTTTTAAGATATCTTATCTTTGGAAAGTAATTTTCCTATAAAAAGGGTCGGATTTCCCACAAATCCGACATCCTGCATACATCCGCTATCACCCGGAATACACCGCTGCAGCTATACTCCAGTTGGGAGATTTGAAGAACCTTTTTGAAGGTTAAAGGAAGAAAGTCTATAGCTTTTTATAGCTTTTGAAGGGTTTTTGTAAGATCATCTTAGATTCTCTTCCTTGTTGTTTGTCTTGTTGGATTTCTATCCAAGGAATGCTTGTTGGTTTTATAATTGATTCAGTTATTGAAGCCTTTCTCTTAAGGTTTTCTTGTTCAATTATTCTCTTTCTTCCATATATTTGATTAATACTTTCATGATGATGAGTGGCTAATCTCTTTGTGTGATTCTAGGGTGATTGGCTGAAAGTTGTGGGAAAAACAATGATAGAATGATCTTAATCACAATAGGACCCTGAAAGTTCGAGTCTTTACCTTAACCCTAAGCATCTCGCTCGGTCGATGAACATATCGGCCGGGGTGGAATTTGGCTGACCGAGATGACTTATCTGATCCGAAACTGAGAGTTAAGTGTTAGAGTTTGCCAAATCCTATTCTTATTACACCTTTCTTGGTTCAATGCAAGCCTAGGATGAGACTTACCCGGTAATTCCTTTGTTTGTTTACCTAAGATCATAAGTGTAGATAATAAAGGTTTATCCTTTATTGGGGTTTGAGTGTGCTTTCATCCCATCTTTGTGAGTTAGCCTGAGACTTACCCGGTAAAGGTTGATTCTGTTCCCTTAGATAGTGTGTTAGTTTGAGGTTATAGTTCTTTATCTTAATTCCTTGAGACTTACCCGCTAATAGGAGTTACGGTTTGGGATTAGTGAGTAGTGAGACTTACCCGGTGATCTATTCCACTTTAGTAATACCTTCCCTATGCAAAAATCTCAGCTTTGTCCGCTTATCTTTAGATCTTGAGTTGGAACCACAACTAGATGCTTTAATCCCAAGAATTGCATATTTCCTTTATTGACTTTTATCATTTTTTATTGTTTTAATTGCTTTGTGGTTAGTAATTGTTAAAGCTTACCTATTCCGACTTTGTTTCCTATGTCCCTGTGATCGACCCCTGGAATTTCTTGCTTTTTACTACGATTGACCCGTACACTGCGGGTTCGCATCCTTGTTTTAAGCTTACATCTAGGGTTATAAATTTAAAGCTTGCACACACCGTTTGGAGCGAACAAGTTTTTGGCGCCGTTGTCAGGGACTTGGTCTAGACCGAGCCGGTTGCGGTACGCTTTTGGGGAACTTGCCCCTACTGCTACTAACTACTCTTTCTATGAGTTTTGTAGTTTTTAGGATTTCCGATGACTACATTTGATCCAGCCTGGATAGCAAGACAAAGTGCTAGGGCGGACCATTATGAATACTTGGAGGAGAAGTACTCCTTCTATTGGTTCAACAATGAATGGGAAAGAGAAGAGGCCATTGATGAGGAGCTTGCTGTTAGCATGAAATATTGTGATATTTTAGGCACGTTTTCTAAGTGTATTTGATTCATATTGATAGTCATTGATTGAGCATTGATGCATTTGTGAGTTAGTTTGTCTATAATGTCGATATAGAGATCTACACAAGCTTTATGTTGATTATAGGTGATTGAGAACTATTTCCGAACGGAATCGAGCAAGGATGGAGTTGTTGAGCAATGTCCATGGATTGAGGGCATTTCTAGGGGTTAAAGGAATGCCAACTTGAGTAATGCACGATTCTAGGGAAGAATCACGTTCTTGCCCTAAACCACGCTCTAAAATACGGCCGTACTACTTTCCACGTTCAGTTCCACGGCCGTGGAACCATGGCTAGGGAAGCGTGGTTCATTCCAGTAACTTCTACGGCCGTGGAGAAGATGGTTCAAACCGTGTTGATTTCCACGCTCTAAATTACGGTCGTGGAACCTTCCACGACCGTGATCTTGGCAATCTTTTTCGCCACACTTTAAGCCGCGATCTTTTAAGGGATTGGGCCGGGCCGATACATTGTTTCACACTATAAAAGGACGGACGAAGAGAGATTCCGTCACCTCGCTTTAGGCTTACACCTCCGCTTAGACCTCGTTATACACTTGCGCTTGGAATTAACCTAATTTCGCATTTTGGCGGAGATTAGTTTGAGTGATTTTTGGCGCATTGCTATTGGCGATTTCCGGATTACGGAAGATCGAAGATTCGGAAGATTGTTCGCAAGAAGATTCCTCTTTTTGTTTAGGTTTGATTTAGAAGACGGATTGACATCCCGTTCTTCCTTCTTATCTAAGATTGTGTTTGTTTGCTCTATTCCGAATCTAGTGACGATATTGTTCTTGATTGTGACTTTGAGATTGGTTTGAAGTTTATTGAAGGTTTTCGGAAGTTTTCATCTTTCAATCTTTTAATTCTTGAATTTGATATCAATATGACTATTGTTGGCTAAAAACCCTTAACAATTCTAAGGTGAAGGGTTGATAGTTGTGGCTTAGATGATGATAGATCGATCGTAAACAGATTGGACCTTGAGAGTTAGAGAGAATCGCCGACGAACCCTAAATTACGGTCTGTTCTTGAGTCCACGACCGTGGAACCTCAAGATCCAACCGTGATTTCCCTTAAGTTTACGAACTTGCTTTTACTTTAATCCAAAGTTAAAGATTTGCTTTAACTTAGTCTTGGCTTGCCTTTTCTAGGTGGTAGTGAAGCCTCAACAACCTCTACCTCGATCGTGAGTGTAATAACCTCAATCGGTTAAGTTAGTCTTGATCCTTGGATTATAAGTTTGGGTATTTGACATTAATTCTCATCTTTAGAATCTTTCTATATTCAAGCCTCAACAACCTGTATAGAGAGTTTCTTGTAGGTGAGTCATATAAGGTTTTTGGAACTTTACCGTACGATTACCTTACATTAGTATACCTTTGCATATCTTAACTCTGTCCTTATATCATTAGTATATCTTGAATCGATAGCCACAGCTGGATACTTGGATCTTTAGGATTGTTGTTTTCCCAATATTCGAAAAGCTCTCACCTTTACTCGCTTGATAACCTGAACTGAATTTGTTCCCCTCAAATCCCTGTGTTCGATACTCTGGAATTCTTGCTTAACTATATCGATCCGTACACTGCGGGTTCGCTTGCTTGATTCTAGTTTTATAAATTTAAAGCTTATTTGCACGCACGCTAAATGGCGAACACTTGCGATATGTGATAAGTTGAATATCCCTAGAAACACTTATGAGCAACCTCATGAAGATTCTCTTGAATCAAGATTAGAGAAGTTGATGAAGAAGGTGGAGGAACTCAAGGAAAGCACCCTGTCCTATGCTAAGCCAGAAGAGGAGCATATGGAAGTGCTGCAAGTTTCAAGCATTCGACCAGAAGTTTCTCCTGAAGCTTTTGAGGGAGAAGAAGATGTGGAAGATTTCGATCTAACTGTTGAGACCTCGGCCGAGGTGAAAGAAAGATCGGCCGAGGTGGAAGAAAAATCTGTAGAACTGGATGAGGAAGATGCAGAGAACTTTGGCCAAACTACTGAGACTATGGTCAAGGTGGAAGAAAGACCAGCTGAGTTGGGAGGGATTTCGTGTGTGGATTATCAACCCAACATGAAACTTGTCTCAAGCTTTGGAGAACTTTACAAGGTACATTCTCCTACTTCATTTGAAATCCCTATTAAAATTTCTGAATTTTTCAGGAATGCACCGGAGAGTTGGAGGTCTCTTCCGAAAGAACCTCCTAAGATCAAGATGAAACCTCCCTTGAAACTGTTGGAAGAAGATACTCCTTGGATTATAAGGAGTGGAGTTTGCAAGCACTACACCGTTAAGGCGATGAAGTGTCTCTTGTTCAAGTATGGGGTCCCTCGCATGCTAAGGACCTTGTACCATCCCCAAGCTAAAGATGGGGAAGCTATTAGAATTCTCGAGAAGCTGTTTTCTCGATCAAGGAAAGGATGGGATGAAAGACTAAGTTATGTCCCACGGAAAAAGAGGAAGACCGGTAGGATCCCGGTGAGGACCAAACCGTACAAGCTTGTACGTAGAAGATCCTACCATTTGCCGGTGAAGTTAGGGACCGGAACCTTTTTGGGAAAGTTTTATTATGGATGTGATGAGCACTCCACGATATTCGAGGTACATTGAGTAATTCCATGCCGTACGGTCCAGCTAGCGACCTTAAATCAAGCGCTTCTTGGGAGGCAACCCAAGGTATTGCTTTCTTTTCCCTTTTTCTAGTCTAGCTTTAGATAGTTTGCTTTTGCTTTGCTTTGTTTTGTTTTTGGCGTCCTAGACGGGCAACAGATGACATCTAAGGAAGGAGTACAAACCAGGAGCATAACTGGAAGGACAGAAGTTCAAGAATTTGAGAAGATGGAGTTTGACTGAGGCACATCTCGGTTGCTGTCAAAGCACCTCGACCGAGATGATTCTTGAGCAACCGAGGCGACTAGGGTTTCTGAAGAACCACCTCGGTCCAGTCGAGACCACCACGACCGAGGTGACAGCAGTTCCAGAAAAGGGTATAAAAGGGAGGCTGAAATTCTCTCTCCTCATTTACCTTCTCCTCGACCGCGGCAGCCTCCTCGTCTCGCTTCGCCATTCTTCAATTGTTTTCGACGATTCTTGCTTCCAAATTGCAAAGAAAGGATAGAGGATCCCAGTGCAAGTGCTAATCTGCAAGAAAAACGAACCAAATCGACCGAATCGAGGTAAAATCAGAAAAACCCTAACCTCGCTCCTCTCCACTGTTTTCCTTCAAATTGGGCTTTGGTTGCCCCTGCATTTGCTGAGAAACAGATTAAGTACCCCATAGGAACCAATTGTAGTGATTTTGGGGGAAAAGAACTGGATTTTTGAGGAAATTCGTCGCGTAGTTATTCCCCTCGGTCCAGTCGGCCTGTGCCTCGGCCGAGTTGTTCTTGAGTTGTGTCAGGCCGACCGAGGTGATCTGACAAGGTGTTTGAGAAATGAGTTCAAATAGACAGCTTGTCTTGAGGGACAGATCCTCTCCTTCCCCTTCTTCTTCTTCCTCTAGACCTATTAGACCGGTGATCCACGAGAGACACCGGGTCAACTATGACCGCATCGCGGCCCGTCCAATGATTCAACCGCGCTTCCTGGACATTTCAGCTTTTGATTGTCTCCATGTAGATGGAGATTTGAGACGGATGATTTCGATGGTAGCGCTAGATCAGTTTACTGAGATCCGCGCACCTGCCTATTTAGAGCCTACTTTGGAGTTCATCAGCTCCTTCACCTACCTTCCCACAGAGCGTTTTGTGAAGTACCGGTTGATGAACCGGAACTTCATAGTTCCTTTAGATTACTAGAGGGACATCTTTGCTTTCCTGGATCCGACTGTTGTAGATTATCCCTCCCGAGTTGTAGCTAGGGAGTTCTGGGGTCAGATTACTCATGTAGTTGAGCACGCAGACAGATGGCGCCCTGGAGACTCCAGGGAGCGTTAGATGATGGAGATCCAGTTTCAACAGGATATGGGTTATCCATTTGACCCATCCCAGTATTCATACATGCCACCACCGCCACCACCGGATCGTGATTATTGAGAGCTTGCAGGATTTTCTTTCTTATATATTATGCAGCTCAACTTTATGTCCGGTGAGTACTTTATTTCTGTAGACTTATTCTGACCCACTGGGACAGTGTGTCCCAAGTATGAGGTGTTTATGTATTTTATTGACTTATGTGATGTATGACTCGACATTATCGATATTTATGCTTCATTTTGCTTCTATGGTTTTATCTAAGATTACATGCATGCATACATGTTATTTGATTGAGAAAAACGTCAAAAACTGGACAGAAAAAAAAAAAATTTTGACCTCGACCGGGGCAGTTCTAGCCGAACGAGGTACTTCACCTCGGTTGACCTAGAACACCTCGACCGAGGTGGTTTAACTGAGAGTTTTCGAAAAACGTTTTGTGCTTCTTATCTGGATATGATCTCAGTGAAGATCTTGTTTGCTGACTAGTTTTGAAATCTTTATGTGTTTGAAAGGTTTTATAATATGTTCAAGTTGCTAAATGCTTTGTTTGAAATTTTTGGCATGTTTAATACTTTGTTTTTATCCAAATTATGTTGAATTTGAAGGTTGACACCGCATTATAAGTTCTCTCACTTTCTTCCTGGAAAGACCAAGGCAATTCATTCTTCTCTCTTCTTCTTCTTGATCATGCTTAGCCCCTCATATACATTTTTGCCTCCCTTTACCTATCCGGGAATTTGGAAGCAAGCAAAGTGGTGAAAGCAAGTGAAGTAAAAGTTGAGAAGTTGGCTGGAAGTGAAAGTGTTAGAAAGCAATAAATAGGTTTGGGGAAGTCAATCATGATGATGAGTAACTCGGAACCATTCACATAGTCGGGTGTTTGTGTCTTGCAAAGTCGGATTGAGCAATATTCCTAACGGGTCATGGTATGTGCATGAAGGGTTTGATGCATCTCAAGAAATTGATGATTGCTGATTTCCTAGGCTTCGGTTATTGTGCACCTCTGTCCATGCATCCCAAAAAGTAAAGTAAAAAAGAAAAAGTATGAAATAAGCAAAGCTTATTGGTGGAAGATGTTGAAAGTCAAAGTGAAAGTGAAGTTATCCTTTTCCCGGATTCTAGCACCACATTACCTCATATACATCCCTACCCTACACATTTCTTGACCTTTCTTTTGGGAAGCCCTTGAGACCTCGAGCTTGTTGATTGACTTAGTGGTTTAAACTGGATTATACATGATTAATTTCGATGATTACGATTTATTATGCATTCTACGATTTTATGTAAAGATGAACAACTTTCTTATATTTATAAAATGTTTTAATCATATTTTGATTTTAAATTCCATGAAGTATTCTCTTAGAGTGATCTATGATTGTAGCACACCATAAAAATGTTTTGAAAGACTTTTTCATTGATCTTTATGACTTATAATCCATTCTATCTTGTATTTTATATGCAGAACTTGCTTGGGGACAAGCAAGGGCTAAGTATGGGGTATTTTGATAGCATAAATTATTGTGTATATATTTTGGGATTTGGTTAGACGTTTTATCTTCAATAATCTGCATGTTTGTATGTATATTATGTGATTATATTATCATTTCATCTACCTTTGCGGGAATCGAGGTCTACACCTAGTTTTGTTGTAATCGTAGGTAAAATGGCACGTTTTGCATCAAAAAGGAGCTATGGAGTCATTGGACCTACATTCAGGAACATAAGGAAACATCCAGGAAGCATAGCCATGGATTAGAGATTCACATTGGACCAGATTTGAGAGATTTCACATTCAGTTGTGATTCACCTCGGTTGACCACAGAGTCACCTCGACTGAGGTGATCCATAGAAGTCGACTCGACCGACGCGAACACCTGGGACGCGACGAGAATATTTTATTCTTGGCTGAGATCTTTTATCTTTGGAAAGAGGATCTTATATTTTTGGGCTGAGTTCCTGGAAGGAAGAAGATAAGTTACACCATATATTTTACCTATTCTTCTGGGAAGAGATATTTCTAAGATATCTTATCTTTGGAGAGTAATTTTCCTATAAAAAGGGTCGGATTTCCCACAAATCCGACATCTTGCATGCATCCGCTATCACCCGGAATACACCGCTGCAACCATACTCCAGTTGGGAGATTTGAAGAACCTTTTTGAAGGTTGAAGGAAGAAAGTCTATAGATTTTTATAGCTTTTAAAGGGTTTTTGTAAGATCATCTTAGATTCCCTTCCTTGTTTGTCTTGTTGGATTTCTATCCAAGGAACGCTTGTTGGTTTTATAATTGATTCAGTTATTGAAGCCTTTCTCTTAAGGTTTTCTTGTTCAATTATTCTCTTTCTTCCATATATTTGATTAATACTTTCATGATAATGAGTGGCTAATCTCTTTGTGTGATGATCTTAATCACAGTAGGACCCTGAAAGTTCGAGTCTTTACCTTAACCCTAAGCATCTCGCTCAGTCGATGAACATCTCGGCCGGGGTGGAATTTGGCTGACCGAGGTGACTTATCTGATCCGAAACTGAGAGTTAAGTGTTAGAGTTTGCCAAATCCTATTCTTATTACACCTTTCCTGGTTCAATGCAAGCCTAGGATGAGACTTACCCGGTAATTCCTTTGTTTGTTTACCTAAGATCATAAGTGTAGGTAATAAAGGTTTATCCTTTATTGGGGTTTGAGTGTGCTTTCATCCCATCTTTGTGAGTTAGCCTGAGACTTACCCGGTAAAGGTTGATTCTATTCCCTTAGATGGTGTGTTAGTTTGAGGTTATAGTTCTTTATCTTAATTCCTTGAGACTTACCCGCTAATAGGAGTTACGGTTTGGGATTAGTGAGTAGTGAGACTTACCCGGTGATCTATTCCACTTTAGTAATACCTTCCCTATGCAAAAATCTCAGCTTTGTCCGCTTATCTTTGGATCTTGAGTTGGAACCATAACTAGATGCTTTAATCCCTAGAATTGCATATTTCCTTTATTGACTTTTATCATCTTTGATTGTTTTAATTGCTTTGTGGTTAGTAATTGCTAAAGCTTACCTATTTCGACTTTGTTTCACTAAGTCCCTGTGATCGACCCTGGAATTTCTTGCTTTTTACTACGATTGACCCGTACACTGTGGGTTCGCATCCTTGTTTTAAGCTTACATCTAGGGTTATAAATTTAAAGCTTGCACACACCGTTTGGAGCAAACATGTGTGTTGATGCAGAGAGGCAGAGTGATTGCTTATGCGTCTCGACAGTTGAAGACGTACGAGGAGAACTACCCGACTCATGATCTGGAGTTAGCAGCGGTAGTTCAAGCTTTGAAGATGTGGAGACATTACCTGTATGGTGCTGCATGTCAGATCTTAACAGACCATAAGAGTCTGAAGTATATTTTCACGCAGCAGGAGTTGAACAACTGCCAGCGTCGATGGCTTGAGTTGATCAAGGACTTTGACCTTGAGATTTTGTATTATCCTAGAAAGGCGAATGTGGTGGCTGACGCCTTGAGTAGGAAGACGCCTCGAGAGAACACGATTGCCAGGTTGACTGTACAGCCTCAGCTTCAGAGGGATCTAGCCTAGCTAGAGTTGGACATCCAGTTTCCTGATGAGGATGCCTAGTTATATGCATTAGAGGTTTTACCTGGTGTGGTGGATGAGATCTAACAGAAATAGGGGACTTGCCCGACCCTGATGAGAATTAGAGAGAGGATGTCTCGGGGTGAGGCACCACAATTTTCTATTGGAGCTGATGGAGTGATGAGGCGACATGGTCGCATTTGTGTTCCTGCCGATGTAGAGTTGAGACAGAGGATTTTATAGGAGGGTCACTGTACACCTTACTTTGTACACACAGGTACGAGTAAGATGTACCATGATGTGAGACCTTCATATTGGTAGGGAGGGCGGAAGCCCGATGTAGCCAGATTAGAGGCTCAGCGTACGACTTGGCAGCAGGTCAAGATAGAGCATTCAGACTTGGAGGTGAGCTCCATCCACTTCTAGTGCCGTAGTGGAAGTGGGAGGACGTCTCCATGGATTTTGTGACCGGTTTGAGACCTAGTAGGAGTTTTGACGCCATCTGGGTTGTTGTTGATAGATTGACGAAGACGGCGCATTTCAGTCCTATCAGAGAGACGTGGCCAGTGAGTAGATTAGTTGAGGAGTTCACACTAGACAGATAGTGATACTCCATGGTGTACCGAGGACGATCGTCTCTGATCGAGATGAACGATTTACCTCGAGGAATTGGCAGCAGATTCAGACTACTTTAAGGACGAGTCTACACTTCACGACTGCATTTCACCCCCAGACCGATGGTTAGTCTGAGAGGACCATCCAGACTTTGGAGGATATGTTGCGAGCTTGTGTATTGGATTGGGGACAAGGATGGTCTGATTACCTCCCACTTGTAGAGTTCTCATACAACAACAGTTGGCATGCATCTATTGGGATGGCTCCTTATGAGACACTGTATGGACGTAGGTGTCGTACACCTTTATGTTGGGATGAGCCTAGCAGTATGAGTGGGATAGCGCTAGAGCAAATACAGGATGATATGGCTCGGGTAGCGCTGATTAGAGAGAGGATGTTGGCTGCACAGAGTCGCCAGAAGTCATATGCAAACAAGAGGTGTCGGCCTCTAAAGTTCAGGGTAGGAGTTCATGTCTGGTTGAGAGTATCTCCGAGGCGTGGCTTTAGACATTTTGGCATAAAGGGGAAATTGAGTACCCGATATATCGGTCCTTTTGAGATACTAGACAGAGTTGGGAGAGCATCCTACAGATTAGCTTTGCCCCCACGGTTAGAGGGTGTTCACCCTGTGTTCCATGTGTCTTAGTTGAGAGAGTACATACCAGATCTGAGGCACATTGTGAGTTATGATGATTTGGTGGTTGAGCCGGACCACACCTTTGTTGAGCATCCTATTGCAGTCCTAGAGCGAGGTGTGAGACGCCTACATTTGAAGGACATTCCTATGATGAGGATACAATGGTCAAGACGGGGACCGGAGGAGGCTACATGGGAGACTGAGGATAGTATCCAAAGGAACTATCAAGAGTTTTATGCCGAGATAGATGCACCTAGGGTCGATGAGTAGATCTTAGTGCTATCTTGGTGAGTATGTGATTATGTTCTTATGTGCTTACATGCCTTGATGTGTTTATTCCATGCTAGTGGTGATGTGCCTTATAATCTTATTAGATCTTGCTATACTAGCATGATGTATGTTATAGCTGGAGATGATTATTCCCTCCATGCTATTTGAGTATGACTTATGTTTATAGCTAGATATGGTTCTTTCCTCCATGCTATCTGAGTTGATTAGGATTCAGCTGGAGATGGTTCTTTCCTCCATGCTACTTTGATAGACATAGTTTCAGTTGAGATGTATTTCCTACATGCGATGTATACATTGATGGTTTGGCTAGAGACGTATTTCCTATATGTCAGTGTTATGTTTTGGCTAGAGATGTGCTTCCTCTATGCCTTGTGTTGTGGTATGGCGAGAGATTTGATTCCTCTACGCCTTTGGGTAGCGTTATGGCCCTGTTTTTTGGAGTTGATGATTCCTCCATGTTGTTGTTTGAGATTATAGATTTGTTATAGGTTTTTACCTTCTGAGCGGAGATGTCATACCTTCGATAGAGAGAGTGAGTTATACCTCGGCTAATGGGTCCGAGAGGCTTTGGGATCTTGCAAGTTTCGGGAAGAAACTTTTTTTTAAGGGGGTCTTCACTGTAAGAGCCTAGTTGTTGAGTTGTTGAGAGAGTGAGTAGAGGGCAAAAGTGTAGCGTGGACCGCCCATGCGTGTACCTAGAACCGCCCCTGCGGTTTGTTTGGGCCTCCCGTGCGGCTCACAGGGTTTGCCCCTGCGGCTCTGTGTGCTGCAGCCGTCTTCTTTGACCCTTTGACCCGTGCTTTACCCTTTTACCTCTATATATATCTTCATCCCTTACCTCTATTGAGGGTTTGCATTCTCACTCACTCTCTCTCTCTCTCTCTCCTTACGTACACTTCTTCTTCTCTTCTATCTTGGTACTTTGGTTGATCTTTATTGAGTTTTGTGAGTTTTGGTGAGAGATCTTGCATAGCCTTGCTTGGCTTTGATGTTGCTGATGTTGTTGTGCCTTGTGGAGCCACCTTGAAGTTGTTTGGTGTAGTGTTGATCTTCTGGAGAGCTCAACTTCGTGAGTTCGATGGCTTATCCTCTTCCTTTCTTCTTTCCTTCATCTTTTCCTTCCTTTCCTTAGTTTAGTATAGTTTCCTTAGGATTGGATCTTGTTTAGCCATGTTTTTGACCTTGATATTTTGTATCATCCTGGAAAGGCGAATGTGGTAGCTGACGCCTTGAGCAGGAAGACGCCTCAAGAGAACGTGATTGCCAGGTATACTGTACAGCCTCAACTTCAGAGGCATCTAGCCTGGCTAGAGTTGGAAATCCAATTTCCTGATAAGGATGCCCAGTTATATGCATTAGAGGTTTTACCTGGTGTGTTGGATGAGATCCAACAGAAGCAGGGGACCTGCCTGACCCTAATGAGAATTAGAGAGAGGATGTCTCGGGGTGAGGCACCATAATTTTCCATTGGAGCTGATGGAGTGATGAGGCGACTAATCGCATTTGTGTTCCTGCCGATGTAGAGTTGAGACAGAGGATTTTATAGGAGGGTCACTGTACACCTTACTTTGTACACACAGGTACGAGTAAGATGTACCATGATGTGAGACCTTCATATTGGTAGGGAGGGCGGAAGCCCGATGTAGCCAGATTTGAGGCTCAGCGTACGACTTGGCAGCAGGTCAAGATAGAGCATTCAGACTTGGAGGTGAGCTCCATCCACTTCTAGTGCCGTAGTGGAAGTGGGAGGACGTCTCCATGGATTTTGTGACCGGTTTGAGACCAGGTAGGAGTTTTGATGCCATCTAGGTTGTTGTTGATAGACTGACGAAGACGGCGCGTTTCATTCCTATCAGAGAGACGTGGCTAGTGAGTAGATTAGCTGAGGAGTACACTAGACAGATAGTGATACTCCATGGTGTACCGAGGACGATCGTCTCTGATCGAGATAGACAATTTACCTCGAGGTATTGGCAGCTGATTCAGACTACTTTGGGGACGAGTCTACACTTCACGACTGCGTTTCACCCCCAGACCGATGGTTAGTCTGAGAGGACCATCCAGACTTTGGAGGATATGTTGCGAGCTTGTGTGTTGGATTGTGGACAAGGATGGTCTGATTACCTCCTACTTGTAGAGTTCTCATACAACAATAGTTGGCATGCATCTATTGGGATGGCTCCTTATGAGGCATTGTATGGACGTAGGTGTCGTACACCTTTTATGCTGGGATGAGCCTAGCAGTATCAGTGGGATAGTGCCAGAGCAGATACAGGATGATATGGCTCGGTAGTGCTGATAAGAGAGAGGATACTGGCTGCACAAAGTCGCCAGAAGTCATATGCAGACAAGAGGCGTCGGCCTCTAGAGTTCAAGGTAGGAGCTCATGTCTGGTTGAGAGTATCTCCGACGCGTGGCGTTAGACGTTTTGGCATCAAGGGGAAGTTGAATCCCGAATATATCGGTCCTTTTGAGATACTAGACAGAGTTGGGAGGACAGCCTACAGATTAGCTTTGCCTCCACGGTTAGAGGGTATTCACCTTGTGTTATATGTGTCTCAGTTGAGAGAGTACATACCAGATCCGAGGCACATTGTGAGTTATGATGATTTGGTGGTTGAGCCGGACCACACCTTTGTTGAGCATCCTATTGCAGTCCTAGAGCGAGGTGTGAGACACTTGCGTTCGAAGAACATTCCTATGATGAGGATACAGTGGTCGAGACGTGGACCAGAGGAGGCTACATGGGAGACTAAGGATAGTATCTATAGGAACTATCTAGAGTTTTATGCCGAGATAGATGCACCTAGGGTCGATGAGTAGATCTTAGTGCTATCTTGGTGAGTATATGATTATGTTCTTATGTGCTTACATGCCTTGATGTGTTTATTCCATGCTAGTGATGATGTGCCTTATAATCTTATTAGATCTTGCTATACTAGCATGATGTATCGTATAGCTAGAGATGGTTATTCCCTCCATGCTATTTGAGTATGACTTATGTTTATAGCTGGAGATGGTTATTTCTTCCATGCTATCTGAGTTGATTAGGATTCAGCTGGAGATGGTTCTTTCCTCCATGCTACTTTGATGGACATAGTTTCAGTTGAGATGTGTTTCCTCCATGCGATGTATACGTTGATGGTTTGGCTAGAGACGTATTTCCTATATGCCAGTGTTATGTTTTGGCTAGAGATGTGCTTCCTCTATGCCCTGTGTTGTGGTATGGCGAGAGATGTGATTCCTCTATGCCTTTGGGTAACGTTATGGCCCTATTTTCTGGAGTTGATGATTCCTCCATGTTGTTGTTTGAGGTTATAGATTTGTTATAGATTTTTACCTTCTGAGCGGATTGTCATACCTTGGATAGAGAGAGTGAGTTATACCTCGGCTTATGGGTCCAACAGGCTTTGGGATCTTGCAAGTTTCGGGACAAAACTTTTTTTTAAGGGGGTCTTTACTGTAAGAGCCTAGTTGTTGAGTTGCTGAGAAAGTAAGTAGAGGGCCCGAGTTTAGCCTGGACCGCCCATGCGTGTGCCTGGAACCGCCCCTGCGGTTTGTCTGGGCCGCCATTGCGGCTCACAAGGTCCGCCCCTGCGGCTCTGTGTGCTGCAGTCGTCTTCTTTGACCCTTTGACCCGTGCTTTACCCTTTTACCTCTATATATATCTTCATCCCTTACCTCTAATGAGGGTTTACACTCCCAGACTCTCTCTCTCCTTACTTACACTTTCTTCTCCTCTTCTCCCTTGGATCACTTTGGTTGATCTTTGTTGAGTTTTGTGAGTTTGATGAGAGATCCTGCATAGCCTTGCTTGGCTTTGTTGTTGCTGATGTTGTTGTGCCTTATGGAGCCACCTTGAAGTTGTTTGGTGTGGTGTTAATCTTCTGGAGAGCTCATCTTTGTGATTTCCATGGCTTCTCCTCTTCCTTTCTTCTTTCCTTCATCTTTTCCTTCCTTTCCTTAGATTAGTATAGCTTCCTTAGGATTGGATCTTTTTCAGCCATGTTTTGGCTTGTGTTGATGTATATATATGAATGTGATATATGTATGTTGTTGCTGGAGTGAAGAAGAGTGGAGAATCGAAGGAAGAAGTGAAGAAAGGAGCTGAAGTGGTGTCTTTTGCACACCAGCCGCCCCAGCGCCTGTCTTGAGCCGCCCCTGCTGATAGCATGTATTATAGTCTATATTTTGGGACTTGTTTAGACATTTTATCTTCATAAATCTACATGTATGAATGTATATTATGTGATTATATTGTTGTTTCATCTACTTTTACGAGAATCGAGGTCTACACCAAGTTTCGTTGTAATTGTAGGTAAAATGGCACGTTTTGCATCAAAATGGAGCTAAGGAGATAAGGAGTTATTGGAGCTACATTTTGGAGCTTAAGGAAGAACTCAGGAAGCATGGAAATGATTAAGAAGATTGATTTTGGACAAGATTTGAGAAATTTCACATTCACTTGAGATTCACCTCGGTCAGTGATAGCATGTATTATTGTCTATATTTTGGGATTTGTTTAGACGTTTTATCTTCAATAATCTGCATGTTTGAATGTGTATTATGTGATTATATTGTCGTTTCATCTACCTCTACGGGAATCGAGGTATACACCAAGTTTCGTTGTAATCGTAGGTAAAATTTCACATTTTGCATCGAAATGGAGCTAAGGAGCAAAGGAGTCATAGGAGCTACATTCAGGAGCTTAAAAGAGAACTCATGAAGCAAGGAATTAATAAAGAAGATTTAATTTGAACCAGATTTGAGAGATTTCACATTCAGCTGAGATTCACCTCGGTCAGCTACAGTGTCACCTCGACCGAGGTGATCTAGAGGAGCGCCCCGACCGAGGCGAATACCCTGACGCGGCGAGTTATATTTTATTTGGCTGAGATCTTTTATTTTTGGAAGGAGAGATCTTATATTTTTGGGCTGGATTTCTGGAAGGAAGATCATATATTTGGGAGATCTATTTTGGAGATAAGATATATTTTAGAAACAATTTGGTTTACTAGGCTCTTTCTAGTTTTACGTTTAGTAAATGTACCCCTTGAGTGAAGAGTGTGTAGAGTTTGAGAATAAGTACAAAAGGTTGGGGTATATTTACTAAATTAAAACATTAAAAAGCCTAGTTACTACTATAGTTTTGTGTTTACTAGGCTTTTTTTAGTTTTGTGTTTAGTAAATGTACCCCTTGAGAGAAGAGTGTGTAGAGTTTGAGAATAAATACAAAAGATTGGGGTATATTTACTTAATTGAAACATTAAAAAGCCTAGTTACTACTATAATTTTTCAAAAAAGCCTAGTTACCAAAATTGCCCTTAAAACATTAAAAAGCCTAGTTACTACTATAGTTTTTCAAAAATATTTAGTTACCAAAATTGCCCTATATTTTATTAGGATATTATCTTTTTAAGATATTATTATTTTTTGAAGATAATTCTCCTACATAAAGGGTTGGATTTTCCAAAAATTGAACAACGGTTGGAGGCTGAAAATAACCAGCAAAGAGAGGATTTTCTAGAAGCTTTGAAGGAAGGAAGGAAGATTGAAGATCAATCAAGGAAGGGATTGATAGTTCGGATATAGCTGTTGAGAGGATTTGTAAGACTTTCTTAGATTCCCTTTTGTTTGATCGTCTTGTTGGATTTGTGATCCAAGGAACGCTGATTTGTTTGATAATTGATTCAGTTATTGAAGCCTTGTTCTTAAGGTTTTTGTGTTCAAATATTCATTCTCTTCCCATATATTTGATTATTGCTTTCATGATGATGAGTGGCTAATTTCCTTGTGCGATTCTAGGGTGATTGGCTGAAAGTTGTGGGAAAAACAATGATAGAATAATCTTAATCCTAGTAGGACCCTGAAAGTTCGAGTCTTTATCCTTAACCCTAGAACATCTCGTTCAGTCGATGAACATCTCGGCCGGGGTGGAACTTGACTGACCGAGGTGACCTTCTCTGATCCATAACTGAGAGTTAAGTGTTAGAGTTTGCCAAATCCTATTCTTATTACACCTTTCTTGGTTCAATGCAAGCGTAGGATGAGACTTACCCGGTAATTCCTTTGTTTGTTTACCCATGATCATAAGTGTAGGTAATAAAGGTTTATCCTTTATTGACGTTTGAGTGTGCCTTCATTCCATCTTTGTGAGTTAGCTTGAGACTTACCCGGTAAAGGCTGATTCTATTCCCTTAGTTGGTGTGCTGGTTTGAGATTATAATTTCTTTCCTTAGTACCTTAAGACTTACCCGGTGATAGGAGCTTTTGGTTTGGAGTTAGTGAGTAGTGAGACTTACCCGGTGATCTATTCGACTTTAGAAACACTTTCCCTTTGCAAAATCTCAGCTTTGTCCGCTTATCTTGAGATCTTGAGTTGGAACCACAACTAAACGCTTTAATCCCTAGAATTTGCATATTCCCTTTAATTGACCTTATTATCATCTCTTTGATTGCTTTAATCGCTTTCGTGGTTATTAGTTACATTGACGACCTATACTTGCTTTGTTTCACCTAAGTCCATGAGATCGACACACCGGAATTCTTGCTTTTACTATAATTGATCCGTACACTGCGGGTTCACATCCTTGTTTTAAGCATATTTCTTGGGATATAAATTTAAAGCTTGCACACACCGTTTGGAGCGAACAGTCAGCTACAGTGTCACCTCGACCGAGGTGATCTTGAGGAGCGTCCCGACCGAAGCAAACACCCTGCCGCCGGCGAGATATATATTTTTGGCTGAGATCTTTTAATTTTGGAAATAAGATATCTTATATTTTTGGGCTGGATTTTTGGAAGGAAGATATTATTTTTGGGAGATCTATTTTAGAGATATGGATATATTTTATAGGAAATTATCTTTTTAAGATATTATTATCCTTGGAAGATAATTTTCCTATATAAAGGGTTGGATTTTCCACAAGTTGAAGCATGCTTAGAGCATCCAGCAATTAGGAAGATTTTCTGGAAGTTTAACGGAAGGATTGAAGATCAAGGAAGGAAGAAAGATCTAGTTTGGAGTTAGCTTTTAAAGGATTTTGTAAGACTTTCTTAGATTCCCTTTTCGTTTGTTGTCTTAGTTGTTTTGTGATTTGAGGAACGCTAATTTGTTACTTATTTGATTAAGTTATTGAGACCTTTTTCTTAAGGTTTTCTTGTTCGAAAACTGATTCCCTTTCCATTGAATTGATTATTTTAATCATGATGATTGTTGACTAAGTTTCTTATGCGATTCTAGTGTGATTGGCTGAAAGTTGTGGGGAAGACGATGATAGAATAATCTTAATCCCAGCAGGACCCTGAAAGCTAGAGTCTTTACCTTAACCCTAAAACACCTCGCTCAGTCGACGAATATCTTGGCCGGGGTGGGATCTGACTGAACGAGGTGAACCTTTCCTGATCCGAAACTGAGAGTTAAGTGTTCCAGTTTGCCAAATCCTATCCTTATTGCACCTTTCCTATTTCAATGCAAGCCTAGGATGAGACTTACCCGGTGATTCCTTTGTTTGTTTACCTATGATCATAAGTGTAGGTAATAAAGGTTTATCCTTTATTCGGGCTTGAGTGTGCCTTCATCCCATCTTTGTGAGTTAGCCTAAGACTTACCCGGTAAAGGTTGATTCTATTCCCTTGGGTTGTGTGTTGGTTTGAGATTATAGTTCCTTTCCTTAGTACCCTGAGACTTACCCGGTGATAGGAGCTTTGGTTTGGGATTGTGAGTAGTGAGACTTACCCGGTAATCTATTCCCACCTTAGAAATACCTTCCCTTTGCAAACCTCAGCTTTGTCCGCGTTATCCTTTGAGATCTTGAGTCGGAACCACAACTAGATGCTTTAATCCCTAGAATCCGCATTTCCCCTTGAATTTTACATCATCTTTGATTGCTTTAATTGTTTTTGGTTAATTGCAATACTTGACAACCAATTCTGTGCTTTATTTCACCTAAGTCCTTGTGATCGACCCCTGGAATTCTTGCTTTTTATTACAATTGACCCGTACACTGCGGGTTCGCATCTTTGTTCAAGCATACTTCTTGGGTTATAAATTTAAAGCTTGCACACACCGTTTGGAGCGAAAACTTTTTTGGCGCCGTTGCCGGGGACTTGGTCTAGACCAAGTCGGTTGCGGTTGTCTTTCGGGGCAATTGCCCTTGTTGCTACTATCCACTCTACTTGAGTGTTTTCGCAGGATCCCTTTCTTAGGTTTATGCAAAGAACCCGTGCTGGGAAGGAAATCGTTCCTTACGATCCCAAACTAGAAAAGACATACAAACGACGATTGAAAGAAGCTAAGATGGTCAATCAAGACAATCGCGATCTTGAGGCCGAATTGAAGGAAGCACTAGAACAGCTGCACCTCTATAAGGAAGAACTGCAACGAGAAAGAGAACATACTCGCACTAGAACTACAGAGATCGAAGCAGATATGGCCGATCTAAGAGCCTGGATTTTGCATCGACCGATCCCAGATTCTCGACCGAGGCAGGACCCAATCCCAATTGCCGCGGCCGAGATACATCTATCTCAGATGCCTGTCCGAGATGTTCTTTTTGCTGGAGTTCCACAAACCCTAGGACAGAGGATGGACCATAATCAGCAAGTGAGGCGTCCAGGAGTCAACCTAGGTGATCCAGCTGAGCATGATTACAAACTTCGACCGCAAGTTCTATCCATGATCCGCCAATGCCAGTTTGGAGGTTTAGAGAGGGAGTCTCCGCATCGGCATTTGCAAAAATATGAGATTCTGATTGAGACTCTGAGACCTTCAAGGCTGGAAAACAATAACTACAAGCTAAGGCCTTTCTACTTTTCTTTGAAAGACAGGGCGCTTACTTGGTATCAATCTCTTTCACCCGGAAAGATCAACCCTTAGGAAGAGATGACGACGGAGTTTCTAACAAATTTATTTCCCCCTTCAAGACCGCTATAATGAGAGGGAAGATTAATGCATTCATCATGAAGGACAAGGAGAGTTTGTCCAAGTCATGGAAAAGATTCAAAGATGTTTTATTGGATTGTCCACATCATGGGATTCCAAAGATAGAGTTGTTGGAGATATACTTCAAGGGATTGGATGGAGCTACTCAATTCAATCTTCAACTACTTTCCGCCGGCACATTCATGGATATGCCGATAGACGAAGCTTGGGAGTTCATTGAAAAGCAAGCTTTGCATATAAAGAAATACTCCCATCAAGGAGCCGAAAATGGAGCTGAGAGAGTTAGTTCCCAGGATACTCCATCAAATGATAATCAACTCATCTCCCTTAAAAACGATGTGAAGCAATTGAAAGACCTTTTGGTGGCTCACACGAAGAAGGAAGAAGGAGGATATCTAGGAAGAAACAACAACCAAGGGTCACGGAACAACAATTACAACAACAATAGAGGCTCCAACAACAACAATTGGAGATCTAATCAAAAAAGTTCGGGTAACCCTTATTCTAATTCTAATTCTAATAATTCTTTTAACCCTTCTTCTTCTTCTTCTACTCCATTGAAGAGTCAGGAGCCTGGATGAAGCTCGTCCCAGCCAGAGAAGAAAGATGTAGTGTTGGAGGCTATCTTGATCAAGCTCAGTGCTATGGAGACGTCCATGACTTCATTTTCGAAGGCACAAAAAGCCTTAGAACAACAATTCTTTAATGAGGCGAATGAAGCGCCAAGAGATCCAGGGAAGCTCCTAGCAAAGACAGAGAGCAACCCCAAGGGACAGATTACGGCAATAACGATGAGAAGTGGATTAAAAACTACAGATCCAGTACCTCGGTCGATGCTAGAGCAGACGAAGAACACCTCGGTCCAAGACTGTTCGCTCCAAACGGTGTGTGCAAGCTTTAAATTTATAACCCTAGACTTAAGCTTAAAACAAGGATGCGAACCCGCAGTGTACGGGTCAATCGTAGTAAAAGCAAGAAAATTCCAGGGGTCGATCACAGGGACTTAGTGAAACAAAGTCCAATACGGTATGCTAGTGTTGATGCTAACCACAAGAGCAAGTATACAATCAAAGATGAATAAGATGTCAAATAAAGCAAACATGCAATTCTAGGGATTAAAGCATCTAGTTGTGGTTCCAACTCAAGATCTATGGATAAGCGGACAAAGCTGAGATTTTTGCATAGGGAAGGTGTTTCTAAAGTGGAGTAGATCACCGGGTAAGTCTCACTACACACTAATCCTAAACCGTAACTCCTATTACCGGGTAAGTCTCAAGGAATTAAGATAAAGAACTATAACCTCAAACTAACACACCATCTAAGGGAATAGAATCAACCTTTACCGGGTAAGTCTCAGGCCAACTCACAAAGATGGGATGGAAGCACACTCAAACCCCAATAAAGGACAAGCCTTTATTACCTATACTTATGATCGTTAATACACAAACTAAGGAATTACCGGGTAAGTCTCATCCTAAGCTTGCTTTGAACCAGAAAGGTGTAATAAGAATAGGATTTGGCAAACTCTAACCCATTAACTCTCAGTTAAGGATCGGATAAGTCACCTCGGTCAGCCAGTTTCCACCCCGGCCGAGATGTTCATCGACTGAACGAGATGCTTAGGGTTAAGGTTAAAGACTCGAACTTTCAGGATCCTACTGGAATCTAAGATTATTCTATCATTGTTTTTCCCACAACCTTCAGCCAATCATCCTAGAATCACACAAGGAAATTAGCCACTCATCATCATAATGAAAGTATTAAATATATGGGAAGAAGGTGAATATTTGAACAAAGAAGAATTTAATGAAAACACTTCAATAACTGAATCAAATATCACACAAAAATCGTTTCTTGGATAATGATCCAACAAGACAAGACAACAAGGAAAGGAATTGAAGACAATCTTACAAAACCCTCCAAAAAAAGCTATAAAGCTATAGTCTTCAATCTTCCTTTAACCTTCAAAAAGGTTCTTCAACTCTCTCCCAAATTGGAGTAGGATGCGGCTGCTGCGCTTGTAAACCCTGATCGGTGGTATAGCGTGCTCCGAAGATGGGTGAATTGTAGAAAATCAACCCTTTTTATAGGAAAAATAAACCTCCAAAGATAATAAATCTTAAGAAGATATTATCCCATAAATATAGGTAAAATATATGATTCTGCATATCTCCTTCCTTCTAGAAGCTCAGCCCAAAAATATAAGATCACTTTCCAATTTTAAAAGATCTCAGCCAAGAATAAAATATATCCCGCCGCGTCAGGATATTCGCCTCGGTCGAGACGCTCTCGTAGATCACCTCGGTCGAGGTGAATCTGTGGTCAACCGAGGTGAGTCATAACTGAATGTGAAATCTCTCAAAACTGGTCCAAAGTGAATTTTTAATCTATGGCTATGCTTCCTGGATGGTTCCTTTTGCTCCTCAATGTAGCTCCAATGACTCATGACTCCTTTTGCTCCTTTTTGATGCAAAACGTGCCATTTTACCTACGATTACAACAAAACTAGATGTAGACCTCGATTCTCGCAAAGGTAGATGAAATGGTAGTAAAACCACATAATATACATACAAACATGCAGATTATGAAAGAAAAAACGTCCAAACAAACCCCAAAATATAGACTATAATTCATGCTATCAAAATACCCCATACTTAGCCATTGCTTGTCCCCAAGCAAGTTCCTCATATAGAAATCAAGATAGAATGGATTATAAGTCAAGAAAATCAATGAAAAATCTTTCAAAAACATTTTATGGTGTGAACCTATCATAGATCACTCTAAGAGAGTACTTCCTGGAAATTAAAAACTCAATATGATCAAAACATTTTATAAATATAGGAAAGTTGTTCATCTTTGCATAAAATCATAGAATGCGTAATAAATCATAATTATCAAAATTAATCATGTATAATCCAGTTTAAACCGCTAAGTCAATCAACAAGCTCAAGGTCTCAAGGGCTTCCCAAAAGAAAGGTCAAGAAACGTGTACGGTAGGGATGTATGTAAGGTAATGTGGTGCTAGAATCCGGGAAAAGGATAAACTTCACTTTCACTTTGACTTGCAACATCTTCCACCAATAAGCTTTGCTTATTTCACACTTTTTCTTTTTACTTTACTTTTTGGGATGCATGGACAGAGGTGCACAATAACCGAAGCCTAGGAGATCCGCAATCATCAATTTCTTGAGATGCATCAAACCCTTGATGCACATACCATGACCCGTTAGGAATATCGCTCAATCCGACTTTGGCAAGACACAAACACCCGGCTATGTGAATGGTGCCGAGTTACTCATCTTCATGATTGACTTCCCCAAACCTATTATTGCTTTCTAATACTTTCATTTCCAGCCACCTTCAACTTTAACTTGCTTTCACCACTTTGCTTGCTTCCAATTTCCCGGATAGGTAAAGGGAGGCAAAACGTATATGAGGGGCTAAGCATGATCAAGAAGAAGAAGAGAGAAGAGAATGAATTGCCTTGGTCTTTCCAAGAAGAATGTGAGAGAACTTAACCTGCGGTGTCAACCTTCAAATGCAACATAATTTGGATAAAAACAAAGTATTAAACATGCCAATAATTTCAAACAAAGCATTTAGCAACTTAAACATATTATAAAACCTTTCAAACACATAAAGGATTTAAAACCAGTCAGTAAACAAGATCTTCACTGAGATCATATCCAGATAAGTAACACAAAAATCGTTTTCGAAAACTCTCAGTTAACCCACCTCGGTCGAGATGTTCTTGGTTCAACCGAGGTGAAACACCTCGTTTTGCCAGAACTGTCCCGGTCGAGGTCAAAAAATTTTTTTAAAACCATATTTTTTTTCGGTTTCGACGTTTTTCTCAATCAAATAATCTGTAGGTAAGCATGTAAAATCAGATAATCATATAAAGGCAAATGAAGCATAAATATAAATAAAGATCCGATACATCATAAGTCAAATAATACATCAAATACCCCATACTTGGGACACACTGTCCCAGTGGGTCAATATAAGTCTAGAAATGAGAGTACTCACCGGATATAGCTAAACTGCATGAAGAAGTAAGAAACAGCTCCCAGATAAGACCATCTCGGTTGGCGAAGCACATCTCGGTCGAGGTATTCTGGCAGTACCCGAGATGTATGTCAGTAAAGCTCGTTTCCTCAACTTCTCGAAATTTTGTTCTTCCAGTGTAGCTCCTGAACTGCGATCCTTCCTTTTGGAATACCTGGTTGTTGTCTAGAGGAAACAAAAACAAAGCAACTATCTAAACTAAACTAGAAAAGGGAGAAGAAAGCAATACCTTGGGTTGCCTCCCAAGAAGCGCTTGGTTTAAGGTCGCTAGCTGGACCCTTCTCCATAGAATTACTCAATGTACCTTGAACACCATGGAGTGCTCATCACATCCATCATAAAATTCTTCCAAAAAGGTTCTGGTTCCTAACTTCACCGGCAAATGGTAAGATCTCCCACGTACAAGCTTGTACGGTTTGATTCTCACCGGAATCCTTCTAGCTTTCCTGCACTTCAATGGGACATAATCTAGCCTTGCGTCCCATCCTTTCCTGGATCGAGAAAACAACTTCTCGAGAATCCTAGTAGCTTCCCCATCTTTAGCATGGGGATGGTACAAGGTCCTTAGCATGCGAGGGACCCCATACTTGAACAAGAGACTCTTCATCGCCTTAGCGGTGTAGTGCTTGCCAACTCCACTCCTCATGATCCGAGGAGCTTCTTCTTCCAACAATTTCAAGGAAGACTTCATCTTGATTTTAGGAGGTTCTTTCGGAAGAGACCTCCAACTTTCCGGTGCATTCCTGAAAAATTCAGAAACTTTAATAGGGAGTTCAAATAAAGTAGGAGAATGTACCTTGTAAAGTTCTCCAAAGTTTGAGACGAGTTTCGTGTTGGGTTGATAGTCCACACACGAAATCTCTCCCAGCTCAGCTGGCCTTTCCTCCACCTTGACCACAATCTCAGTTATTTGGCCAAGGTTCTCTGCATCTTCCATTTCTGGTTTTGCAGATTCTTCTTCCATCTCGGTCGAGATCTCTTCCACCTCGGCCGAGGTCTCAACAGTCGGATCGAGATCTTCCACATCCTCCGCTTCCACAAAAGCTTCAGGAGAAACTTCCGGTTCGACCAAAGGAATGCTTGGAACGTGCAACACTTCCTTATGCTCCTCTTTCGGCTTAGCATAGGATAGGGTGCTTTCCTTGAGCTCCTCCACCTTCTTCATCAACTTCTCCAATCTTGATTCGAGAGAGTCTTCAAGGGGTTGCTCACAAATCTTTTTAGGGACATTCTTCTCATCCCATATCGCAAGTTCATGTTGAATGGCCTCTTCTCTTTCCCATTCATTGTTGAACCAATAGAAGGAGTACTTTTCCTCCAAGTATTCATAATGGTCCGCCCTAGCACTTTGTCTTGCTATCCAGGCTGGATCAAATGTAGTCATCGGAAATCCTGAAAACTACAAAACTCATAGAAAGAGTAGTTAGTAGCAACAGGGGCAAGTGCCCCGAAAGCAAACCGCAACCGGCTCGGTCTAGACCAAGTCCCCGGCAACGGCGCCAAAAACTTGTTCGCTCCAAACGGTGTGTGCAAGCTTTAAATTTATAACCCTAGACTTAAGCTTAAAACAAGGATGCGAACCCGCAGTGTACGGGTCAATCGTAGTAAAAGCAAGAAAATTCCAGGGGTCGATCACAGGGACTTAGTGAAACAAAGTCCAATACGGTATGCTAGTGTTGATGCTAACCACAAGAGCAAGTATACAATCAAAGATGAATAAGATGCCAAATAAAGCAAACATGCAATTCTAGGGATTAAAGCATCTAGTTGTGGTTCCAACTCAAGATCTATGGATAAGCGGACAAAGCTGAGATTTTTGCATAGGGAAGGTGTTTCTAAAGTGGAGTAGATCACCGGGTAAGTCTCACTACACACTAATCCTAAACCGTAACTCCTATTACCGGGTAAGTCTCAAGGAATTAAGATAAAGAACTATAACCTCAAACTAACACACCATCTAAGGGAATAGAATCAACCTTTACCGGGTAAGTCTCAGGCCAACTCACAAAGATGGGATGGAAGCACACTCAAACCCCAATAAAGGACAAGCCTTTATTACCTATACTTATGATCGTTAATACACAAACTAAGGAATTACCGGGTAAGTCTCATCCTAAGCTTGCTTTGAACCAGAAAGGTGTAATAAGAATAGGATTTGGCAAACTCTAACCCATTAACTCTCAGTTAAGGATCGGATAAGTCACCTCGGTCAGCCAGTTTCCACCCCGGCCGAGATGTTCATCGACTGAACGAGATGCTTAGGGTTAAGGTTAAAGACTCGAACTTTCAGGATCCTACTGGAATCTAAGATTATTCTATCATTGTTTTTCCCACAACCTTCAGCCAATCACCCTAGAATCACACAAGGAAATTAGCCACTCATCATCATAATGAAAGTATTAAATATATGGGAAGAAGGTGAATATTTGAACAAAGAAGAATTTAATGAAAACACTTCAATAACTGAATCAAATATCACACAAAAATCGTTTCTTGGATAATGATCCAACAAGACAAGACAACAAGGAAAGGAATTGAAGACAATCTTACAAAACCCTCCAAAAAAAGCTATAAAGCTATAGTCTTCAATCTTCCTTTAACCTTCAAAAAGGTTCTTCAACTCTCTCCCAAATTGGAGTAGGATGCGGCTGCTGCGCTTGTAAACCCTGATCGGTGGTATAGCGTGCTCCGAAGATGGGTGAATTGTAGAAAATCAACCCTTTTTATAGGAAAAATAAACCTCCAAAGATAATAAATCTTAAGAAGATATTATCCCATAAATATAGGTAAAATATATGATTCTGCATATCTCCTTCCTTCTAGAAGCTCAGCCCAAAAATATAAGATCACTTTCCAATTTTAAAAGATCTCAGCCAAGAATAAAATATATCCCGCCGCGTCAGGATATTCGCCTCGGTCGAGACGCTCTCGTAGATCACCTCGGTCGAGGTGAATCTGTGGTCAACCGAGGTGAGTCATAACTGAATGTGAAATCTCTCAAAACTGGTCCAAAGTGAATTTTTAATCTATGGCTATGCTTCCTGGATGGTTCCTTTTGCTCCTCAATGTAGCTCCAATGACTCATGACTCCTTTTGCTCCTTTTTGATGCAAAACGTGCCATTTTACCTACGATTACAACAAAACTAGATGTAGACCTCGATTCTCGCAAAGGTAGATGAAATGGTAGTAAAACCACATAATATACATACAAACATGCAGATTATGAAAGAAAAAACGTCCAAACAAACCCCAAAATATAGACTATAATTCATGCTATCAAAATACCCCATACTTAGCCATTGCTTGTCCCCAAGCAAGTTCCTCATATAGAAATCAAGATAGAATGGATTATAAGTCAAGAAAATCAATGAAAAATCTTTCAAAAACATTTTATGGTGTGAACCTATCATAGATCACTCTAAGAGAGTACTTCCTGGAAATTAAAAACTCAATATGATCAAAACATTTTATAAATATAGGAAAGTTGTTCATCTTTGCATAAAATCATAGAATGCGTAATAAATCATAATTATCAAAATTAATCATGTATAATCCAGTTTAAACCGCTAAGTCAATCAACAAGCTCAAGGTCTCAAGGGCTTCCCAAAAGAAAGGTCAAGAAACGTGTACGGTAGGGATGTATGTAAGGTAATGTGGTGCTAGAATCCGGGAAAAGGATAAACTTCACTTTCACTTTGACTTGCAACATCTTCCACCAATAAGCTTTGCTTATTTCACACTTTTTCTTTTTACTTTACTTTTTGGGATGCATGGACAGAGGTGCACAATAACCGAAGCCTAGGAGATCCGCAATCATCAATTTCTTGAGATGCATCAAACCCTTGATGCACATACCATGACCCGTTAGGAATATCGCTCAATCCGACTTTGGCAAGACACAAACACCCGGCTATGTGAATGGTGCCGAGTTACTCATCTTCATGATTGACTTCCCCAAACCTATTATTGCTTTCTAATACTTTCATTTCCAGCCACCTTCAACTTTAACTTGCTTTCACCACTTTGCTTGCTTCCAATTTCCCGGATAGGTAAAGGGAGGCAAAACGTATATGAGGGGCTAAGCATGATCAAGAAGAAGAAGAGAGAAGAGAATGAATTGCCTTGGTCTTTCCAAGAAGAATGTGAGAGAACTTAACCTGCGGTGTCAACCTTCAAATGCAACATAATTTGGATAAAAACAAAGTATTAAACATGCCAATAATTTCAAACAAAGCATTTAGCAACTTAAACATATTATAAAACCTTTCAAACACATAAAGGATTTAAAACCAGTCAGTAAACAAGATCTTCACTGAGATCATATCCAGATAAGTAACACAAAAATCGTTTTCGAAAACTCTCAGTTAACCCACCTCGGTCGAGATGTTCTTGGTTCAACCGAGGTGAAACACCTCGTTTTGCCAGAACTGTCCCGGTCGAGGTCAAAAAATTTTTTTAAAACCATATTTTTTTTCGGTTTCGACGTTTTTCTCAATCAAATAATCTGTAGGTAAGCATGTAAAATCAGATAATCATATAAAGGCAAATGAAGCATAAATATAAATAAAGATCCGATCAAGTAGAGTCATCCATCACATAAGTGTCAAATAATACACAAATACCCCATACTTGGGACACACTGTCCCAGTGGGTCAATATAAGTCTAGAAATGAGAGTACTCACCGGATATAGCTAAACTGCATGAAGAAGTAAGAAACAGCTCCCAGATAAGACCATCTCGGTTGGCGAAGCACATCTCGGTCGAGGTATTCTGGCAGTACCCGAGATGTATGTCAGTAAAGCTCGTTTCCTCAACTTCTCGAAATTTTGTTCTTCCAGTGTAGCTCCTGAACTGCGATCCTTCCTTTTGGAATACCTGGTTGTTGTCTAGAGGAAACAAAAACAAAGCAACTATCTAAACTAAACTAGAAAAGGGAGAAGAAAGCAATACCTTGGGTTGCCTCCCAAGAAGCGCTTGGTTTAAGGTCGCTAGCTGGACCCTTCTCCATAGAATTACTCAATGTACCTTGAACACCATGGAGTGCTCATCACATCCATCATAAAATTCTTCCAAAAAGGTTCTGGTTCCTAACTTCACCGGCAAATGGTAAGATCTCCCACGTACAAGCTTGTACGGTTTGATTCTCACCGGAATCCTTCTAGCTTTCCTGCACTTCAATGGGACATAATCTAGCCTTGCGTCCCATCCTTTCCTTGATCGAGAAAATAGTTTCTCGAGAATCATAGCAGCTTCCCCATCTATAGCTTGGGGATGGTACAGGGTCCTGAGCATGCGAGGGACCCCATACTTGAACAAAAGACACTTCCTCGCCTTAACGGTGAAGTGCTTGCAAACTCCACTCCTTATAATCCAAGGAGTATCTTCTTCCAACGGTTTCAAGGGAGGTTTCATCTTGATCTTAGGAGGTTCTTTCGGAAGAGACCTCCAACTCTCCGGTGCATTCCTGAAAAATTCAGAAATTTTAATAGGGATTTCAAATAAAGTAGGAGAATGTACCTTGTAAAGTTCTCCAAGGCTTGAGACAAGTTTCATGTTGGATTGATAATCCACACATGAAATCCCTCCCAACTCAGCTAGTCTTTCTTCCACCTTGACCACAATATCAGTGATTTGGCCAAGGTTCGCCGCATCTTCCAGTTCCAGTTTTGCAGATTCTTCTTCCATCTCGGCCGAAATCTCTTCCACCTCGACCGAGGTCTCAACAATCAGATCGAATTCTTCCACATCCCCCTCTTCCAAAAAAGCTTCAGGAGAAACTTCCGGTTCGACCAAAGGAATGCTTGGAACGTGCAACACTTCCTTATGCTCCTCTTTCGGCTTAGCATAGGATAGGGTGCTTTCCTTGAGCTCCTCCACCTTCTTCATCAACTTCTCCAATCTTGATTCGAGAGAGTCTTCAAAAGGTTGCTCATAAATGTTTTTAGGGACATTCTTCTCATCCCATATCGCAAGTTCATGTTGAATGGCCTCTTCTCTTTCCCATTCATTGTTGAACCAATAGAAGGAGTACTTTTCCTCCAAGTATTCATAATGGTCCGCCCTAGCACTTTGTCTTGCTATCCAGGCTGGATCAAATGTAGTCATCGGAAATCCTGAAAACTACAAAACTCATAGAAAGAGTAGTTAGTAGCAACAGGGGCAAGTGCCCCGAAAGCAAACCGCAACCGGCTCGGTCTAGACCAAGTCCCCGGCAACGGCGCCAAAAACTTGTTCGCTCCAAACGGTGTGTGCAAGCTTTAAATTTATAACCCTAGACTTAAGCTTAAAACAAGGATGCGAACCCGCAGTGTACGGGTCAATCGTAGTAAAAGCAAGAAAATTCCAGGGGTCGATCACAGGGACTTAGTGAAACAAAGTCCAATACGGTATGCTAGTGTTGATGCTAACCACAAGAGAAAGTATACAATCAAAGATGAATAAGATGCCAAATAAAGCAAACATGCAATTCTAGGGATTAAAGCATCTAGTTGTGGTTCCAACTCAAGATCTATGGATAAGCGGACAAAGCTGAGATTTTTGCATAGGGAAGGTGTTTCTAAAGTGGAGTAGATCACCGGGTAAGTCTCACTACACACTAATCCTAAACCGTAACTCCTATTACCGGGTAAGTCTCAAGGAATTAAGATAAAGAACTATAACCTCAAACTAACACACCATCTAAGGGAATAGAATCAACCTTTACCGGGTAAGTCTCAGGCCAACTCACAAAGATGGGATGGAAGCACACTCAAACCCCAATAAAGGACAAGCCTTTATTACCTATACTTATGATCGTTAATACACAAACTAAGGAATTACCGGGTAAGTCTCATCCTAAGCTTGCTTTGAACCAGAAAGGTGTAATAAGAATAGGATTTGGCAAACTCTAACCCATTAACTCTCAGTTAAGGATCGGATAAGTCACCTCGGTCAGCCAGTTTCCACCCCGGCCGAGATGTTCATCGACTGAACGAGATGCTTAGGGTTAAGGTTAAAGACTCGAACTTTCAGGATCCTACTGGAATCTAAGATTATTCTATCATTGTTTTTCCCACAACCTTCAGCCAATCACCCTAGAATCACACAAGGAAATTAGCCACTCATCATCATAATGAAAGTATTAAATATATGGGAAGAAGGTGAATATTTGAACAAAGAAGAATTTAATGAAAACACTTCAATAACTGAATCAAATATCACACAAAAATCGTTTCTTGGATAATGATCCAACAAGACAAGACAACAAGGAAAGGAATTGAAGACAATCTTACAAAACCCTCCAAAAAAAGCTATAAAGCTATAGTCTTCAATCTTCCTTTAACCTTCAAAAAGGTTCTTCAACTCTCTCCCAAATTGGAGTAGGATGCGGCTGCTGCGCTTGTAAACCCTGATCGGTGGTATAGCGTGATCCTCAAATTGTAGAAAATCAACCCTTTTTATAGGAAAAATAAACCTCCAAAGATAATAAATCTTAAGAAGATATTATCCCATAAATATAGGTAAAATATATGATTCTGCATATCTCCTTCCTTCTAGAAGCTCAGCCCAAAAATATAAGGTCACTTTCCAATTTTAAAAGATCTCAGCCAAGAATAAAATATTCTCGCCGCGTCCTAGGTGTTCGCCTCGGTCGAGTCGGTGTCTCTGGATCGCCTCGGTCGAGATGAATCTCTGGGCAACCGAGGTGATTCATAACTGAGTGTAGAATCTCTCAAAACTGGTCCAAAGTAAATCTTTAATCCATGGCTATGCTTCCTGAAGGATTCCTTTTTGCTCCTCAATGTAGCTCCAAATGACTCTTGACTCCTTTTGCTCCTTTTCGATGCAAAACGTACCATATTACCTGCAATTACAACGAAACTAGGTGTAGACCTCGATTCTCGCAAAGGTAGATGAAATGGTAGTAAAATCACATAATGTACATACAAACATGCAGATTATGAAAGATAAAACGTCCAAACAAACCCCAAAATATAGACTATAATTCATGCTATCAAAATACCCCATACTTAGCCCTTGCTTGTCCCTAAGCAAGTTCTTCATATAGAAATCAAGATAGAATGGATTATAAGTCAATAAAATCGATGAAAAACTCTTTCAAAAACATTTTATGGTGTGCAACTATCATAGATCACTCTAAGGGAATACTTCATGGAATTTAAAAACTCAATATGCTCAAAACATTTTATAAATATAGAAAAGTTGTTCATCTTTGCATAAAATCATAGAATGCATAATAAATCATAATTATCAAAATTAATCATGTATAATCCAGTTTAAACCGCTAAGTCAATCAACAAGCTCAAGGTCTCAAGGGCTTCCCAAAAGAAAGGTCAAGAAACGTGTAGGGTAAGGATGTATGTAAGGTAATGTGGTGCTAGAATCCGGGAAAAGGATGAACTTCACTTTCACTTTGACTTGCAACATCTTCCACCAATAAGCTTTGCTTATCTCACACTTTTTCTTTTACTTTACTTTTTGGGATGCATGGACAGAGGTGCACAATAACCGAAGCCTAGGAAATCCGCAATCATCAATTTCTTGAGATGCATCAAACCCTTGATGCACATACCATGACCCGTTAGGAATATCGCTCAATCCGACTTTGGCAAGACACAAACACCCGGCTATGTGAATGGTGCCGAGTTACTCATCTTCATGATTGACTTCCCCAAACCTATTATTGCTTTCTAATACTTTCACTTTCAGCCACTTCTCAACTTTTTACTTGCTTTCACCACTTCGCTTGCTTCCAAATTCCCGGATAGGTAAAGGGAGGCAATATGTATATGAGGGGCTAAGCATGATCAAGAAGAAGAAGAAGAAGAAGAATGAATTGCCTTGGTCTTTCCAAGAAGAACGTGAGAGAACTTATGCTGCGGTGTCAACCTTCAAATTCAACATAATTTGGATAAAAATAAAGTATTAAACATGCCAATAATTTCAAACAAAGCATTTAGCAACTTAAACATATCATAAAACATTTCAAACATATAAAGAATTTAAATCCAGTCGGTAAACAAAATCTTCACTGAGATCATATCCAGATAAGTAACACAAAAATCGTTTTCGAAAATTTTCTGTTACGCCCACCTCGGTCGAGGTGTTCTTGGTTCAACCGAGGTGAAACACCTCGTTTTGCCAGAACTGTCCCGGTCGAGGTCAAAAAATTTTTTTTAAAACCAATTTTTTTTTCGGTTTCGACGTTTTTCTCAATCAAATAATCTGTAGGTATGCATGTAGTATCAGATAATCATATGGATGCAAAAGTGAAGCATAAATATCCGGTCAAATAGAGTCATGCATCACATAAGTGTCAAATACCTCAATAAACACCCCATACTTAGGACACACTGTCCCAGTGGGTCAAAATAGGTCTAAGGACAGGATACTCACCGAACATAGCTAAACTGCATGAAGAAGTAAGAAACAGCTCCCAGATAAGACCATCTCGGTTGGCGAAGCACATCTCGGTCGAGGTGTTCTGACAGTACCCGAGATGTATTTCAGTAAAGCTCGTTTCCTCAACTTCTCGAAATTTTGTTCTTCCAGTGTAGCTCCTGAACTGCGATCCTTCCTTTTGGAATACCTGGTTGTTGTCTAGAGGAAACAAAAACAAAGCAACTATCTAAACTAAACTAGAAAAGGGAGAAGAAAGCAATACCTTGGGTTGCCTCCCAAGAAGCGCTTGGTTTAAGGTCGCTAGCTGGACCCTTCTCCATAGAATTACTCAATGTACCTTGAACACCATGGAGTGCTCATCACATCCATCATAAAATTCTTCCAAAAAGGTTCTGGTTCCTAACTTCACCGGCAAATGGTAAGATCTCCCACGTACAAGCTTGTACGGTTTGATTCTCACCGGAATCCTTCTAGCTTTCCTGCACTTCAATGGGACATAATCTAGCCTTGCGTCCCATCCTTTCCTGGATCGAGAAAACAACTTCTCGAGAATCCTAGTAGCTTCCCCATCTTTAGCATGGGGATGGTACAAGGTCCTTAGCATGCGAGGGACCCCATACTTGAACAAGAGACTCTTCATCGCCTTAGCGGTGTAGTGCTTGCCAACTCCACTCCTCATGATCCGAGGAGCTTCTTCTTCCAACAATTTCAAGGAAGACTTCATCTTGATTTTAGGAGGTTCTTTCGGAAGAGACCTCCAACTTTCCGGTGCATTCCTGAAAAATTCAGAAACTTTAATAGGGAGTTCAAATAAAGTAGGAGAATGTACCTTGTAAAGTTCTCCAAAGTTTGAGACGAGTTTCATGTTGGGTTGATAGTCCACACACGAAATCTCTCCCAGCTCAGTTGGCCTTTCCTCCACCTTGACCACAGTCTCAGTAATTTGGTCAGGGTTCGCTGCATCTTGCAGTTCTACAAATTCTTCTTCCATCTCGGTCGAGATCTTTGACACTTCGGCCGAGGTCTCGGCAGTTGGATCGAGATCTTCCATATCCTCCGCTTCCACAAAAGCTTCAAGAGAAACTTCCGGTTCAACAAGAGGAATGCTTGGAACGTGCAACACTTCCTTATGCTCCTCTTTCGGCTTAGCATAGGATAGGGTGCTTTCCTTGAGCTCCTCCACCTTCTTCATCAACTTCTCCAATCTTGATTCGAGAGAGTCTTCAAAAGGTTGCTCATAAATGTTTTTAGGGACATTCTTCTCATCCCATATCGCAAGTTCATGTTGAATGGCCTCTTCTCTTTCCCATTCATTGTTGAACCAATAGAAGGAGTACTTTTCCTCCAAGTATTCATAATGGTCCGCCCTAGCACTTTGTCTTGCTATCCAGGCTGGATCAAATGTAGTCATCGGAAATCCTGAAAACTACAAAACTCATAGAAAGAGTAGTTAGTAGCAACAGGGGCAAGTGCCCCGAAAGCAAACCGCAACCGGCTCGGTCTAGACCAAGCCCCCGGCAACGGCGCCAAAAACTTGTTCGCTCCAAACGGTGTGTGCAAGCTTTAAATTTATAACCCTAGACTTAAGCTTAAAACAAGGATGCGAACCCGCAGTGTACGGGTCAATCGTAGTAAAAGCAAGAAAATTCCAGGGGTCGATCACAGGGACTTAGTGAAACAAAGTCCAATACGGTATGCTAGTGTTGATGCTAACCACAAGAGCAAGTATACAATCAAAGATGAATAAGATGTCAAATAAAGCAAACATGCAATTCTAGGGATTAAAGCATCTAGTTGTGGTTCCAACTCAAGATCTATGGATAAGCGGACAAAGCTGAGATTTTTGCATAGGGAAGGTGTTTCTAAAGTGGAGTAGATCACCGGGTAAGTCTCACTACACACTAATCCTAAACCGTAACTCCTATTACCGGGTAAGTCTCAAGGAATTAAGATAAAGAACTATAACCTCAAACTAACACACCATCTAAGGGAATAGAATCAACCTTTACCGGGTAAGTCTCAGGCCAACTCACAAAGATGGGATGGAAGCACACTCAAACCCCAATAAAGGACAAGCCTTTATTACCTATACTTATGATCGTTAATACACAAACTAAGGAATTACCGGGTAAGTCTCATCCTAAGCTTGCTTTGAACCAGAAAGGTGTAATAAGAATAGGATTTGGCAAACTCTAACCCATTAACTCTCAGTTAAGGATCGGATAAGTCACCTCGGTCAGCCAGTTTCCACCCCGGCCGAGATGTTCATCGACTGAACGAGATGCTTAGGGTTAAGGTTAAAGACTCGAACTTTCAGGATCCTACTGGAATCTAAGATTATTCTATCATTGTTTTTCCCACAACCTTCAGCCAATCATCCTAGAATCACACAAGGAAATTAGCCACTCATCATCATAATGAAAGTATTAAATATATGGGAAGAAGGTGAATATTTGAACAAAGAAGAATTTAATGAAAACACTTCAATAACTGAATCAAATATCACACAAAAATCGTTTCTTGGATAATGATCCAACAAGACAAGACAACAAGGAAAGGAATTGAAGACAATCTTACAAAACCCTCCAAAAAAAGCTATAAAGCTATAGTCTTCAATCTTCCTTTAACCTTCAAAAAGGTTCTTCAACTCTCTCCCAAATTGGAGTAGGATGCGGCTGCTGCGCTTGTAAACCCTGATCGGTGGTATAGCGTGCTCCGAAGATGGGTGAATTGTAGAAAATCAACCCTTTTTATAGGAAAAATAAACCTCCAAAGATAATAAATCTTAAGAAGATATTATCCCATAAATATAGGTAAAATATATGATTCTGCATATCTCCTTCCTTCTAGAAGCTCAGCCCAAAAATATAAGATCACTTTCCAATTTTAAAAGATCTCAGCCAAGAATAAAATATATCCCGCCGCGTCAGGATATTCGCCTCGGTCGAGACGCTCTCGTAGATCACCTCGGTCGAGGTGAATCTGTGGTCAACCGAGGTGAGTCATAACTGAATGTGAAATCTCTCAAAACTGGTCCAAAGTGAATTTTTAATCTATGGCTATGCTTCCTGGATGGTTCCTTTTGCTCCTCAATGTAGCTCCAATGACTCATGACTCCTTTTGCTCCTTTTTGATGCAAAACGTGCCATTTTACCTACGATTACAACAAAACTAGATGTAGACCTCGATTCTCGCAAAGGTAGATGAAATGGTAGTAAAACCACATAATATACATACAAACATGCAGATTATGAAAGAAAAAACGTCCAAACAAACCCCAAAATATAGACTATAATTCATGCTATCAAAATACCCCATACTTAGCCATTGCTTGTCCCCAAGCAAGTTCCTCATATAGAAATCAAGATAGAATGGATTATAAGTCAAGAAAATCAATGAAAAATCTTTCAAAAACATTTTATGGTGTGAACCTATCATAGATCACTCTAAGAGAGTACTTCCTGGAAATTAAAAACTCAATATGATCAAAACATTTTATAAATATAGGAAAGTTGTTCATCTTTGCATAAAATCATAGAATGCGTAATAAATCATAATTATCAAAATTAATCATGTATAATCCAGTTTAAACCGCTAAGTCAATCAACAAGCTCAAGGTCTCAAGGGCTTCCCAAAAGAAAGGTCAAGAAACGTGTACGGTAGGGATGTATGTAAGGTAATGTGGTGCTAGAATCCGGGAAAAGGATAAACTTCACTTTCACTTTGACTTGCAACATCTTCCACCAATAAGCTTTGCTTATTTCACACTTTTTCTTTTTACTTTACTTTTTGGGATGCATGGACAGAGGTGCACAATAACCGAAGCCTAGGAGATCCGCAATCATCAATTTCTTGAGATGCATCAAACCCTTGATGCACATACCATGACCCGTTAGGAATATCGCTCAATCCGACTTTGGCAAGACACAAACACCCGGCTATGTGAATGGTGCCGAGTTACTCATCTTCATGATTGACTTCCCCAAACCTATTATTGCTTTCTAATACTTTCATTTCCAGCCACCTTCAACTTTAACTTGCTTTCACCACTTTGCTTGCTTCCAATTTCCCGGATAGGTAAAGGGAGGCAAAACGTATATGAGGGGCTAAGCATGATCAAGAAGAAGAAGAGAGAAGAGAATGAATTGCCTTGGTCTTTCCAAGAAGAATGTGAGAGAACTTAACCTGCGGTGTCAACCTTCAAATGCAACATAATTTGACGTTTTTCTCAATCGAATAACCTGTATGTATGCATGCAATCTCAGATAAAACCATAGAAGCAAAACAATCACATAAGTCAATCAAATACACAAATACCCCATACTTGGGACACACTGTCCCAGTGGGTCAATATAAGTCTAGAAATGAGAGTACTCACCGGATATAGCTAAACTGCATGAAGAAGTAAGAAACAGCTCCCAGATAAGACCATCTCGGTTGGCGAAGCACATCTCGGTCGAGGTATTCTGGCAGTACCCGAGATGTATGTCAGTAAAGCTCGTTTCCTCAACTTCTCGAAATTTTGTTCTTCCAGTGTAGCTCCTGAACTGCGATCCTTCCTTTTGGAATACCTGGTTGTTGTCTAGAGGAAACAAAAACAAAGCAACTATCTAAACTAAACTAGAAAAGGGAGAAGAAAGCAATACCTTGGGTTGCCTCCCAAGAAGCGCTTGGTTTAAGGTCGCTAGCTGGACCCTACGGCATAGAATTACTCAATGTACCTTGAACACCATGGAGTGCTCATCACATCCATCATAAAATTCTTCCAAAAAGGTTCTGGTTCCTAACTTCACCGGCAAATGGTAAGATCTCCCACGTACAAGCTTGTACGGTTTGATTCTCACCGGAATCCTTCTAGCTTTCCTGCACTTCAATGGGACATAATCTAGCCTTGCGTCCCATCCTTTCCTGGATCGAGAAAACAACTTCTCGAGAATCCTAGTAGCTTCCCCATCTTTAGCATGGGGATGGTACAAGGTCCTTAGCATGCGAGGGACCCCATACTTGAACAAGAGACTCTTCATCGCCTTAGCGGTGTAGTGCTTGCCAACTCCACTCCTCATGATCCGAGGAGCTTCTTCTTCCAACAATTTCAAGGAAGACTTCATCTTGATTTTAGGAGGTTCTTTCGGAAGAGACCTCCAACTTTCCGGTGCATTCCTGAAAAATTCAGAAACTTTAATAGGGAGTTCAAATAAAGTAGGAGAATGTACCTTGTAAAGTTCTCCAAAGTTTGAGACGAGTTTCGTGTTGGGTTGATAGTCCACACACGAAATCTCTCCCAGCTCAGCTGGCCTTTCCTCCACCTTGACCACAATCTCAGTTATTTGGCCAAGGTTCTCTGCATCTTCCATTTCTGGTTTTGCAGATTCTTCTTCCATCTCGGTCGAGATCTCTTCCACCTCGGCCGAGGTCTCAACAGTCGGATCGAGATCTTCCACATCCTCCGCTTCCACAAAAGCTTCAGGAGAAACTTCCGGTTCGACCAAAGGAATGCTTGGAACGTGCAACACTTCCTTATGCTCCTCTTTCGGCTTAGCATAGGATAGGGTGCTTTCCTTGAGCTCCTCCACCTTCTTCATCAACTTCTCCAATCTTGATTCGAGAGAGTCTTCAAGGGGTTGCTCACAAATCTTTTTAGGGACATTCTTCTCATCCCATATCGCAAGTTCATGTTGAATGGCCTCTTCTCTTTCCCATTCATTGTTGAACCAATAGAAGGAGTACTTTTCCTCCAAGTATTCATAATGGTCCGCCCTAGCACTTTGTCTTGCTATCCAGGCTGGATCAAATGTAGTCATCGGAAATCCTGAAAACTACAAAACTCATAGAAAGAGTAGTTAGTAGCAACAGGGGCAATAGCCCCGAAAGCAAACCGAAACCGGCCCGGTCTAGACCAAGTCCCCGGCAACGGCGCCAAAAACTTGTTCGCTCCAAACGGTGTGTGCAAGCTTTAAATTTATAACCCTAGACTTAAGCTTAAAACAAGGATGCGAACCCGCAGTGTACGGGTCAATCGTAGTAAAAGCAAGAAAATTCCAGGGGTCGATCACAGGGACTCGGTGAAACAGAGTCAACACGGTATGCTAATGTCAATGCTAACCACAAGAGCAATTAACACAATCAAAGATGAATAAGATGTCAAATAAAGCAAACATGCAATTCTAGGGATTAAAGCATCTAGTTGTGGTTCCAACTCAAGATCTATAGATAAGCGGACAAAGCTGAGATTTTTGCGTGGGGAAGGTGTTTCTAAAATGGAGTAGATCACCGGGTAAGTCTCACTACACACTAATCCTAAACCGTAACTCCTATTACCGGGTAAGTCTCAAGGAATTAAGATAAAGAACTATAACCTCAAACTAACACACCATCTAAGGGAATAGAATCAACCTTTACCGGGTAAGTCTCAGGCTAACTCACAAAGATGGGATGGAAGCACACTCAAACCCCAATAAAGGATAAACCTTTATTACCTACACTTATGATCGTTGGTACACAAACTAAGGAATTACCGGGTAAGTCTCATCCTAAGCTTGCTTTGAACCAGAAAGGTGTAATAAGAATAGGATTTAGCAGACTCTAACACTTAACTCTCAGTTATGGGTCAGATAAGTCACCTCGGTCAGCCAGTTTCCACCCCGGCCGAGATGTTCATCGACTGAACGAGATGCTTAGGGTTAAGGTTAAAGACTCGAACTTTCAGGATCCTACTGGAATCTAAGATTATTCTATCATTGTTTTTCCCACAACCTTCAGCCAATCATCCTAGAATCACACAAGGAAATTAGCCACTCATCATCATTATGAAAGTATTAAATGTAAGGGAAGAAGGTGAATATTTGAACAAAGAAGAATTTAATGAAAAGACTTCAATAACTGAATCAAATATCACACAAAAGCGTTCCTTGGATAGCAATCCAAAAAGACAAGACAACAATTGAGGGAATTGAAGACAATCTTACAAAACCCTTCAATAAAAGCTATAAAAGCTATGGACTTCAATCTTCCTTCAACCTTCAAAAAGGTTCTTCAACTCTCTCCCAAATTGGAGTATGCGGCTTACTTGCGCTGATAGCGGATGTTGATGATCCGAAGATGGGTGAATTGTAGAAAATCAACCCTTTATATAGGAAAATAAACCTCCAAAGATAAAATATCTTAAAAAGATAATTTCCTATAAAATATATCCATATCTCCTAAAATAAATATCTTCCTTCCAGCTATAAGATAATTTCCTAATAAAATAGATCTTATCTCCTAAAATAAATATCTTTCTAAGATAATTTTATAGGAAATATCTTAAAAGATAATTTCCTAATAAAATATATCTTATCTCCAAAATAGATCTCCTAAATATATGATCTTCCTTCCAGAAATCCAGGCCAAGAATAAAATATATCCCGCCGCGTCAGGATATTCGCCTCGGTCGAGACGCTCTCGTAGATCACCTCGGTCGAGGTGAATCTGTGGTCAACCGAGGTGAGTCATAACTGAATGTGAAATCTCTCAAAACTGGTCCAAAGTGAATTTTTAATCTATGGCTATGCTTCCTGGATGGTTCCTTTTGCTCCTCAATGTAGCTCCAATGACTCATGACTCCTTTTGCTCCTTTTTGATGCAAAACGTGCCATTTTACCTACGATTACAACAAAACTAGATGTAGACCTCGATTCTCGCAAAGGTAGATGAAATGGTAGTAAAACCACATAATATACATACAAACATGCAGATTATGAAAGAAAAAACGTCCAAACAAACCCCAAAATATAGACTATAATTCATGCTATCAAA
>BSUD01000006.1:99668987-99700376 GCA_033239045.1 Fagopyrum esculentum | reverse complement strand
GGATCGAGATCTTCCACATCCTCCGCTTCCACAAAAGCTTCAGGAGAAACTTCCGGTTCGACCAAAGGAATGCTTGGAACGTGCAACACTTCCTTATGCTCCTCTTTCGGCTTAGCATAGGATAGGGTGCTTTCCTTGAGCTCCTCCACCTTCTTCATCAACTTCTCCAATCTTGATTCGAGAGAGTCTTCAAGGGGTTGCTCACAAATCTTTTTAGGGACATTCTTCTCATCCCATATCGCAAGTTCATGTTGAATGGCCTCTTCTCTTTCCCATTCATTGTTGAACCAATAGAAGGAGTACTTTTCCTCCAAGTATTCATAATGGTCCGCCCTAGCACTTTGTCTTGCTATCCAGGCTGGATCAAATGTAGTCATCGGAAATCCTGAAAACTACAAAACTCATAGAAAGAGTAGTTAGTAGCAACAGGGGCAAGTGCCCCGAAAGCAAACCGCAACCGGCTCGGTCTAGACCAAGTCCCCGGCAACGGCGCCAAAAACTTGTTCGCTCCAAACGGTGTGTGCAAGCTTTAAATTTATAACCCTAGACTTAAGCTTAAAACAAGGATGCGAACCCGCAGTGTACGGGTCAATCGTAGTAAAAGCAAGAAAATTCCAGGGGTCGATCACAGGGACTTAGTGAAACAAAGTCCAATACGGTATGCTAGTGTTGATGCTAACCACAAGAGAAAGTATACAATCAAAGATGAATAAGATGCCAAATAAAGCAAACATGCAATTCTAGGGATTAAAGCATCTAGTTGTGGTTCCAACTCAAGATCTATGGATAAGCGGACAAAGCTGAGATTTTTGCATAGGGAAGGTGTTTCTAAAGTGGAGTAGATCACCGGGTAAGTCTCACTACACACTAATCCTAAACCGTAACTCCTATTACCGGGTAAGTCTCAAGGAATTAAGATAAAGAACTATAACCTCAAACTAACACACCATCTAAGGGAATAGAATCAACCTTTACCGGGTAAGTCTCAGGCCAACTCACAAAGATGGGATGGAAGCACACTCAAACCCCAATAAAGGACAAGCCTTTATTACCTATACTTATGATCGTTAATACACAAACTAAGGAATTACCGGGTAAGTCTCATCCTAAGCTTGCTTTGAACCAGAAAGGTGTAATAAGAATAGGATTTGGCAAACTCTAACCCATTAACTCTCAGTTAAGGATCGGATAAGTCACCTCGGTCAGCCAGTTTCCACCCCGGCCGAGATGTTCATCGACTGAACGAGATGCTTAGGGTTAAGGTTAAAGACTCGAACTTTCAGGATCCTACTGGAATCTAAGATTATTCTATCATTGTTTTTCCCACAACCTTCAGCCAATCACCCTAGAATCACACAAGGAAATTAGCCACTCATCATCATAATGAAAGTATTAAATATATGGGAAGAAGGTGAATATTTGAACAAAGAAGAATTTAATGAAAACACTTCAATAACTGAATCAAATATCACACAAAAATCGTTTCTTGGATAATGATCCAACAAGACAAGACAACAAGGAAAGGAATTGAAGACAATCTTACAAAACCCTCCAAAAAAAGCTATAAAGCTATAGTCTTCAATCTTCCTTTAACCTTCAAAAAGGTTCTTCAACTCTCTCCCAAATTGGAGTAGGATGCGGCTGCTGCGCTTGTAAACCCTGATCGGTGGTATAGCGTGCTCCGAAGATGGGTGAATTGTAGAAAATCAACCCTTTTTATAGGAAAAATAAACCTCCAAAGATAATAAATCTTAAGAAGATATTATCCCATAAATATAGGTAAAATATATGATTCTGCATATCTCCTTCCTTCTAGAAGCTCAGCCCAAAAATATAAGATCACTTTCCAATTTTAAAAGATCTCAGCCAAGAATAAAATATATCCCGCCGCGTCAGGATATTCGCCTCGGTCGAGACGCTCTCGTAGATCACCTCGGTCGAGGTGAATCTGTGGTCAACCGAGGTGAGTCATAACTGAATGTGAAATCTCTCAAAACTGGTCCAAAGTGAATTTTTAATCTATGGCTATGCTTCCTGGATGGTTCCTTTTGCTCCTCAATGTAGCTCCAATGACTCATGACTCCTTTTGCTCCTTTTTGATGCAAAACGTGCCATTTTACCTACGATTACAACAAAACTAGATGTAGACCTCGATTCTCGCAAAGGTAGATGAAATGGTAGTAAAACCACATAATATACATACAAACATGCAGATTATGAAAGAAAAAACGTCCAAACAAACCCCAAAATATAGACTATAATTCATGCTATCAAAGACCAGACGAGGAACACTTCGGTCGAGGTGCCACCCGAGGTGGAAACCCAGAAAGCGAAGGACAAATCTATAGTTTATGTCCCACCTCCTGCTTATAAACCACCACTTCCATTCTCTCAATCAAGGGTCAGAGCACATCTAGACAAGCATTTTGGTAAGTTCCTTGACTTGATGAATCAACTACACATTAACATCCCTTTCCTTGATGCTATTCTAGGGATGCCCGTCTATGGGAAGTTCTTGAAAGAAATTTTATCAAGAAAGAGGAAGCTGGAAGACTTTGGAGAAGTAAGGATGACATCTAAATCCTCGGAGCTCATTCAAATCATGAAGGAGAAGATGCCACCTAAGTTGAGAGATCCCGGCTCTTTTTGCATTCTCATTCAAGTTGGGGATGTAACTTGTGAGGCGTTGTGTAATCTAGGAGCCAGCGTGAGCATCATCCCGCTGGAGCTATGTGAGAGGATCGGACTTGGAGAGCCCAAACCGGTGAAGATAAGGTTATACATGGAGGATCGCTCCATTACCATCCCGTGGGCATTTTGGAAGACGTTCCCGTTAAGTTAGGTAACTTCAATTTACCTATTGGCTTTGTTGTACTTGATATACCCACAGATTATCCCGTTCCTATCATTCTCGGGAGACCATTTCTAGAAACTTCGGGTTGCAATGTGGATTGTAAGAACGCCAAGTTGAAATTCAACATTGGCGGAGATCAAGTGGAGTTTTCATTGCTTGCTGCAATGAAAGGAGAGCCATTGGAGGATGATATCTTCAACATCTATGATGAAGAAGAGTCAAGAGAATTGGTGAGCTCTATCGTTATTAATGACCCTCTTGAAAGAGTTCTTAGTTTTAGCTTAATGGAGGAAGGTATAGATGTTTCTTGTGATGTAGATATATGGAGCTTAAAGGCACTGGAAGCAGATCCAGTAGCTAAGATTGAGAAACTGATCCAGGAAAGGAGAAATTTGAGTTTCGGTCCCAGTTTCAGTACCTCGACCGAGGCACTTTCTGGACCAAGCGAGGTGTTCTTGACTGAAGAACATCTCGGTCACCCTCTCTGGACCTCGACCGAGGTCGAAAGCGAGATGATGTCAACTGAGACTTCTGATGGTCCAGTTCCCCGACCTAAATCTACTCCACTGGAAGAAGGAAGTAAGGATCCCCCTCAGAAAGCACCCCCAGTTGTGGAGCTTAAACCGCTTCCAAGTCACTTGAGATATGTCTTCCTTGGACCGGATTCTACATATCCCGTTATTGTAAGCGCTTCCCTTTCCGAAACTGAATTGTCTAAACCGATGCATGTCCTGAGAAAACATCAAAAGGCTTTGGGATATACTATTGATGATCTTATTGGTATTAAGCTTTCTTTCTGCATGCATAGAATACTAATGGAAGACGATCATAAGACTTCACGGGAACCTCAAAGACGGTTAAATCCGATCATGGAAGAGGTTGTGAAGAAGGAGATTCTTAAGTTGTTGGATGCAGGTATCATATTTCTTATCTCGGATAGCAAGTGGGTGAGCCCAGTGCATGTAGTTCCGAAGAAAGTAGGGATGACCGTTGTGACAAATAAGAACAACGAGTTGATTCCAACTAGGATTGTTACGGGCTGGAGGATGTGCATCAATTACAGGAAGCTAAACATGGCCACTCGGAAGGACCATTTTCCACTTCCCATCATCGACCAAATGCTCGAACGGTTAGGTCAGCATTCCAATTTTTTCTATTTAGATGGTTATAGTGGCTTCTTTCAGATTCCTATCTATCCGGATGATCAAGAGAAAACCACTTTCACTTTTCCATGGGGGACGTTCGCCTATAGGAGGATGCCATTTGGATTATGTAATGCACCCGCTACCTTCCAACGATGTATGATGACTATCTTCTCCGAGTACAAAGAGGAGATCATGGAGGTATTCATGGATGACTTTTCAGTATATGGTTCCTCTTTTGATGATTGATTATCTAACCTTTCTCTAGTGCTACAACGTTGTGAATACACTAATCTCATTTTGAATTGGGAGAAGTGTCACTTTATGATTAGTGAAGGCATTGTGCTAGGACACCTCGTTTCCAACCGAGGTATTGAGGTCGATCGAGCTAAGATCGATACTATTGAGAAACTTCCTCCCCCTTGTTCTGTTAAGGGTGTGCGGAGTTTTCTCGGGCATACAGGTTTCTACACGAGGTTCATCAAGGATTTTTCGAAAATTTCTAAACCACTCACTAATCTCATGAATAAGGACGTTGTTTTTGAGTTTTCGCAGGAATGCCTTGATGCGTTTTAAAGGATAAAGGAAGTGTTGATTTCCTCTCCCATCATTCAACCTCCCGACTGGACCTTGCCCTTTGAGATCATGTGTGATGCGAGTGATGTGGCCGTAGGAGCTGTACTTGGACAAAAGAAAGATGGTCGGACCAACGCCATTTACTATGCTAGCAAGACACTAGATGAAGCTTAACTAAACTACGCCACTACCGAAAAGGAGCTTTTGGCGGTCGTATATGCTTTTGAGAAGTTTCGCTCTTACTTAATAGGAGCGAAAGTTATTGTTTACACTGACCATGTAGCTATTCGTTACTTGCTTGCTAAGAAGGATGCAAAGCCGCGTCTTATTCGATGGATTCTCTTGCTTCAAGAATTTGACCTAGAGATTCGCGATAAGAAGGGGTCCGAGAATTATGTTGCGGATCATCTCAGTCGGCTGTTAGCATGAAATATTGTGATATTTTAGGCACGTTTTCTAGACGTATTTGATTCATATTGATAGTCTTTGATTGATCTTTGTGCATATGTGAGCTAGTATTACCTATATTGTCGATATGGATGTCTACACTAGTTCTATGTTGATTATAGGTGATTTGGAGCTATTTCCGAACGGAATCGAGCAAAGGAGAGTTGAGTTGATATGTCCATAGATCGAGGACACTTTTTGGAAGCAATTTGGAGTCTTAGATTGAGGAATGCACGAGTTTAGGGATGAATCACGTTCTTGCCCTAAAACACGGCCGTATCACAAACCACGTTCAGAATTACGGCCGTGGATTTGGAGTCAGAAATTCATGTTCATTCCAGGGGATTACACAGCCGTGGAACATATGTTGCAAACCGTATTTGTTTCCACACTCTAAATTACAGTCGTGGAACTCTTCCACGACCGTGATCTTGGCGAATCTTTTCGCCACACTTCGAAGCCACGATCTTTTGAAGATTGGGCCGAGCCGACACTTTGCCCTGCATTATAAAAAGACGGAAGAGAGGAGATTCCGTCATCCTCGCTTAGACAGATCGGCGCTTACATCCCCGCTTACGCTCATTCATCATCGCTTACAATTCGCATCGGAGAATTGCCCTAATCTCGCACTTTTGGTGGAGATTGCTGCTGAGATTTCCGGATTGTCGGAAGATCGAAGTTTTCGGAAGATTTTGCAAGAAGATCTCTCTTCTTGATTAGGTTTGATTTGGAAAACGGATTGACATCCCGTTTTCTCTTCTTTCCTAAGGTTGTGATTGTTTGTTATACTTTAAATCTTTTGACATTACTTGTTCTCTTTGTGACTTTGAGATTGAATTGAAGATTATTGAAAGTTCTTGAAAGTTTTCATCTTTCTATCTTTTAATTCTTGAATTGATATCAACATGATTGTTATTGGCTAAAAACCCTTAACAATTCTAAGGTGAAGGGTTGATAGTTGTGGCTTAGATGATGATAGATCGATCGCAAACAGATTAGACCCTGAGAGTTAGAGAAATATCGCCGACAACCCTAAATTACGGGCTGTTCTTGAGTCCACGGCCGTGGAACCTCAAGAACTAACCGTGATTTCCCTTAAGTCTACGAACCTGCTTTTACTTTAATCTAAAGTTTAAGATTGGCTTTAGCTTAGTTTAGACTTGTCTTTTCTAGGTGGTAGTGAGCCTCAACAACCTCTACCTCGATTGTGAGCCTCAACAACCTCAATCGGTTAAGTTAGTCTTGATCTTTAGGTTATAAGTTTGGGTATTTGACACTAATTCTCATCTTTAGAATCTTTCTATATTGAGCCTCAACAACCTGTATAGAGAGTGCCTTGTAGGTGAGTTATATAAGGTTTTTGGAACTTCACCGTACGATTATCTTACATTAGTATACCTTTGCATATCTCGACTCTGTCTTTACATCATTAAGTACATCTTGAATCGATTGCCACAGCTGGATACCTGGATCTTTAGGATTGTTGTTTTCCCAATATTTGCAAAACTCTCATATTTACTTGCTTGATAACCTGCAATCGAGTTCGTTCCCACCCAAATCCCTGTGTTCGATACTCTGGAATTCTTGCTTAGCTACGTCGATCCGTACACTGCGGGTTCGCTGCTTGATTCTAGTTTTATAAATTTAAAGCTTATTTGCACACACCTTTAGGGGCGAACAAGTTTTTGGCGCCGTTGCCGGGGACTTGGTTTCGGCCGAATCCGGTAGCCGGTTGTCAAGCTTGGGAGCTTGCTCTCGCTATTTGATATCTCTTTGAATGTATGCGCAGGTCTAGGAACACCGAAGATCTCTTACCTCTTGATCAAGAGCTAGAGAAAACCTTGAGGCAAAAGCGCAAGGAAAAGAAGATGGCCGAAGAACACGAACGTGATCTTCAAACGGAGTTGGCGGAGAAGGAAGCTCAACTCCGATGGAATGAGACTCTCCGCCAGGATGAGATGGATCGTCATCAATCTCAAGTTAACGGTCTACAAGACATGCTCTTCTAAATGATGATAAAGATGAGCGACCTTGAAGACAAGGTAGGCAAGAAGTCCTCAAGAAGGAGATCAAGGTCTAGAAGAAAAAGCCACTCATCCGCTGATGATAGTGACTCTTCCATGCCGCCATTAGAAGAGATTGATCCCACGATCAATATGAATCCCTTCCATCCGCAAGGAGCTGCTAATCGCCGCATTCCACCTAGGAATGCGAGAGTCGAACGTGTGGATAATGAGCCAAGAACTCTTGGCCAGCGGATGGATCCAACACAACAACCACGCCACTTGGGTGTGAATTTTGATGCTGAAGATGTGCAAGGGTTTAGCTTTAACCCTCAAGTTATCACTCTTGTTCGCCAAAGCCAATTTGGCGGTACAAGCGATGAATCTCCACACCAACACTTGCAAAACTTTGAGTGTATGATGGAGACAATGAGACTGAAGAACGCTACTACCAACAGCTATAAGCTCAAACCTTTCTTTTTCTCTTTGAAAGGGAAAGTGTTGTCATGGTATCAAGCTCTTCCTAATGGGAAACTTGACTCGTGGGAAGACCTTTCCGCGGAGTTTCTCACCAAATTCTTTCCGCCCTCCAAAACGGCGGAACTTAGAGGTAAGATTAATGCTTTTTCCATGAGACCTAACGAAAGTTTGTTTCAATCTTGGGAAAGGTTTCAGGATTTGCTATTGGATTACCCTCATCATGGCATATCCAAGCTTGCCTTGCTGGAAATTTACTACAAGGGGCTGGATGCGGGAACGCAATTCAACCTCCAATCCCTCTCATGTGGAACGTTCATGGACATGAGAGAAGATGACGCTTGGGACTTCATTGAGAAGCAAGCAAGAGTCATAGAGAAGTATTCCCACCGGAAAGTGGAGGGAAATCGTGTGGAGCAAGGAGCGAAGCTCACACATGAAGCTCAAACTCAGATTTTCTCCCTCAACAATGAGATCAAAGAGTTGAAGGAGGCTATCAAGACCAACTTCCCAAAGCAACAAGAGAAGGATGTTGGCTATTTGGGCAACAACAACGGCGGTGATAACACCAACCGCAACAACAATAACCGGAACAATAACCGGAATAACAATTGGAATGGAAACAACAACAACCGGAACAACAACAATTGGAACAACAATCGGGGTTCAAGCAACAACAATTGGCGCTCCAATCAACAAAATTCCGGTAACTCTTATCCTTCCAATTCTAATTCACTAACCCCACCTTCCTCTTCCTCTACTCCTTTGAGAAGCCAGGGGCAATCATCTAATGGAGGAAACAATACGGGAAAGGAGAAGCCCGATCCCATATTGGAAACGATCTTGGGAAAGCTTCAAGGGTTGGAGAACCGCCTCATCAAGGTTGATGATCAAGTTTCTAAGGTTGACAAAGCTCAAAAAGTTTTGGAAAACCAAATGTTCAACCATGCGGAGGAAGTTCCTAGAAATCAAGGGAAACTTCCAGGAAAGACGGAGGACAACCCTAAGGGAAGGGTGATGGCGATTACAACTAGGAGCGGAGTGACTACCACCGATCCGCAGCCTACGTTCGTTGAAGTCCCCGTAGAGAAGGACAAAGGAAAGGGGAAGGAGAAGGAAGATGTCTATGTTCCTCCTCCAGCTTAGAAACCTCCCCTACCATTCCCTCAATCTAGAGCGCGAGCGCGCCTAGATAAACAATTCGGTAAGTTCATAGAACTCATGAGCAAGCTGCATATTAATATACCCTTCATTGATGCTATCGTAGGTATGCCGGCTTATGGCAAGTTCTTGAAGGAGCTTCTCTCTAACAAGAGGAAGTTAGAAGATTTCGGTGAAGTCAAGATGAGTTCGGATTCTTCGGATCTCATCAAGACTATGAAGGAGAAAATGCCCCCAAAGTTGAAAGATCCGGGGTCATTTTGCATTCCCATTAGAGTGGGAGACGTCACATATGACGCTTTATGTGACTTGGGAGCAAGTGTGAGCATCATACCACTTGCATTGTGTAGGAAGATCGGTTTAGGCGATCCTAAACCGGTCAAGATGACGTTATACATGGCGGATCGATCCATCACTCGCCCCGTCGGTATCGTAGAAGACGTCCCGGTCAAGCTAGGTAAATTCTTTGTTCCCATTGACTTTGTCGTGCTTGACATTCCTGCAGATAGTCCGGTCCCGATCATACTCGGAAGACCGTTTCTTGCCACTTCCGGCTGCATGGTCGATTGCAAGAATGGGAGACTCGCTTTTGATATTGGAGAGGAGAAAGTAGAATTCGTTCTTTCCACTCTAGTGAAGGAGCCAATCTTTGACGAGGATATCTACGATACCCAAGACGAAGAAGGTTTGTCTAGGGAGGAAGTAAGTGCGATTCTCTTTAACGATCCTTTACAAAAGGTCATCACTATGAGCCTAACCAATGAAGGAGAAGAAGAAGAGTGCAAAGAGGAAATTGAAGCCTTAGAAGCACAAGAAGAGATGTATGAATTGGAGTTTGAGAAACTCCACGACGAGGCTGAAAATACTAGAATCCACGGTCATACCCTGTATTCCACGACCGTGGATTCCACAACCAAAATCGACCTCCATTCTAGAGGATATTACGGCCGTGGAACACATAGGGGAACCGTAATTTTGACCGTGGAAGAGGGTGACCGGCATACTTCTTCAACTTCTCCTAATTCTTCTCCAACCCACTCAACATCCTTAGAAACTTCTAAGGAAACATCGGATGCTCCTCAAGGATCATTAGAAGCTCCGAAAGTGATGGAACTCAAACCGCTCCCTACTCATCTAAGGTACGCTTTTCTCGGATCTAATTCTACCTTTCCGGTTATCGTTAGTTCCGAATTAAGCATAGATGAACATGAACAGCTCATGATTGTCCTTAAGAAACATAGGAAAGCTATAGGCTACACTATTGAGGACTTAGTAGGAATTAAACCCTCCTTATGCATGCATAAGATACTAATGGAGGAAGACTTTAGAACTTCAAGACAACCTCAAAGGCGGTTAAATCCGACCATGAAGGAGGTTGTCAAGAAGGAAATTCTTAAACTTCTTGATGCAGGTATCATCTATCCTATCTCCGATAGCAAGTGGGTGAGCCCAGTTCAAGTAGTTCCAAAGAAGGGAGGAATGACGGTCATCACCAACAAGAACAACGAACTCATTCCTACCCGAACCGTGACTGGATGGCGAATGTGCATAGACTACCGCAAGCTCAACAACGCAACGCGGAAGGATCACTTTCCATTGCCATTCATCGATCAAATGCTTGAAAGGTTAGCACAACATTCACATTTTTGCTACCTTGACGGTTATAGTGGTTTCTTTCAGATTCCGATACATCCGGACGATCAGGAGAAAACCACGTTCACATGCCCTTGGGGTACGTTCGCTTATAGGAGAATGCCGTTCGGGCTTTGCAACGCCCCAGCCACCTTTCAACGGTGCATGATGGTCATATTCTCCGAGTACGTAGAGGAAATCATGGAAGTCTTCATGGACGACTTCTCCGTATACGGTTCCTCTTTTAACGATTGCCTTTCTAACCTCTCTCTTGTTTTACAACGTTGTGAAGACACTAACCTAGTTCTTAATTGGGAAAAGTGTCAATTCATGGTTAAAGAAGGAATCGTATTAGGTCACTTAGTCTCTAGTAGAGGGATAGAGGTAGACAAGGCTAAGATAGAGACCATAAAGAAACTTCCTCCCCCAATTTCGGTGAAGGGGATAAGAAGTTTCCTAGGACATGCTGGATTTTATAGACGCTTCATTAAGGACTTTTCTAAGATATCAAAACCTCTCACTAATCTATTGATGAAGGATGCGGTTTTTGAGTTTTCACAGGAATGTTTAGACGCGTTCAACACCATTCGGCAAGCTCTAATTTCAGCACCTATTATCCAACCCCCGGATTGGACTCTCCCCTTCGAGATTATGTGCGATGCTAGTGACGTAGCCATTGGAGCTGTTCTTGGACAACAAAAAGAAGGACGAACCCATGCCATATACTACGCTAGCAAGACGCTAGACGAAGCTCAGCTCAACTACGCCACTACGGAAAAAGAATTTCTAGCCATTGTCTACGCTATTGACAAGTTTTGCTCTTATCTTGTAGGCGCAAGGGTGATTGTCTACACGGATCATGCTGCGATTCGATACCTCCTTGCGAAGAAAGACGCGAAGCCAAGGCTAATTAGATGGATTCTTCTCCTACAAGAATTCGATCTTGAGATCCGCGACAAGAAAGGTTCAGAAAATTCTGTTGCGGATCATTTGAGTCGCCTCACACATCTAGAGGACGACCATCTACCCATTGATGACTCCTTTCCAGACGAACATCTACACATCATAGAGGAGTGCATCAACGAGATCTCCAAAGGTAACGAACCATGGTTTGCTGACTTTGTCAACTATTTGGTTTGCCAGGAGATACCGCCCGGACTATCCTACGCACAAAGGAAGAAGTTCTTTAAGGACGTCCGGGAATACTATTGGAACGAGCCTCTCCTCTTCAAGAGAGGTCCGGATGGCATCATTCGGCGATGTGTGCCGGAAGATGAGATGCAAAGTGTCATCCGCCATTGTCATTCACTACCTTGTGGAGGACACGCTAGTTCGAACAAGACTAGCGCAAAGGTATTGCAATCTGGATTCTATTGGCCTACTCTATTTAGAGATGTGCAATCCTTTGTCTCTTGCTGCGATGCTTGTCAAAGAACAGGCAATATTTCTAGAAGGAACGAGATGCCCCTCAACAACATCCAAGAGGTGGAGATTTTTGACGTTTGGGGAGTCGATTTCATGGGACCGTTCCCATCTTCTTGTGGAAACCAATACATATTATTGGCGGTAGACTATGTTTCTAGATGGGTGGAAGCAATTGCCTCTCCCACAAATGATGCCATGGTGGTGGTTAAGTTCTTCAACAAAACCATTTTTCCACGATTCGGAACACCAAGGACGATCATTAGTGATGGAGGTTCTCACTTCATAGCCCGTCGCTTTGAAGCTCTTCTAGCTAAGTATGGGGTTACTCACAAGATCGCCACCCCTTACCATCCACAAACGAGTGGACAAGTTGAGATCTCAAATAGGGAGATCAAGGGAATTCTAGAGAAGACGGTTTCAAGGACTAGGAAGGATTGGTCCTTGAAACTAGATGATGCATTATGGGCATACCGGACTGCATACAAGACTCCCATAGGAACCACACCATACAACCTTGTGTATGGGAAGTCTTGTCATTTGCCGGTAGAGCTGGAGCACAAAGCGTTTTGGGCTATCAAGTGGCTGAATTTCGGCATGAAGGAAGCAGGAGAAAAGCGTCTCCTAGACATCAACAAGCTGGATGAGCTTCGCTTGAACGCCTATGAAAACGCCAAGATCTACAAGGAAAGAGCAAAGCGTTGGCATGATAAGCATATCATTCCAAAGGACTTCAAAGAAGGAGATCAAGTTCTCCTCTTCAATTCAAGACTTCGCCTCTTTCCAAGTAAGCTTAAATCCCGTTGGACCGGACCTTTTCTAATTAAGCGTATTTTCCCCCATGGTGCAGTTGAAGTATGGGGTGAAGCTAGCGGAAGTTTTAAGGTGAACGGCCAACGACTCAAGAAGTACTCGCTAGAACTCCAAGCTGAGGAGTTTGCACCTACCGCACTCGAATAAGTGCAGGATTGGTCTAGCTACGGACCTTAAACAAAGCGCTTCTTGGGAGGCAACCCAAGGTATTGCATCTTCGTTTTTGTTTTCGATTCATAGATTAGTTTAGAATAAACGTTTTCACTTTATTTTGCCTTGATTTCTTCCGGTATGTTCGTGTTTTTTGTTGTAGGATCGATGGAAAAGGAGAAAGGGAGGATAATGTCGAAAAAAAGTGACGAAATTTAGACTTTAAAGCTTTACAGAAGGTTCCACGGTCTAAATTACGGTCGTCATAGCTACAGTGGCCGTAATTCTCAAAAGCCTTTGAAAAATCATCAAAACCACGGTTCCGTACACTTCCACGGCCGTGGAACACCCCGACAGACCGTGATTTTCAAAATTCTGCCTGCGAGTATATAAGCCACACTTCTTCACAAAACTACCACAATTTTTCCCCATTTCCACGACCTAGAAACCGAAAACCCTCCACCTCTCTCAATTCCTCATTTTCTAATCGTTTTCAATGATTCTTCATCCTAAACTGCAGCAAATCCAACCACGAACAGGATCCAAGCAACAAATCGAGTGGAAATCGATCAACAAACACGCATTTTGGATTTTTCAATCCGAAAAAGAGGTTATTCCTTTTTTCTTGATTTTCGCGGATTTAGTTTGTTTTTGCTATAGATCTTTAGGAAGAACTGATAAAGACTGGAAGAAATTAGATTAGGACTGCTTGTTGTGGTGATTGTTGGTGAATTTGCTGAGATTCACGAGTTTCTGAGACGAATCACGGTCTCTGGGCAAACCACGGCCGTAATTTCCCAAGAACAGACCGTAATTTTGCTGAAAAATGGACTTTGTGAGGAGAATGTCGGGAAGGATAAAGGAGAAGAAGGGAGAGCAAAACAAGAAAAGAAAGGGCAATCCCTCCACCTCTAGGGCACCACCACCCTCATCTCCCTCACTACCATCCTCACCCTCACCTCCATCTTCACCTCCTCACCCTAGCATTCCAACCATACACGAAAACTACCTAGCTGCATTTGAGAAGATAGAGAAGAGGCCAGTGATTGGCCCTAGGTATTTGTTGTTGGAGGATCTACATCCTCTCAACATAGTTGATGATTTTACATGGCTCTTGGATAGAGCCGGATTGCTTGTCTTCACGAACATTCGTGAAGACGCCTATGAGGAGATCACCCGGGAGGTTGTGACATCTTTTGAGCACAGCCACGTAGATAGGACCGTCTCCTTCCGTCTCATGAATCAAGACTATCATTTGAGTATTGTTGAGTTTGGGACCATTTTCGGGTTCCATGAGACCTACAATGGTCGACTTCCGAGAGGCGTTTCCGCCAAGGATTTTTGGGAGGAAGTGGCAATGATTTACGCCGACGAGGACCGTTGGCAACCCGCCGATACCAAGGCTAGATTGATGTACCATCTAGCCTTGAAGATAGCTCACCGTGTTCTTTCGGAGTGTCTCTTTCCTAGGACGGAGACGCCCCAAAATATCAAGACGGATGAGCTATTCCTGCTTTATAGTATGCTTTATGGATGCCGTGCAGATTGTGCTACTCTCTTGGCTGCTACGATGAGCAAGCTCAAGAACAAGTCGAAGGGGAACATTGGATATGGTGGGATAGTAACCCACATCACTAGGAGCTTTGGTGTAGATTTTTCTGCTTGCACCCGCATACCCGCCGTACCTCTAGGATTACATGCATTCATGGTTAGGGGACTCATTTTCCCCACACATAGAGGTCCGCCTTATGCGGGCATGCCTTGGGAGAGCAGGACAGGCAGGGGTATAGAGTGGCTGCCGGAGTATTCCATTGTGGCGGGACGCCACAATTGGAAGGAGACGTTCGCTGCGATGCATGCGAACAGGCTAGTAGCTCCCTGATAACACGATTTATAGCATAGTTTTAGACGTACATTTAGATAGGATTCTCGCTCAATCATGCATTATCTAGCACTAGTCCGATACGTTTTGTACTCAAAACATGTATTTTGTCGAGATAGACGTCTACACGGACTTGTGTGCGTTATGTAGGTATTTCGGGAAGTTCTGAGCTAAAACGATGCGTTTAAGGGTCGCTCATTCAGAGGACACGTTTCCAAACTCATTGGAACGCAAGCCAAGGGTTGAGGAGACTCAAGGAACCTTGCCAACACAAGCCATGCACCAAACCACAACCTAATGACCCAAGGCGAAGTTTCTGCACAGAATCACGGTTCTCTGAAGAACCACGGCCGTGGAAATGACCGTGGATTTTGCCAGATTCTCGTGACAGCTGTGCCACGACTCTCATGGCCAGCTCATGAAGAATTGGTTATAAAAAGTGGTCCTGGATGGTTGTTTGAGGCAGCTGGGAATTGGAGTAGTTTTGGGAGCAGCTCACACATTCTCTATTTTCTTTAACAAAATATATTCCAAGAAGAAGGAGGATTTTTCTAGGAAGGAAAGTGCAAAAGGAAGAAGGAAGGAGCCATTGAAGAGGAGAGGAGAAGACACACTTAGCTCTTGTATTTTCGGATTTATTTCTAGAGATTTATGAACTCTTGAACCTTTCTTTGGAAGGGTTGTAAGTCGTTCTAATTTCATCTTCAGATTTGGATTGTGTTTAAAGTTCATTTGTTCATCTTCTTTCTCTCATTTTCTTGCAATGGAGGTTATGAATCTATGTTTGCTTGCTTTGATTTCCATTATGAATGTTGTAGGCTAGATTGATGTGATTCTAGGGTAAGGAAAGGATGGTTGTGGCTAGAACTATGATAGGACAGACTTAATTTTACCTTTGGATGATTTTTGCTTATGAACGTAGCTACTGTTAGAAATCACGGGTAGTTCTTGAAGAACCACGGTCGTGGTTTCTGTAGAACAAACCGTGATTCTTCCTGGTTCGAAGGATCTTACCTTAGATTCATAAAATTGTTGAAACCCTAAGTTTTTTCTGAGTTTAACCTACCCTAGGGTGTCCTAGTGTAGCGACTAAGTGTTAGGAGAGACCTACCCGGTAATCCTTGCCCTTAGAATCTAAAATAGCAAAACCTTAGGTAATGGTGAGCCTAATAAGCCGCCATTGGATTAAATGTGCTAGGATAGTTGATTAGGACTTCCCTTTCCGAGACTTACCCGGTAAGGATAGGTTAGATCCCTAATTAAACAATCCGGTTTGTGTTAAATTCCTATCCTTAGGTTCTTAGAGACTTAACCGGTAATGAGACCTTAGGTGTGGACTAGTTGGATCATGAGACTTACCCGGTAATTGATCCCATTTTAGGAACACTTAATCCCAACATGTCATAATCAATCCAAAGAATGAATAGATAACTTGAGTTTTATGCCATAACCGGAATTTCCAACCCCTAGAATCCGTCTTTCCTTTCTCTTGACCAATATCTTGTTCGATTTGTTTATTTACCATGTGGAGGCCATGCTAGCTCACACAAAACGTGTGCAAAGGTATTGCAATCCGGTTTTTATTTGCCTAACTTGTTTAGAGATGTGCAAGGTTTTGTAGCGGCATGTGATGCTTGCCAAAGAACGGGGAACATCTCAAGGAGGAATGAAATGCCCTTGAATAACATCCAAGAAGTTGAGATTTTTGATGTGTGGGGTGTAGACTTCATGGGACCATTCCCTTCCTCATGTGGCAATCTCTACATCCTATTGGCGGTGGACTATGTGTCAAGATGGGTAGAGGCAATCGCCTCTCCTACAAATGATGCCAAGGTGGTGGTGCGGTTCTTCAACCGAGTGATCTTCCCTAGGTTTGGAACACCAAGGGTGATCATTAGTGATGGAGGGAAGCACTTCACAAATAGGAACTTTGGAGCACTTTTGGCCAAGTATGGGGTGACTCATAAGGTGGCAACACCCTATCACCCCCAAACTAGTGGTCAAGTGGAGATCTCCAACCGAGAAATCAGGACCATCCTCAAGAAGACGGTGTCTAGAACAAGGAAGGATTGGGCTATGAAGCTCAATGATGCACTATGGGCATATAGAACCGCCTTCAAGACACCTATCGGCACCACTCCCTATAAGTTGGTCTATGGCAAGTCTTGCCATCTTCCGGTTGAAATGGAGCATAGAGCTTATTGGGCCATTAAGTGGCTGAATTTTGACCTCAAGGAGGCGGGAGAGAAAAGATTGCTTGATATCAATGCCCTTGAGGAGCTCCGGTTGGAAGCCTATGAGAATGCCCGGATCTACAAGGAGAGAACCAAAAGGTGGCATGACAAGAGGATTATTCCAAAGGAGTTGAGTGAAGGAGATCTTGTCCTTCTCTTCAACTCAAGGCTAAGGCTCTTTCCCGGAAAGCTCAAATCAAGATGGACCGGGCCATATGTGGTAAAGAAGATCTTTCCCCATGGAGCTATTGAAATAGGAGGGGAGCATTGTGGAGATTTCAAAGTGAATGGGCATCGCTTGAAGAAGTATATTCCGGGAGCCCCGATAGACATGATTGCCCCGCTTCACCTTGCATAGACGCTTCCGAGCTTGGTCAAGCTAGTGACCTTAAAGAAGCGCTTGGTGGGAGGCAACCCATCGGTAACATTTTTCTTTCATTTTTGCTTAGATTTTTCTGTTTTTGTGTGCTTTGTGTGTGTTTTGTCTACTTCATGTGCATGCTAGAAGCATTAATGGCGTTGGAACCCTCTCTCGGAAATGATGATGATGAAACCCTCACCAATTATGGGTGGAGCGGACGCGGAACTTGGACGGCTAGCGGTGCCTAGCGCGGGTTTCAAGGCTTGAAGGATGCTTAGAGCTCTCTACCATGGTTGAAAGGATCATCAAACATCAATCCACTTAAGAATTCCCAAATACCATAGCAAACGCTTTTACATTGTGAGAACCTTCTTTCACTCTCTTTACTTGAATACCACATTGGGGACAATGTGTTTCTAAGTATGGGGTGGGGTTTGCATGATCCTTTGCATGATGAGCATCTAGGATAGTTTAAAATTTTGCACATGTCTTGCATTGTACATACTTAAATCGAAAATCTCATAAAAATCAGAAAATTTTAAAAAAAATTTTGTGCTTTCTAGGCTTGGATATGATCCTAATGATGAAAACTCGTCTTGTGATTGGCTATGAATGGCCTTATGTGTTGAATTGATAAATGCATATGTGGACTTGAACTACTTCTCTTAAATTCCATGAATGACTTGAGATCATGATGATTGCCTAGAATGGATTGAGTATTGAAAATCGAAATTACATGATAGTTCTTGCATACCATCTAGGAATGAATAAGGCATTTCATCTTTCTCTACTTCTCATCTTGATCATGATTGCTTGAGCACCTCAATTGATATAAAATTTGACCTCCTTTTAAACCCATCCGGGAATAGGAGCATGCTAGTGTGTTTGAATGTGTAAAAAGCAAGTGCGGGGTGAAGATGTAATGAAAAGAATGTCGTGAATGGAATGCTGAAATTATTGTGGAAGTGTAGTCAAAATAGGTTTGGGGGCGTTGGTTTAAATGACAAGTAACTCGGTACACTTCACATAATCGGGTGTTGGTGCCTTGCCAAAGTCAAAAGAGCCAATAGCCCTAACGAGCTTTGGTATGTGTGCCCGGTGTGGATGCACCTCGAAAAAGAGAAAAAGCCCGAGGATGGCTAATCACCGAGGTTTCGGCTATTGTACACCAATGCCATTGTCTCAAAAATGAGTTAAGGAAAAAAAAAAGAAAAGAAAGCAAGATAGGGAAAAATACACACTTGGGGGAAGTTGATCGAGGACAAGGAAGTGAAGTTAGTTCCATTCCCGGATTAGCATCACATACCTAGAAAATTCCCCTCCCCAATTGAAACGTTTCTTAGCCTTTTATGTCACAAGTCCTTATGACCTACTTGCATGTTTGTAAGACTTAGTAATCTAGATTGGATAGACTCTTGATCTTCTTGACTTCTCCGTCCTCCCATCTCATGCATGCTTTTGAGTTAAGTACAATTGTCTTTCCATGCCCTTATTGTTTGATACATAATTGCTTATCCAATTGCCAATGATCATGACTATGAAGGTGATCCAATAGTAGAAGCACAAAACCAAAAAGATTTTGCCATTTTTCTGCATACATAAATCATGTCATCTCTTAGTCTATAGTTGGGAATTTGCTCGGGGACGAGCAAACCTTAAGTATGGGGTATTTTGATAACACGATTTATAGCATAGTTTTAGACGTACATTTAGATAGGATTCTCGCTCAATCATGCATTATCTAGCACTATTCCGATACGTTTTGTACTCAAAACATGTATTTTGTCGAGATAGACGTCTACACGGACTTGTGTGCGTTTTGTAGGTATTTCGGGAAGTTCCGAGCTAAAACGATGCGTTTAAGGGTCGCTCATTCAGAGGACACGTTTCCAAACTCATTGGAACACAAGCCAAGGGTTGAGGAGACTCAAGGAACCTTGCCAACACAAGCCATGCACCAAACCACAGCCTAATGACCCAAGGCGAAGTTTCTGCACAGAATCACGGTTCTCTGAAGAACCACGGCCGTGGAAATGACCGTGGATTTTGCCAGATTCTCGTGACAGCTGTGCCACGACTCTCATGGCCAGCTCATGAAGAATTGGTTATAAAAAGTGGTCCTGGATGGTTGTTTGAGGCAGCTGGGAATTGGAGTAGTTTTGGGAGCAGCTCACACATTCTCTATTTTCTTTAACAAAATATATTCCAAGAAGAAGGAGGATTTTTCTAGGAAGGAAATTGCAAAAGGAAGAAGGAAGGAGCCATTGAAGAGGAGAGGAGAAGACACACTTAACTCTTGTATTTTCGGATTTATTTCTAGAGATTTATGAACTCTTGAACCTTCATTTGGAAGGGTTGTAAGTCGTTCTAATTTCATCTTCAGATTTGGATTGTGTTTAAAGTTCATTTGTTCATCTTCTTTCTCTCATTTTCTTGCAATGGAGGTTATGAATCTATGTTTGCTTGCTTTGATTTCCATTATGAATGTTGTAGGCTAGATTGATGTGATTCTAGGGTAAGGAAAGGATGGTTGTGGCTAGAACTATGATAGGACAGACTTAATTTTACCTTTGGATGATTTTTTCTTATGAACGTAGCTACTGTTAGAAATCACGGGTAGTTCTTGAAGAACCACGGTCGTGGTTTCTGTAGAACAAACCGTGATTCTTCCTGTTTCGAAGGATCTTACCTTAGATTCATAAAATTGTTGAAACCCTAAGTTTTTTCTGAGTTTAACCTACCCTAGGGTGTCCTAGTGTAGCGACTAAGTGTTAGGAGAGACCTACCCGGTAATCCTTGCCCTTAGAATCTAAAATAGCAAAACCTTAGGTAATGGTGAGCCTAATAAGCCGCCATTGGATTAAATGTGCTAGGATAGTTGATTAGGACTTCCCTTTCCGAGACTTACCCGGTAAGGATAGGTTAGATCCCTAATTAAACAATCCGGTTTGTGTTAAATTCCTATCCTTAGGTTCTTAGAGACTTAACCGGTAATGAGACCTTAGGTGTGGACTAGTTGGATCATGAGACTTACCCGGTAATCGATCCCATTTTAGGAACACTTAATCCCAACATGTCATAATCAATCCAAAGAATGAATAGATAACTTGAGTTGTATGCCATAACCGGAATTTCCAACCCCTAGAATCCGTCTTTCCTTTCTCTTGACCAATATCTTGTTCGATTTGTTTATTTGTGCCAATTTTCCGATTTAGTTTGATTGATTGTTTGCATGCATTTGATCTTTGATGTGATCACCTAAAAACAACCAAAACAATTGAGATTTTCTTCCTTTATTTTCTCCTTTCCTTTAGACTTAGGTCTTGCTAAATTCAATCACAACTTAATTCGATTTCACCTTAGTCTTTGTGTTCGACCTTGGAATACTTATCTTGCTACATACGTCCCGTACACTGCGGGTGCGCTAGAAGTAGGATAATTATAACGAGTATAAATTTAAGGCTTATTGCGTGCACACTTTTTAGCGTAACACTCCCCCTTACGTTCCACCACCGGTTGTGGATGAGGAGGACATGGGAGATCAGTACGAGAGTGGTGGAGGAGCGGAGCAGGAGTTCGGCACGTTTCCGGATCAGCCGGAGGCGGCCCCGAATGTACCTAGGCGCTCTCCACGCCCAGCTAGAGCTTCAGGCTCGTCATCTCGCCGCGCCAGCGTGAGTGAGAGGCCCACGTGGATGACTACACCTCCCACTTGGCACGACACACCCCCTCCTTGGTCCACGACGCAGCCAGCAGCACCACCACCACCGCCAGCGCCAGCACCAGCCGATGCCCCCGCATGGTATGATCACGCCCCGGGATGGTATGAGAGGATGCCGGATTGGGCTACCGGACTTTCGGAGAGAGTTGGAGCACTAGAGATCCGGGCGGATGCTAGAGACGGACGCCTAGACGACCTTGACCACATGATGAGGGACGTCTACCGCCAGCAGTTTGGGCGGTTCTATGATCCGAGTTTCTCTCCATTCCCACCTCCGCCGGCGCCGCAATGATTGATGCATGATCGTTGTTTTAGACATTCCCGCCACCACTTGTGAGTTTCTTTTCTTTCTTTTGTTCTTTCTTTTGAACATTAGGGACAATGTTCGTCCTAAGTATGGGGTGGGATGTACTAAAAATTTGTAATAACTCTACTCTCTATGTTGCTTTCATTTCGAGACTATCGTTGCATGTTCATTATGTGTTACACGTTTCATTCTCGCATTGCATGAAAAAGAACTTTAAAAAAACCCATAAAAATTGAAAAATTTTGAAAAACTTTGTGTTTCTAATGGATTGAGATGATTTCCATGATAATCACTACTTGCGAATTGAGTTTAATGACAATTGCATGCTTAAAAGGATTGTGAATTGAAAGGAATTTGAGTGAATAAATTTTACCTCTTTTGCAAGTTTTATAATGTGAAAATGTTACCTAAATCATGCTAGGAAATTAAAGTTGAAATCACATTATAAGTTCCTATACTTCTTGTTGAAATGATTAAGGCAATTCGATACTTTCTTTCTTCTTTCTTTGATCATCTAACCCCTCATTGAAAAATTAGCCTCCCTTACCTATCCGGGAATTTGGAGAAGTGAATGAAAAAGGCACATTTGATATGGGAGGGCCATGAGAGCAATTATTTGCAATCAATTGAATAGAAAGAAATTATAGGTTTGGGGAAGTCAATCATGATGATGAGTAACTCGGCACCATTCACATAGCCGGGTGTTTGTGTCTTGCCAAAGTCGAATTGAGCGATATTCCTAGCGGATTATGGTATGTGCGCTAAGGGTTTGAGGCATCTCTTGCAAATTTGAGAAACGCTGATCTCCTAGGCTTCGGTTTTTGTGCACCTCTGTCCATAACTCCAAAAGTAAAGTCGAAAAATGAAAAGAAGAGAGCGAAGCTCTAAGTTGAAGTGTTGCGGGAACCGCATAAGAAGAAGAAGGTAGTTGTCCACTTTCCCGGATTTATGCACCACTTTCCCTTAAAGTTTTCCCTTCCCTTCCATATTCTAGACCTTTTCTTTGAAAGTCCTTAAGATCAAAAGAATGTTATATGACTTGGTGATCTAAATTGAAGTTTCTTGTGATTGATTTTGATAATGTTTGAAGGTTATAATGCTTGTTTAGAAGTTAAATCGGTTCATGAATTTTCCTCGCCTTTTACTCTTTGATTAAGTATGTGAAAGTTTGAAAAACGATTGAAGCAAGGTTTGAGAATGATCTATTCTTTAGAAATCACATTCATCCAAAAGAAGGTACACATATTTCATCCTAACTCTTGTTTGAAGCTTTTTGAAAGACCTTGCTTAGGGACAAGCAAGTGTTAAGTATGGGGTTATTTGTTAGCATGAAATATTGTGATATTTTTGGCACGTTTTCTAGACGTATTTGATTCATATTGATAGTCTTTGATTGATCTTTGTGCATATGTGAGCTAGTATTACCTATATTGTCGATATGGATGTCTACACTAGTTCTATGTTGATTATAGGTGATTTGGAGCTATTTCCGAACGGAATCGAGCAAAGGAGAGTTGAGTTGATATGTCCATAGATCGAGGACACTTTTTGGAAGCAATTTGGAGTCTTAGATTGAGGAATGCACGAGTTTAGGGAAGAATCACGTTCTTGCCCTAAATTACGCACTAAAATACGGCCGTATCACAAACCACGTTCAGAATTACGGCCGTGGATTTCGAGTCAGAAATTCATGTTCATTCCAGGGGATTACACGGCCGTGGAACATATGTTGCAAACCGTATTTGTTTCCACGCTCTAAATTACGGTCGTGGAACTCTTCCACGACCGTGATCTTGGCGAATCTTTTCGCCACACTTCGAAGCCACGGTCTTTTGAAGATTGGGCCGAGCCGACACTTTGCCCTGCATTATAAAAAGACGGAAGAGAGGAGATTCCGTCATCCTCGCTTAGACAGATCGGCGCTTACATCCCCGCTTACGCTCATTCATCATCGCTTACAATTCGCATCGGAGAATTGCCCTAATCTCGCACTTTTGGTGGAGATTGCTGCTGAGATTTCCGGATTGTCGGAAGATCGAAGTTTTCGGAAGATTTTGCAAGAAGATCTCTCTTCTTGATTAGGTTTGATTTGGAAAACGGATTGACATCCCGTTTTCTCTTCTTTCCTAAGGTTGTGATTGTTTGTTATACTTTAAATCTTTTGATATTACTTGTTCTCTTTGTGACTTTGAGATTGAATTGAAGATTATTGAAAGTTCTTGAAAGTTTTCATCTTTCTATCTTTTAATTCTTGAATTGATATCAACATGATTGTTATTGGCTAAAAACCCTTAACAATTCTAAGGTGAAGGGTTGATAGTTGTGGCTTAGATGATGATAGATCGATCGCAAACAGATTAGACCCTGAGAGTTAGAGAAATATCGCCGACAACCCTAAATTACGGGTTGTTCTTGAGTCCACGGCCGTGGAACCTCAAGAACTAACCGTGATTTCCCTTAAGTCTACGAACCTGCTTTTACTTTAATCTAAAGTTAAAGATTGGCTTTAGCTTAGTTTAGACTTGTCTTTTCTAGGTGGTAGTGAGCCTCAACAACCTCTACCTCGATTGTGAGCCTCAACAACCTCAATCGGTTAAGTTAGTCTTGATCTTTAGGTTATAAGTTTGGGTATTTGACACTAATTCTCATCTTTAGAATCTTTCTATATTGAGCCTCAACAACCTGTATAGAGAGTGCCTTGTAGGTGAGTTATATAAGGTTTTTGGAACTTCACCGTACGATTATCTTACATTAGTATACCTTTGCATATATCGACTCTGTCTTTACATCATTAAGTACATCTTGAATCGATTGCCACAGCTGGATACCTGGATCTTTAGGATTGTTGTTTTCCCAATATTTGCAAAACTCTCATATTTACTTGCTTGATAACCTGCAATCGAGTTCATTCCCACCCAAATCCCTGTGTTCGATACTCTGGAATTCTTGCTTAGCTACGTCGATCCGTACACTGCGGGTTCGCTGCTTGATTCTAGTTTTATAAATTTAAAGCTTATTTGCACACACCTTTAGGGGCGAACATCGGCTACCTCCCTCTTCACGCGAGAAGGACGACCTACCCATAGATGACTCATTCCCCGACGAGCATTTGCATTTGCTGGAACGTTTGATAGACTTCTTTATCTTACCCCATGATGAAGGTGAAGTATGGGGTGAGGACACCTTCTAGCATGTTTGGGGATGATGTACGGTCCAGCTAGCGACCTTAAATCAAGCACGTCTTGGGAAGCAACCCAAGGTATTGCTTTCTTTTCCCTTTTCTAGCTTAGTTTTAGATAGTTTGCTTTTGCTTTACTTTGTTTTGTTTTTGGCGTCCTAGACAGAAATCAGGTACTCTTTAAGGAAGGATTACAACTCAGGAGCTCCACTGGAAGGATAGAAGTTCGAGAAATTGAGAAGACGGAGTTTGACTGAGACACATATTGGTTGCTGTCACAGCGCCTCGACCGAGATGTTCTTGAGGCAACCGAGGCGACTAAGTTTGGCAATCTAGTCAGCCACCTCGGTCCGGTCGGGACCACCTCGACCGAGGTGATATCAGATTCGGCGAGGGGTATAAAAAGGCGAACAGATTTCTCTCTCTTCCCTCTCAAACCTCTTCTCAACTACGGCGCACATCTCACCTCGTTTCTTCGTTTTTCACTCGTTTTCCACGATTTCTGCTCCGATTTCACAAAGAAAAGCAAGAGGATCAGATTACAAGCAACAAACTGCAAGATAAACGCCTCAGATCTGCATAACTTGGGGTAAATTGTCAAAAACCCTAACTTCCCTCTCTTTACTGATTTAGGAGAAATTTGGCTTTGGTTGCCATAGATTTTTGCTGAAAAGAGTATAAGTACCCCATAGGAAGCAATTGGTAGTGAATTTGGGGGAAAAAAAATGAAAATCAGAGAGAGAAAATCACACAGTTTTTCGTCTCGGTCCAGTCGAGTTGTGTCTTGACCGAGGTGTTCTTCAGCCTATCAGACCAACCGAGGTGACCTTGTCAACAATCATGAGTACCCATTCTGATCGTCAGCTTGTTCAGAGAGATGCTCCTACTGGTTCTTCCCCTTCCTCTGCTTCTTGACCTTCTATTCCAGTGATTCATGAGCGTCACTAGGCGGATTTCGATCGTATTTACGGGCGCCCCATAGTTGCCCCATGTTTCTTGGACGTCTCAGCCTTTGAGTGCCTCCACATGGCGGAGGACTTGAGGAAGATGATATCTATGGTACGGCTGGAGGACTTTATGGAGATCCGAGCTCCAGCCTACCTTGAGCCGACCATGGATTTTGTAAGTTCCGTCACTCACATGCTAGAGAGGAAAAACATCAAGTACCGGTTGCTGAACCGGAACTACATAGTACCAATGGATCAGTTTCGAGAGGTCTTCAGCTTCCCGACTCCCACCGTGACTGACTTCCTATCCCGAGCAGTGGCTCGAAAGTTTTGGGGGAAGATAGCCCATGTGGTGGAGCATAGAGAAAGATGGAGACCTGGAGACTCCAAGGAGCGCATTATTTTTCACTTAACTTTCCGTCTAGCCCACCGTATTTTTAGTGAGACTCTTTTGGCGCGTACTGAGACGCCCTAGAAGATCAGACAAGTTTGTTTTGCATGGTGACTGAAGGAGTGCCTGACTTTGGAGGCATGCTAGCTGAGGATTTGCACCGGATCAAGGGCAAGGCCAAGGAAGATATATGTTGTGGAGGGCTGGTGACCCATACTACTACGGCCATGGGTCTGGATTTGAGTGCTTGTACATTAGTGGCGGCTGCGAAGCCGCTAGGACTTCAGGAGACTGGTACTAATACTAGTACTAATACTAGTGGTAGTGTTGGCTCATGAATCATTGGAGCATCTCTCAGAACATGATGATGGTGGACGTCTCGGTCTGTTTCTTGTACGTCTCGGTCCAGTCGAGAGATGTTGCGCCAACAGAGGATGAGGCAGAGTATGATGATGGTGGAGCTGTCATGGAGACCGGTACTAATATCAGTGGTCCTAGTATGCCTATTGTCGACCTGGATGATGAGGCGACAAAGAAGGAGGCAGCTGCACCATCATGACCTGCCCAGCGTAGAGTCTACAAACAAAGAGATCCAGTAGCTCACCGACGGATTGATGAGCTGACGGACCAGATGATCGACTCTTACGCAACTCTTATAGTGGAGGTTATGGAGCTTAGAGAGAGCCAACACTACCAGCAGAGGATGATGGAGATCCAGTTTCAACACACTATGGGTTATCCATTTGACCCATCTCAGCATTCCTTCATTCCGTATCCACCACCACCAGCGGATCAGGACTAGAGCTTGCATGGATTTCTTTTTATTATTTATTATGCAGTTCGGCTAGGTCCGGTGAGTTTCCCGTTTTACTTGAATCTTATTTGACCCATTGGGACAATGTGTCGCAAGTATGGGGTATGTGAATGTACTTATTTGACTACTTGTGTATGATTGTATGACTCTAGTTGGATATCTATGATCTTATTTATGCTCTATGTGTTTATCTGAGATTACATGCATGCATACAGGTTTTTGTTTGAGAAAAACGTCAAAAACTGGTTTAAAAATTTTTTTATGACCTCGACCAGGATGATTCTGGCCAAACGAGGTAAAGCACCTCGGATGACTTAGAACACCTCGACCGAGGTGGCTTAACTGAGAGATTTTTCGAAACGTTTTGTGCTTCTTTTCTGGATATGACCTCAGTGATGACTTTGTTTGCAGATTGGTTTTGAAATATTTATATGCTCGAAAGGTTTTATGATATGTTTAAGTTGTAAAATGCTTTGTTTGAAGTTTTGCCATGTTTAATACTTTGTTTTTATCAAAATTATGTTGAATTTGAAGGTTGACACCACATGATGAGTTCTATCACATTCTTCCTGGGATGATTAAGGCAATTCATTCTCTTCTCTTCTCTTCTTCTTTTTGATCATGCTTTAGCCCCTCATATACATATTTGCCTCCCTTTACCTATCCGGGAATTTGGAAGCAAGCAAAGAAAAGCAAGTGAAAGTGAAGTTGAGATGTTGGCTGAAAGTTTTAGAAAGAAACAAATAGGTTTGGGGAAGTCAATCATGATGATGAGTAACTTGGCATCATTCACATAGCCGGGTGTTTGTGTCTTGCCAAAGTCGGATTGAGCGATATTCCTAACGGGTCATGGTATGTGCATCAAGGGTTTGAGGCATCTCGAGAAATTGATGATTGTTGATCTCCTAGGCTTCGGTTATTGTGTACCTCTGTCCATGCATCCCAAAAACTAAAGTAAAATAAGCAAAGCTTATTGGTGGAAGATGTTGAGTTTCAAAGAAAGTGAAGTAAGATCCTTTTCCCGGATTCTAGCACCACATTCCCTGTATACATCCCCCTCTCACACGTTTCTTGACCTCTTTTGAAAGCCCTTGAGACCTCAAGCTTGTTGATTGACTTGGTGGTTTAAACCGGATTATACATAATTGATTTCGATAAATATGATTTATTATGCATTCTATGATTTTATGCAAAGATGAACAGCTTCCTTATATCTATAAAATGTTTTGATCATACTTTGATTTTATTTGCCATGAAGCATTCTCTTAGAGAGATCTATGAGTGGAGCACACCACCAAAAAATGTATTGAAATACTTTTCAATGATCTCTATGACTTATAATCCATTATATCTTGTACTTAAGATTTGGAACTTGCTTGGGGACAAGTATGGGGTATTTTGATAGCATGTATTATAGTCTATATTTTGGGACTTGTTTAGACGTTTTATCTTCATAAATCTGCATGTATGAATGTATATTATGTGATTATATTGTTGTTTCATCTACTTTTACGGGAATCGAGGTCTACACCAAGTTTCATTGTAATTGTAGGTAAAATGGCACATTTTGCATCAAAATGGAGCTAAGGAGATAAGGAGTCATTGGAGCTACATTCTAGAGCTTAAGGAAGAACTCAGGAAGCATGGAATGATTAAGAAGATTGATTTTGGACCAGATTTGAGAGATTTCACATTCAGTTGAGATTCACCTCGGTCAGCTACAGTGTCACCTCGACCGAGGTGATCTTGAGGAGCGTCCCGACCGAGGCAAACACCCTGCCGCCGGCGAGATATATATTTTTGGCTGAGATCTTTTATTTTTGGAAAGAAGATATCTTATATTTTTGGGCTGGATTTCTAGAAGGAAGATATAATTTTTGGGAGATCTATTTTAGAGATATGGATATATTTTATAGGAAATTATCTTTTTAAGATATTATTATCCTTGGAAGATAATTTTCCTATTAAAGGGTTGGATTTTCCACAAGTTGAAGCATGCTTAGAGCATCCAGCAATTAGGAAGATTTTCTGGAAGTTTGAAGGAAGGATTGAAGGATTGAAGATCAAGGAAGGAAGGAAGATCTAGTTTGGAGTTTGCTTTTAAGGGAGTTTGTAAGACTTTCTTAGATTCCCTTTTGGTTTGTTGTCTTAGTTGTTTTGTGATTTGAGGAACGCTGATTTGTTACTTATTTAATTCAGTTATTGAGACCTTTTTCTTAAGGTTTTCTTGTTCGAAAATTTATTCCCTTTCCATTGAATTGATTATTGTTATCATGATGATTGTTGGCTAAGTTTCTTATGCGATTCTAGGGTGATTGGCTGAAAGTTGTGGGGAAGACGATGATAGAATGATCTTAATCCCAGCAGGACCCTGAAAGCTCGAGTCTTTACCTTACCCTATAACACCTCGCTCAATCGACGAAAATCTCGGCCGGGGTGGGATCTAACTGAACGAGGTGAACCTTTCCTGATCCGAAACTGAGAGTTACGTGTTCCAGTTTGCCAAATCCTATCCTTAATACACCTTTCCTGGTTCAATGCAAGCCTAGGATGAGACTTACTCGGTGATTCCTTTGTTTGTTTACCTATAATCATAAGTGTAGGTAATAAAGGTTTATCCTTTATTGGGGTTTGAGTGTGCCTTCATCCCATCTTTGTGAGTTAGCCTGAGACTTACCCAATAAAAGTTGATTATATTCCCTTGGGTGGTGTGTTGGTTTGAGATTATAGTTCCTTTCCTTAGTACCTTGAGACTTACCCGGTGATAGGAGCTTTGGTTTGGGATAGTGAGTAGTCAAACTTACCCGGTAATCTATTCCCACCTTAGAAACACCTTCCCTTTGCAAACCTCAGCTTTGTCCGCGTTATCCTTTGAGATCTCGAGTCGGAACCACAACTAGATGCTTTAATCCCTAGAATCCGCATTTCCCCTTACTTGACTTTTGCATCATCTTTGATTGCTTTAATTGTTTTTGGTTAATTACAATACTTGACAACCAATTATATGCTTTGTTTCACCTAAGTCCCTATGATCGACCCCTGGAATTCTTGCTTTTTATTACAATTGACCCGTACACTGCGGGTTCGCATCTTTGTTCAAGCATACTTCTTGGGTTATAAATTTAAAGCTTGCACACACCGTTTGGAGTGAACACTTGCGCCGGCCAGTGGACAGCCCCTAAGCCACCTCCTAGCCGCCCTTGCGGCCACCTAAACCAGCTTGGTGTTTCACTCGGTTCTGCAGGTGTGTGTTGCTTATAGGCCTTCCTTAGGGTGCCTTTGTTCCCTCTTTTCCTAGTGTGAGTGCTTAGGATCATGCTAGATGTGTGAGGTTGAGTTTTGATGAGGTTGTGATCGGTTTAGGCCTTGTATGGCTTTTGAGGTTCTTTAGGTTGTGAGTGAGGTTGAGGTTGATCCTTTAGATCCCTTTGTGTCTAGGTGTGACCCTTGTGTTATTAGGAGATTGGTATATCTCTTTATGCCCTGTTTATAGGTTGTGTTGTCCCTCCAGTGTAGAGGTGATCGTAGTTGAGCTGTGATCGAGGTTGAGGTAAGTCCGTAGGACTTACTTAGCTGTCATCCTTATATTGGGTGTTTGCATGAGTGGTGTGTGCTTTGTATGTTTGTTATGATAGCATGTGATGTCGTATATACCGACCTATGTTTTATTGATTGCCCCATATGCGTGGTTGTGATAACCTTTCCCTTTCATCCTGCCGTGGAGTCTGGGAGGTTCTCTTGGGTCAGGCCATACCGGTTTACAAGAAAGGCGCAATCCACTCTCATAGGGTACACGGATTGTGTGACCGATACTAATACGGCTGGCTGGCAGGCTCAGAGGCGAGGATGTATCGGTCCTCGTGTCACATAGTTTCATATATATGGTATATATACAATTTGAGTAAATGACCATTATATTGAGATGATTAAATGGGTAAATGTGTGAAAGCATGCTGATGTGTTTATCTTACTTGTGATTGTGCTTATGCATGACTCTATATATGTGTATGGTTAGCTAATGGTTTATTACCATGTTGTAGATGCCCCACAGGATAGGCATGCTGTTGGGTGATCTAGCAGAGTGGCAGGCCGAGGACGTCTTGTACATAGGTTATGGTGGGCTTTTGGGTTTGCTTATCTTTTCCCTCTTGTGTGAGGATGATCTTTTGTTACCTCCTGTGTGAGGTTTTGTGTTTTGTACTCGGCTATGTTGTCCTACTTTTGGTTGTACAGTTTATACCATTTTATGTATTTGTTTTTCATATCTGTCAGTGTCATGTTGTAAGGTCTAGTGAACTTGTTGTCACGCTAAGGTCAGGATTCATTGTGAGATCCTAGCCCAATGTGACACTCCGAGTCCCGTGGATTCGGGGTGTTACATTCACCACTTAACCCATGAAAGGATGGCAGCAAGTGGATCAGTCCCGAATTGAGCTCAAAGTTAACTCCTTCCCCAATTGCCGGTATGGTGACCGCAAGAGGGTGTTGAGTCAAATCCGGCTGCGTGAGTTGACGAAGAGTTCGGTTAGCCATCTCTTCTCGGGTTCTTTGTTGCCTACAAAGTCGATTGTGCGTTCTTTCAATTTCTGGATCAAAAGGAGCGAAATCGGTGTTAGTAGCACGGGTTTGAACCATGAAAATGGTCCAAACCGATAATCAATAATCGAAGTAAATCAAAACAAAAACAAAGACTCCCCGGCAACGGCGCCAAATTTGATGAGGCTAAAAACCTAAGGTCGTTGTCTTTTAGCTTAAGTCAGTCACCTAACATTACACTAATTGGTTTGTATAGTGTAAGTAAATGTCGATCCCAAGAGAGCCTTGTCAAGTAATGATTAGGTTTGATTATCGATATATGTAACCAAATTGGTGGGGGG
>BSUD01000006.1:99607622-99668799 GCA_033239045.1 Fagopyrum esculentum | reverse complement strand
GGGGGGGGGGGGGGTTGGATTGTAACGAAACAAGACAAAACCAAAACGAAAACAAGTAAAGATGTGATAATAGAATGGAGAAAAGAGCTACATTAAGTTGAGTCTTAGCATGCACACTACTTTGGTTGGTTCTTTTTATAAGATATTTATCAATGTCTCGTCTTGATCTTAGATATGTGTTGAGCCAACCGGCATCAACACAACTTAACAAGATTAGTGATCCGTAAACCTACAAGATCAAAGCACAAGTTAGCATTTTAACAAAGACAAAGAGATATAAAGAAAGCATAAACACCCTTAGACTTTCTTTATAATTATGGGCCCGTTTGGTTCCAACTCCGGAAACGGAAACGGAATGGAAACGAATTTAGTCCATATGTATATCATCGTTCATGAAATTTTGTGGAATCATTCCTTGTGGATTAATGCAAAATGCACTTGTTTCCCCACATTTTGTTACCCTATAGGGTATCAAAAATAATCAAACTCTACTCCAATTCCTTCAAACCATAAGGAATGATTCCAAAAACTTTAATGAACAATGGTATACATATTGACTAGATTCGTTTCCATCCCGTTTCCGATTCCGGAGTTCAAACCAAACGGGCCCTTTATGTGTACTCACTGTCAAGTTATTATCATGCTTGTTCGGTGTGGAACTATAGACATGAACTAAGGTATAAAAATAAGAAAAAGTCAACAATGTATAACAATTGGAGACTAAATGGAAAGTGTTCTTTGACAGACGTTCAACAAGTCGTTTTAGAATTTCTCTTTGAGACTAAGAAATTGGCTAGTTACTTTAGTAATAGTCACCTTTATGCACTGTTGGATGGATTTCAAAATGAATATGTTGAGTATAGTATAATTGAGAAATATTGTTTTGGAGAAAAGTGTATCTACTGTTGTTCAGCAATGGATAGAATGCTACTGTCAAGAGTTTTAAAGTGTTTAAAAAAATCAGGTTATTAAGGACATTTTATGCGTATACTTTATTTGGTTAATTAAATATACAAGTTTAATACATGGCAAACTTATAAAAAATAGCTTTCTTAATTTAAAGAAGCTATTTGCAGCTTTATTCTACCTATGTGCTGTCTACTGACTTTTGCTGTGGAATGCAGGTCACAGTGCTTTTAGTTCAGCTTTGAAAGAAATCTGGAACAACGAAGACAAAGCAAATTTGAGAGCAGATTTGGTAATCCCTTACCAACAAAATAGAAAATCTTGTTATTTTCTTATTCTACAGATTCAAGAAATGTGTTATACTACAGGATCTAGAATTCTATTGAAAAATTACAACATGACAGGAGTTCCAGACTTCAACAGGACTCAAGCAAATGACAATGGCATCTCTAACGTCGTTAACCTTCCGGGTTCTGTAAGGAAGTTGGCTTCACCCACTATACTATTGATACAAAATCATGGATATTTTCTCTATACTATATGCGCTATGTGCGAGTTAATAGAGGGGAAAAAGGTTACCTTTGTAATAGTAAACTTTCAGGACAAGTTTAACAAAGAGAGTATATGTAAAACTACAAAGGAAATTGCTAATTTAAAAAACCATTATGCACTTCAGATTCGACTAGTGCAAAAATTATATATTGCATTGTTCAATTACTATTTGTTTTGGGTTACTCCATGGTCCCAAAAATTGTGGAGTTTTCACCAAACTCGGTCAATTTGGTTGAAAAGAAAAAGTTTGAAGCGGGTAATAATGTTTGGAATAAGGGGATTTAAACACTCATTTCTACACTATAGTGCAAAATGAAGATTGCCTTTTGGAATTGTAGGGGAATGAAGAAAAAGCATTTTTGGACCAATTTAAATATTACTTGTAAAAATGAACACATTCAAATGATTGTGTTGGCAGAGACTAAAACTAAAGACGAGCCTGAGGAAAGAATTTGGAGAAGTGCAGGTTTCGATAAAATAGTCTTTATTCCAACAACGGGTTTTGCGGGTGGATTATGTCTACTTTGGAAAGAATATTAAATCAAAGGTGAAAAAATCGAGATTATCAAAGTAGCTGAACGATATCTATTTGTAAAACACACAAACATAATTACTAATTTTGAATCCATGATTATTTTCATTTACGCTCCCCCAAATGAACAATTGAAAAACCCATTTTGGTCACAATTAAAAAATGAAATGACTAATGTAAAAATTCCGATGATTATTATTGGTAATTTTACTGACATTCTAGAACCTACTGATAAGAAGGGCGGAGCGATTCCAGCCAATTATAAGTTTGAGAGACTGATACAACTTTCGAGCCAGTTTAACCTAAGGGACTTACCCACTAAAGGAAATATATTTACGTGGAAAAAAAAGAAAGAGGGAGATAATAATACATATGAAAAACAAGATAGAGTGATGACTTCACTCAAAATCATCCAAGAATATCCAACTATACATACCAGAAATCATGCGTTCACAAACTCGGATCAGTGCATGATCTCTTTCTTTATTCAAAATCCAAACTCTAGTGTTAAGAACAAACCTTTTAGATTCGAATCAATGTGGACCTAAGACAAGATTGTGAAAACCTAACCAAACAAGTATGGAGAACCCAATACGAAGGATCACACATGTTTAATCTCGCAAAGAAAACAAAACTCCTCAAACAAAAACTTAAACAATGGAGTCGAGAAAAATTTGGTAACATTAACAAACATCTACAAAAAGTAGATGAAGACCTTGAAGGGCTTCAAAAGCAAAGTTTTTCACAGTTTGACCAATCTATGAATGATAAAATTGGAAGATTAAGCAAGAAGTGGGAGTGTTTGGTGGAATATCAACATAAATATTGGTTGCAACGTGCTAAAACGAAATTTCTTCAATTTGGTGATAAGAACACAAAATTTCACCATACAAAAATGACGGGCCGACGAAATAAAAAATGGGACGGTGGTATCAAAAGAGACGGAGATCAACGAAGAATTCATAAACGATTACAAGAATCGCTTCAAAGCGTTTCCAATGGATATGAACAAAATGCAATGTCAACTACAAGTTATTTACCAAGAAATATCTGATATAGATAACACTAATTTGGAAATGCCGTTCTCGACAAAGGAAATAAAGGAGGCAGTTTTCAATATAGGTGCGGACAAATCGCCGGGACCGGATGGAATGCCTACGGGTTTCTACCAAAAGTACTGGCACATTGTCGGACCTGATGTGACGAGGGCGGTTAAGAGCTTTTATAGAACCGGAAAAATTCTGAAACAACTTAACCATACGTTTATTGCCCCCTACCAAAGAACGACAACCCAACATCAACGTCCCATTATAGACCTATTAGCTTAGTTTCTACGGTTTATAAAATTATCTCGAAAATTTTAGCAAAACGATTAAGCCTAATCCTACCAAAAATTATCCATCCGTTACAAAGTGCATTTATTAAAAATAGAGCAATTCAGGATAATGTCCTCATTGCTCACGAAATATTCCATGGGTTCAAATCAAAAAAAGGAAAAGAAGGGTACATGGCTATGAAACTAGACATGGAAAAAGCCTATGATAAAGTAGTTTGGGAATTCCTAAAAGCGGTCTTACAAAAATTCGAATTTGGAGGAAAATTCAGACAATGGATACATGAGTGTATCTCTACCGTCTCCTATTCAATCCTTATTAATAACTCACCCACTAGTATGTTTTGTCCACAACGTGGTCTCCGACAAGGAGACCCACTTTCTCCACTTTTGTTCAATCTTTGTTCGGAAGTGTTTTCTAGAAATTTAAAAATTATCCAATGAGAATCCAAAATCCATTGGTTTCCCTATGTCAAAGAATGGGACAATAATTCCTTTCTTAGTGTTTGTGGACGACATTATAATCTTCTCTAAGACAAATACTCAAGCTAGTAATTTGGTTCTCACAGCGTTGAGAGATTATTGCGACATCTCCGGTCAAGTAATTAATTACCATAAATCGGCATTTCAAACGACGGCTAACGTTGATCAAAGTAATAGAAGAAGAATACAGGGCCATTTAAGGATCAATCTATCTACAAATTTAGAACAATACTTAGGTTGCCCTATTATTAATGGGCGAGTAAACAAATATACTTTTAATTCAGTAATTATGAAAATAAAACAACAATTAACCAAATGGAAAGCGTCTTCATTGTCTTCTTTCTTGAAGGATAACATTAATAAAAGCTAACCTCAATGCAAAACCAAGTTACAACATGCAGTCGTTCATACTACCAGTTAATATCCATAATGAACTGGATAGACTGAATAGAATTTTCTTCTGGAATAAAGGTCCTAATTTCCATCCTTTGATTAGTTGGGATAAAATTTGTAAATCACGTTCACTTGGCGGAACCGGTATTAGAAGATCAGAAGACATGAATAAAACCCTCCAAATGAAACTCCTGTGGAAAATTTTGGCAGAACCAGATAATATTTGAGTCAAAATCGTAGAAGAAAAATACCTTAGAGGTACCCGTCTATGGGAGTACAAATGCAGGACGAACACATCATGACAATGGAAGAAACTAATTAAGCTAAACGAAGAATTTACTAAAGGTCTCACATGGAGGGTGGGAGACGGAAAAACAATAAGATTCTGGAAGGACAACTGGATACTAGATAAAACGTTGCAAGATATGGTGACAAACAAAAATCTTTTAAATGGTATGGAACTCACTTTTACGTACATGAAGGATAACACATGGGACATCCAACGAATCAACCAATTAAGTACAATACTACCTCCGAACATTGTCGAAAAAATAAAAAAGTATAATCTACCCAATAGTCATATCCGGGATAGACTATACTGGTCGGGGAATGAGGACGGATGGTATTCGATTAAATCATCTTTAGAATTTTTACAAAAACATAAGATGGGGGTTACAACGGATAAATCCTGGATATGGAAAATGGATGTGTTGCCCAAAATTAAAATTTTTTTTATGGAAACTGGATATGGATGGATTGCCAATAAAGGAAAACCTCGACACACAAAAGATCCCCGTTGTAATGCATTGTGAATTCTGTAACCACCATACCGAAAGTACCAAACACCTATTCTTTCAATGTCCCTTTATGATATCAACCATCAAAAATCAAAATATAACAACAATCTTAAAAAACTACGATTTTGTTAACTGGAGAGTCGTCGACGCTCTACTTGATCTAAAAGGGCTAATCTCAACAAAAGAAATGACTCTCACGGTAGTCACATGGTGGAATATATGGATGGCAAGAAATCAATTCATTTTTAACAAAATGAAAAATTCCGGATAATATTAAAGATTCAGCATTGAACCAAATGGAAGTGTGGAAAAGAGCAAATAGGAACCAGAATATGAATAATAAAAAAAATAAATCACCCCAAAGAAAAAAGAAAAACATTAAATGGATATTTCCAGAGAATGGTTTTCACAAACTCAATTTTTATACTTCACAAAACTCGACCATAAAATTTTCATATGGTTTTATCATTCGCAATCACAATGCCGTCCCAATCGAAATTGGAAGTGGTAGGTATGATGCTGATTCTATTTTGGCATCAGAAGTTATTGCTTTACGAAATGGCCTCCAAAAGGCTAAGGAGATTGGAATTAAGTTAATCGAGATTGAAAGAGATAATCTGACGCTTGCCAACTCGATCAATTGTATCTGGAAATCACTTTGGGAACTTGATATGATTATAAACGATATTTCGATTCTCACCTCTGAGTTTACTAGCTCCATCACTCGACATATTTTTAGGGAAATTAATCAGGTTGCGGACAAAATAGCTTTACATGGACACAACACCGAACTGCACATTGAAGAGATTCCAGAAGATGTCCAAGACCTCATCCGTAAGGATGCCATATGCCGATTGATTTCTAGAAACTGATCAACTATTACTCTTACCTATGTATAAAAAAAATGATAATATTAATATTAAGGAAAAATGACCAAAAATAATACAAACTATCACTAGTGAACCAAAAATAATACAAACTTTAAAAATTATCATATCATATACAAACTATGAATGATTAAACCAATTGTGATATAATCAATGTTTTCAACTAGAATTTCAGTCAAAGTGGTAATTTGGCAATGAAAGAATAATTGTGGGCTGAAAATACAATATACAAAAAAAACTGGAAGAATAATGTAAATTGTACAAAATTACCTTCTTCCTCATGCTTCACACCTCTGTTACTCGTTTAGGATTCAAACACATAATTAACAACATCAACTTTTAAGAACAATTGTGAATCGATTATAGATTTGCATAGAGACATAAATCCAATTAATAACATGGGTTAAATACATAGTTAACAACATCAATTTTAACTTAATCGATTCAATTTATTGGATTTTGATTTTTCAACCTCAAGAACCCTAATTTTTTAAGAGGAAATCAAAACAGTTTTTCGTCAAATTAACCATTAAAATACACCATATAAAGCAGTACAAATAGTATCCTAAGCAAAGCCCTAAATGCTCATGCTTAGAACGAATACACTCAAAATCAATCTATCCATGGGATTAACTAAGACATGCGAAAAAAATGAAAATACGGCATTATGCAACCACAAATTACAAATATCATGTTCATACAAGAATTTTACCTGTTAACCTTATCAACTTGATAAATTGAGAACTAAAAAGTAAGGTTAACTTTATGTTTTCTTAACACCCGCATTCAGTCAACCAGAAAAACGGGAGGAAGGAGATGATACTTTTTTAATTTTACAATTTTCCTAAAATATTTTGTAAACTACAATTTGAGCCCAAAACTTTTTTTTTGAGTCATATTGTCACTGTTGACTAAAATTTTGGATTAAAATGTTGACCGTATCAAACTTGTCTATTCTTTCATAGTTGTATATGATTTGGTAATTTTTAAAATTCGTATTATTTTCGGTTCGTGATAGTTTGTATTATTTTTAGTCATTTTTTCTAATATTAATAATATTATTAAATAATAAATGATATATAAATATACACCTTTTGTATATGCGATCTCCTCTCGTCTATTTGGTGTTCTTGTTTAACGTCGAACCTCACGCTAGAAAAAATCCCAGAGCACCTATTACGGGCGCAGAGCGAGGGCGAAATACATGGCTTGGAGACAGCTTCTACGGCAGGTCAGTTTATTCATTTCAATTTCCATGAACTCTTCTGATTTCCGTTTACCTCACGTCTCGGTCGTCGATTTTCAATTTTTCTTGAAGTATACGCGCTTCTGGTGACTCTATTCCTTTCACTTTTATTTGCGAGCTGCTGATTTTAAATGATTTAGGGTTCTGCGAAATTAGTGTTTGTGGCTACATGCGTCAGATATCCTGCAAGATAGAGTCTTCACTACCTCTTTCAAAATTTGGAAATGGAAATCGACAGAATACGAAATAGGAACTGCACCCTAAAGACTTGAATTTTAGGTAGTCAATCTTGTGGAACTGTATTGGAAGTTGCGTCTTTAAGGATCGCTTGAAATGTTTCAACTATATACTAGACCTATTTACCCTTACCATGTGGCTTGCTGCTGCGTTAGGTTTTCAATAGGAGTAATTAAGAGATTTGAGCTCATTTGGGGTTATCTGTGTACATCTTTCTTATTCAGGTTGCAAATCCACAGTTAGAGCTTCCATATCTGAGGAATTCTGTTGTAAGGTCTTTATCAAATCTACAGAGACGTGGAGATGCTGCTGGTATATATATTTCTATATATTTTTTCGTTTTGTTTTTATATCTTTCGTGCCCGTTCATAATGCTCTGGATTTGATTGAAGGTCCTCTGGTAAGAAGATAATATAATTCCTTAACTCCTGAATTGTAGTAATTTACGAAGTTTGTGCCTGGAATTCAGGGCATTAGAAACTCAATGAAGCCATTTAGATGATGTGCCATATACCCTCTCTTCTATGTCTGGCTTTAGCTCTCAGGTTCTGTTTACAAGATACTTCTCACTATCCTGTCCCTATCTACGTTTCTCCTTTCAGAAAAATTTCAATGGAAAACTCTGGTTTTGTGGGGCTTACTGCCGTTAGCTTCCTTTCTTCTGTGCTACGGAACCTGATTGGGTCTACATCCCTAGTGAAGAATACAGCATCATCTGCAAAGATCATATATCAAGTGGATGGTAACCTGGAGAAGTCTTTTTCTATTCTCCATGTGGAAAATAGATAAAAGAAAAAAAGAATAAAAAAGAAGAAATAGATTAAAAAAAAAAGGGTATCCTTAATTCCTTTTTGGAATATGAAGATATTTTAGGAGCATCAGTAATCGAGAAAGAGAAGGTGAGAAATCTGACATGACAATCCAATTAAACAGCCTGGTAGATATGGCTACTTGAGAGGATCTATCATAGATCTTTTCTGTACTAATCTTTGTAACGAAATTCAGAATATTGTGTTTCACAAATTCACGAGGCCTTTTCATAGATGCTCTGCCAATAAAACAGCTTGCTTACTTGATAGGGTCTACAACATCTTGCTTACCAAGTTGACCAGTATTTTGGTGGAAGCTATGACGCATATCTATTATAGCAAGAGGTGGACATATGATTCCCAGATTTCGTTGCATTTTGATGCCAGGATATCAAGGTAATGTGGGTATTGTTCATCTTCTTCAGTAGGGTTGCTGTTTCAAAAATGTGCTGCAATACCTTGACAGTTTAACAAAATCAGTAAAGTTGAACTTTGATTCTCACCAGATTTGGCCTCCAATTCCAAAGCCAAACTAACAGCCTTCCAAAGCCAAACTATCAGCCTTCCAAAGCCAAACTAACAACCTTGAAGACAGTTTTTGGCTGAACATTAGCTTGTACTTCCTCGTTAAGGCCAGCCAAGAACAGAGTGAAGAATGAGACTCAAGTTCTGATCACCGCTTTAGGATCATTTTACGTGTCAGCTCCCTAAGATAGTATGCATCACCTGTGCCATCTGCATCACGAACTCTGCGAGCAAAAATACTTGTTGGGATTTTGGAATTCCGGGGTTCCGTAGTGCTCTTGGAAAGCCTTTACTAGCGCCTCCCAATAGAGAATTTTACGTTCGCCGTTAATCCATGCATATAGATTGAGCACATCACCTTCTAGATGCATGGAAGCAACTTCAACATTGAGTTTGTTTGGGATTTGGTAGTTCCGGAATTATTCTTCGGACTTCAAAACCCATCTACGTGGATCTTGACTTTCAAATTTGGGGAAATTGAACTTTGCCCGTGTTCTCCGTGCAATTTGTAGTCCGCGGTTGTTGTCATCATCCTCGTCATGTTCATCCCACCAACGAGAGTGACCTTCCCAAAAAGTGTTGCACGAGAGCACCGGGGACTAGTCTAGGATTTGTGTTTGGATTGTTTTCAAGCATTGGGTCAGTGGAATGGTGGTTTGATGGGGAGGGATCTGGTTGGTGTTGTGGATTTGTACCGAAACGGGTATTTTTCATCACCTCGGATCAAAACGGCTGCTCTGATACCAAATGATAGGAACCAGAAATAAAAATGAATCCAAGAGTAAGAATCTCACAATCAGCCAAGAGGTTTTCAGGAATCCTCTTTGCATTGAATTTAATTCCTTGCGTTTGCATCCATACATTGCTGATGTGCCTCCTTTTATAATAAGAAATGAATAACCGATTCCTAACTTCAAGCAACTAAGGAAAATAACCTACTACTAAATCAAGAAACTAATTAAAACGGATAAACACTAACAGAGCTTGTGGGCTGCAGTTTAGGAATTAGGAAAATAAACTAAAACCTATTAATGATTTAAACTAAATCCTAAAACTAGAAAAAGTATACAGGAACGTATCAGACCCTGTTCCTTGGTTTTTATATGGAAGTTTCCTTAGATATATTATTGGTTTTGTCATGGACTTTTTGCCATCTAGTTTATGGATAGTACTTATTAATTTCTTTTTATATGAAGCCGGTATTCTAATTGTGTACTCTGCAGGAAGTCGGTTGTTTCAATCGAGATATATTGGCAGTTTCGCTCGCAGAGTTCGTGATGCAGATGGCGCAGTTGATGCATACTATCTTAGAGAGCTGACACGTAGAAATGATCCTGAAGCGGTGATCAGAATTTTTGAGTCTCATCCTTCACTCCATTCTAGCCCTACAGCTGTTGCTGAGTATGTTAAGGCTTTGGTCAAGGTGGATAGGCTGGATGACAGTGAGTTGTTTAGGACATTACAGAGAGGTGGGTGTTTGCAAATACATTCTGTTTGTATGGCTTAGGATTAGAAATTTGGATTTTACATCATGTGGTTTTCATTTCTAAGCCAAGGAAGATATAATATGTCATATAGTTACAATTTACAATTTAACATGATACTGTATACCCATTTTGTAGGTAGTATAATATCATATCTTCTCCAGAGATTTTTAAATTTCATTAAAGTCTCTCCAGTGATTTTCTGTTGGACCCTACAGCTAGTACAAAGCTTGCCTTGTGAGTTTCTCCTTTTAGTCTAGTGTCTTCTACCAAACACATCTTGCATGTGTAATTAAATTCAAAAGATACTCTTGCTATATTTTTTCTTTGATTGGCGCAATGTGGATTATGAGGAGATTATACGCTCTTTTTGTGTTGAAAAAGAGCTTATATCTCCTTATAATCCGTAGGTTGTTGGCGCGGAAGGAAGGAGTGGTTTTTTCATACATTGCATTGCTGTTCAAGCCGTTCCAAGCCTGTTTTCCTAGATGCATGGTGGAATGACTGCATTGTCATGCAGGAATTTACAGCATTATTCACACACCGGCTGAGGAAAATTTAGCTGTTCTTTCAGCCTTCCAGAATGTGGGGAAGGTTACAAAGGATGGAGTGCTTGGAACTGCTAGTGCCCCTATCCATATGGTAGCTGCTGAAGGAGGGCATTTTAAAGAGCAGTTGTGGCGAACATTTAGAACCATTGCACTTGCTTTCCTTCTAATTTCAGGAGTCGGGGCACTAATTGAAGACAGAGGAATCAGTAAAGGTATTCGTCACATTGTTATGTTCCTTTTTTTTTTCTCTGGGAAGTGTAAGCTTTTTTACAGTGACGAGCCAGGTGGTAGCCAGTGCAGATGATGTAAGGGATTTACTTCTGGATTTTTTTTCCTGTACAGGTCTTGGTCTTAGTGAAGAGGTTCAGCCTAGTATGGAGTCGAATACTAAATTTAGTGATGTGAAGGGTGTTGATGAAGCAAAAGCTGAGTTGGAAGAGATTGTTCATTATCTTCGAGATCCCAAGGTTTTGTCATCTGTGCATCTTTCTATAATGCTCTGATGATATCATTCCCTTGCTTTTTGTTGGATACACATTTCACACCTGTCTACTAATGTGTGTATCCTTGCAAAACTCTTGGTGCTTGATCCACACACATCTTTTTTGTTTTGTTTATTATCAGCTTTTCATCTCCTGTTTTCTTTATGATCTTGGCAGAGATTTACACGTCTTGGCGGAAAACTCCCCAAAGGGGTGTTGCTTGTTGGTCCTCCTGGAACTGGCAAGACCATGCTAGCTAGAGCCATTGCTGGGGAAGCTGGGGTACCTTTTTTCTCATGCAGCGGTAGTGAGTTTGAGGAAATGTTTGTTGGCGTTGGGGCCAGACGAGTGAGGGATCTGTTTTCTGCAGCAAAGAAAAGGTCACCTTGCATCATATTCATTGACGAGATAGATGCAATTGGAGGAAGTCGTAACCCAAAGGATCAACAGTACATGAAGATGACATTAAACCAGTTACTTGTTGAGCTCGATGGGTTTAAGCAAAATGAAGGGATTATTGTGATTGCAGCCACAAATTTTCCTGAATCATTAGACAAGGCACTCGTCCGACCTGGACGCTTTGACCGCCACATTGTTGTTCCCAATCCTGACGTTGAAGGCCGTCGGCAGATTCTGGAGTCTCATATGTCCAAGGTATGTTAACAGGACAAGTAGTATAATCCATCATTCATATTTTCTCAGGGTACAAATCATTTTTGTTTTAGTAAATCTCTATTATGCTATATCAGGAAATAACTCTACTTTAGGAAGGGGGCATTTAAGGCGAAACTCTTTTTGTAACCTCTTGATACCTCTTAAGACTCTAACAACTAAGGGATACAAGGAGATTTAGAAATTTTCATTTGTTCCTGTTTCCTCTGCTACCTCAGTTTCCAAAACTTAAGGGGCATTTTCATCGGATAAATCAGCGATTATAAGTTCTAAGTTCTTTTTTTGAAAACTGGACTTTCTTTGAACTACAAAAGAACCTTGAACTGAATTAATGAAATTTATTACCTATAAAAGATGTTCTTTTTAGTGATCACACATGACTAATTGGTCTTGTCTTTATTTGATTTTACACAATGAACCTTCGATCCTACTTTGTGAATTTATTTGATTTTACTGTCTTTATTTTGTAGATTATTGCACTAATGGTCTCGTCTTTATTTTTTTAGATTATTACACTAATTGGTTTCTTTCTCAACATTTCATGTTTCAAAATGATATTTTAATCAGGTTTTGAGAGCTGATGATGTTGATCTGATGATCATTGCTAGAGGAACTCCTGGATTTTCCGGTGCTGACCTTGCAAACCTAGTAAATGTAGCTGCTCTGAAGGCTGCGATGGATGGGGCCAAGGCAGTGACAATGGATGATCTGGAATATGCGAAGGACAGGATAATGATGGGAAGTGAGCGCAAGTCAGCCGTCATCTCAGAGGAATCGAGAAAGCTAACAGCATACCACGAGGGCGGACATGCCCTAGTTGCCATGCACACTGATGGAGCCCTCCCGGTACACAAAGCAACAATCGTCCCTCGAGGAATGGCCCTAGGGATGGTCTCCCAACTTCCTGAAAAAGATGAGACGAGCATCTCCCGGAAGCAGATGCTCGCTCGACTTGACGTTTGCATGGGGGGCCGTGTCGCCGAGGAGCTTATCTTTGGTGAGAACGAAGTCACCTCGGGAGCATCGTCTGATCTCAGCCAGGCCACAAACCTCGCCCGAGCAATGATCACCAAGTACGGCATGAGCAAGGAGGTTGGTGTCGTCACCCACAATTATGATGACAACGGGAAGAGCATGAGCACCGAGACGAGGCTACTTATAGAAAAGGAGGTGAAGAACCTTCTTGAGCAGGCCTATAACAATGCAAAAATGATCCTAATGACGCACAACAGGGAGCTCCATGCCCTTGCCAGTGCGTTGCTTGAACACGAGACGCTCACAGGTAGCCAGATCAAGGCTATCCTTGCCCAGGCTAACTCTCAGCAGCAAGAACGACTCATGTCAACTCAGCAGCAAGAACGGTCCAATCCCGTGACTCCATCGGGTCCTGCAGCAGCAGCATCTGCTGCCGCCAGTGCTGCCGCAGCAGCTGCAGCTGCTACTGCTGCAGCCGCCAAGAGCAAGGGCATAGCGTCCGTGGGGTCATAGAACTCATATAGAACGTTTTGATCAAGATTACACTTTCTTTTCTTGGGTCAGATTGTGAATATGTGTTTAACAGGGTCATAAAGAGCAAGATGGGAGAGATCATCTGTTATTTTGTTTGACCATCCCTTGAGCCCGGGTCTGGTCGAGTAGAATCCACCAGGTGGCCAACTCTTTGACTCTCTTCGACCTTAAAGATTCACGGTACCTTGAGTTTACATGATTCACAACTATTGTAGCGGATGTTTAATCTATGAATCTTCGTGAGACTGTGGTCAATGCCTCGATGTACATCCCTCTCTGCCTTCGCTTGTCTCATTTTCTTTGATTTAAAATCTCATTGTTCGTTGAATCTGTTTTCACAAATTTCAGTTTCTGTTTTCATTTAAACACAAATATTACCCCACTATGTCAGGGTTAGTGGGTTCAATTTTAATAAATATTTAATACGTAGAAATTTATATGCATATTTTTGTAAAATAAAAATTCAAAAAATGAAATTATAATCAATGTTATGATTTTTAATTCTAATTTAAGTATTTATCTCTTTTAATTAATTATATTTTAAATTGATTTGTTAAGATACGTTTGTTGGTAAAAAAAATTCGTAAAAGTTTAAAAACTATTTTTATAAAAATATTTATTTAAATATTTTTTAAACAATTTAAAAATCAATTTTCACTATATATTCACATTTAAAAATCATTATTTAAAATAATTTTTTAGGCTTCGAGAAATATGGCATTGACACGTGGCAATAGAGGCTCATGCTTTAATAGATATAAGATTTACACTGAAATTTGTTGAACACCAGACATGACTTTACATGCTAGGAGTAACACTAAAAGCTGTACGATTTTTCATTTTATTTTTCCGTAACTGCGTTTTATAGAGATTCTTTCAAACAACATTTTTTACAAGAGTACTGTAATAAGTTTAAACATCTCAAATTCATTCTTCTATATTATTGTAGCAAAAAGTTGTCTACTATTCCTGCGCTGGTAGGCTTAGTTTCATGGCTCAGTCTTTCAACTCATGATAATGCACCAAATAAACATGTAAATGTTTAAACTCAAGCATATATAGTAATCAAAATTATAAGCGGTCGACAAAAATATTTCTCCAAACCTACTGGTATGCAGATAGTAAGTAACTAGTAAATGTTGAGATGTGTGGATTATCGTCCCACAAGGACAATACTAAGTCTAAGTAATTGTGTGTATATATATAGTATAGATCATATGAGAACAAACCTTATTGTTTAATATATTATTCATAGTTATTATTAGTTTTGTTACGAATGTGTCATATCGTTTAATGCATTATTCGTAGTTATTGTTGGTTGAATGGATTATTCCTAGTTATTGTTGGTTGAATGAATTATTCATAGTTATTATTATTCGTAGATATTATTAATTATGATATCTACTCTAAATCTTGACCCTTAATACTCACCATCCAACGGTCTAAGATTGTTCTCATAATACACAATAAGATTGTTCTAATGGGAACCACACCCTATATATATATATTGTTTGCGCCAAGAGGTGTGTGCAAGCTTTAAAATTTATAACCCAAGAAGTATGCTTGAACAATTATGTGAACCCGCAGTGTACGGGTCAATTGTAATAAAAGCAAGAACTTCAAGGATCAATCATAGGGACTTAGGTGAAACAAAGCACGAAATCAGGTTGTCAAATATTGCAATTAACTAAAAGCAATTAAAGCAATCAAAGATGATGTAAAAGTCAAGTAAGGGGAAATGCGGATTCTAGGGATTAAATCATCTAGTTGTGGTTCCGATTCAAGATCTCAAAGGATAACGCGGACAAAACTGAGGTTTGCAAAGAGAAGGTGTTTCTAAGGAGGAAATAGATCACCGGGTAAGTCTCACTACTCACTATCCCAAACCAAAGCTCCTATTACCGGGTAAGTCTCAAGGTACTAAGGAAAGGAACTATAATCTCAAACCAACACACCACCCAAGGGAATAGAATCCACCTTTACCGGGTAAGTCTCAAGCTAACTCACAAAGATGGGATGAAGGCACACTCAAACCCCAATAAAGGATAAACCTTTATTACCTACACTTATGATCTGAAGTAAACAAACAAATGAATCACCGGGTAAGTCTCATCCTAGGATTGCATTGAACCAGAATAGGTGTAATAAGGATAAGATTTGGCAAACTTAAACTCTTAACTTCAGATAAGGTTCTGGAAAGGTTCACCTTGTTCAATCAGATTCCACACCGGCCGAGATGTTCAACGACTGAGCGAGGTGTTCTAGGGTTAAGGTAAAGACTCGAGCTTTCAGGGTCCTGCTGGGATTAAGATCATTCTATCATCGTCTTTCCCACAACTTCCAGCCAATCACCCTAGAATCGTATAAGAACTTAGCCAACAATCATCATGATAACAGTAATCAATTTAATGAAAAAGGAATCAATATTTGAACAAGAAAACCTTAAGAAAAAGGTCTGAATAACTGAATCAAGTAATCAACAAACAAGCGTTCCTCAATCACAAATCAGTAAAGACACAAACCAAAAAAAATCTAAGTCTTACAAACTCCTTAAAAAAGCAACTCCAACTATGATTCCTTCCTTCCTTGAACTTCAGTCCTTCAATACTTCCTTCAATTCTTCCTCAAAACTCTCAGAAAATACTCCAGAAATCTCTTGATCCGAAGATGGCTGAATTGTAGAAAATCCAACCCTTTATATAGGAGAATCTTTCAAAGATAAAATATCTTTGAAAAGATAATTTCCTATAAAATATATCTCTCTCTCAAAATAAATCAGCCACAGATAATATCTTCCTTCCAGAAATCCAGCCAAAAATATAAGATATCTTCTTTTCAAAAATAAAAGATCTCAGCCAAAAATAAAGATCTCGCCGGCGACAGGGTGTTCGCCTCGGTCGGGACGCTTCTCAAGATCACCTCGGTCGAGGTGGTACTGTAGCTGACCGAGGTGAATCTCAACTGAATGTGAAATCTCTCGAATCTAGTCCAAAGTCAATCTTCTTAATTGAAAACTCCACCTTGATTGAAATGGTTTACAGGTGTTGATGATGGAAGACTTCACACATATATAGCAGTTGGATCTCTAACAATGTACTTGATTATATTTCTAGATGTTTGGTTTGAATTCAGTGTAGGTTATATATTTACATGTCAAGGGACTTGAAGTTGGATTGAAGAACAAGTTCAAAGAGACGAAGATCAAGGGCCTTGGAATCTAAAGTGCACGGAACAAAGGATTCATATATATTGAAGATCTTCGTTGAAGATTCGCTAACAAGAAAATCTTATCAAATAAAGATTTTGTCAACCAAAGGAAGATCTAAACTGAAGGATAGAGAATCATTTCGAGAAGATTCTCTAAACAACAAAAACAGCACAAATATCTTCTCTTTCTTATCCAACAGAAGACGAGAAGATCAAGAAGTAAAAGACTCAACGTGTTCGTAGGATCGAAGACGTACAACGTCTATCTTACGATCTTCATGGAAAAGAAGGTTGATCTTCAAACGGTTATCTCTACAACGGCTAGAATATCTTTCCATAGAAGACATAAATAAAGATGATGGTCGAAGAAGAAGATACACAAGCCTACATCGGAAAACATCTTTGCATCCTTTAAGCAACCTAATCATCTTCATTCGTTGTTTTTCTTTCTCACAATCACGTAAAAGCTTATCTCCTTAGAGAGAGAAAACACAAGAGCTCTATTGGTAGATCTAAAAAGTGTTATACTAGAGTGTGTTACTCTGCGAAGTAACTAGGCTATTATAGCTAGGTTGAGAGTTGGAGCTAGATCGTAGCATTGACTACAAGTGAGAGAAGAAGGGGATTTCTTCTAGTTTGTATCTAGGACTCTTTGAAGGTGATAATAGATAGTTAGATCCTGAGACGGAGAGTAGGCTATTTAGAGCCGAACTTCGTAAACATATCCTCGTGTCAATCTTTTCAATTCCGCACCATATAAGTTTTACTGTGACTAACTTTGTTTTGCAGGAGCAAGAAGTCAAGGCCCTTGAAATTGAGTTTCAAAGCCCTTGAAATTGAAGTTTCACAAGTAACACAGATTGATATTGTTCGCTCCAAACGGTGTGTGCAAGCTTTAAATTTATAACCCTAGACTTAAGCTTAAAACAAGGATGCGAACCCGCAGTGTACGGGTCAATCGTAGTAAAAGCAAGAAAATTCCAGGGGTCGATCACAGGGACTCGGTGAAACAAAGTCAATACGGTATGCTACGTTAATTCTAACCACAAGAGTGATTAACACAATCAAAGATGAATAAGAAGTCAATAAAGCAAACGTGCAATTCTAGGGATTAAAGCATCAAGTTGTGGTTCCAACTCAAGATCTATAGATAAGCGGACAAAGCTGAGATTTTTGCGTGGGGAAGGTGTTACTAAAGTGGAGTAGATCACCGGGTAAGTCTCACTACACACTAATCCTAAACTGTAACTCCTATTACCGGGTAAGTCTCAAAGAATCAAGATAAAGAACTATAACCTCAAACTAACACACCATCTAAGGGAATAGAATCAACCTTTACCGGGTAAGTCTCAGGCTAACTCACAAAGATGGGATGGAAGCACACTCAAACCCCAATAAAGGATAAACCTTTATTACCTACACTTACGATCGTTGGTAAACAAACTAAGGAATTACCGGGTAAGTCTCATCCTAAGCTTGCTTTGGACCAGAAAGGTGTAATAAGAATAGGATTTGGCAAACTCTAACACTTAACTCTCAGTTTAAGGTCGGATAAGTCACCTCGGTCAGAAGAATTCCACCCCGGCCGAGATGTTCATCAACCGAACGAGATGCTTAGGGTTAAGGTTAAAGACTCGAACTTTCAGGATCCTACTGGAATCTAGATTATTCTATCATTGTTTTTCCCACAACCTTCAGCCAATCACCCTAGAATCACACAAGGAAATTAGCCACTCATCATCATTATGAAAGTATTAAATGTAAGGGAAGAAGGTGAATATTTGAACAAAGAAGAATTTAATGAAAATACTTCAATAACTGAATCAAATATCACACAAAAGCGTTCCTTGGATAATAATCCAACAAGACAAGACAACAAAGAAAGGAATTGAAGACAATCTTACAAAACCCTTCAAAAAGCTATAAAAGCTATGATCTTCAACCTTCCTTCAACCTTCAAAAAGGTTCTTCGAATCTCTCCCAAATTGGAGTATGCTGCTGCTACGCTGATAGCGGTTCTGCGAGATGTATGCGGATTTTTAAATTGTGGAAAATCCGACCCTTTTTATAGGAAAATAACCTTCCAAAGATAATAAATCTTAGAAAGATATTCTCCCATAAAAATAGGTAAAATATATATTCTGCATATCTCTTTCCATCCAGGAGCCCAGCCCAAAAATATAAGATCATTTTCCAAGTTTAAAAGATCTCTTCCAAGAATAAAATATTCTCGCCGCGTCCTAGGTGTTCGCCTCGGTCGAGTCGGCGTCTCTGGATCGCCTCGGTCGAGATGAATCTCTGGTCAACCGAGGTGATCCACAACTGAATGTAGAATCTCTCAAAACTGGTCCAAAGTGAATCTTTAATCCATTGCTATGCTTCCTGGATGTAGCTCCAAATGACTCATGACTCCTTTTGCTCCTTTTTGATGCAAAACGTACCATATTACCTGCAATTACAACGAAACTAGGTGTAGACCTCGATTCTCGCAAAGGTAGATGAAATGGTAGTAAAATCACATAATGTACATACAAACATGCAGATTATGAAAGATAAAACGTCCAAACAAACCCCAAAATATAGACTATAATTCATGCTATCAAAATACCCCATACTTAGCCCTTGCTTGTCCCCAAGCAAGTTCCGCATATAGAAGACAAGATAGAATGGATTATAAGTCATTAAAAATCAATGAAAAGTCTTTCAAAAACATTTTATGGTGTGCAACTATCATAGATCACCCTAAGAGGATACTTCCTGGAATTTAAAAACTCAATATGCTCAAAACATTTTATAAATATAAGAAAGTTGTTCATCTTTGCATAAAATCATAGAATGCATAATAAATCATAATTATCAAAATTAATCATGTATAATCCGATTAAACCGCTAAGTCAATCAACAAGCTCAAGGTCTCAAGGGCTTCCCAAAAGAAAAGGTCAAGAAACGTGTAGGGTAGGGATGTATGTAAGGTAATGTGGTGCTAGAATCCGGGAAAAGGATGAACTTCACTTTCACTTTGACTTGCAACATCTTCCACCAATAAGCTTTGCTTATTTCACACTTTTTCTTTTACTTTACTTTTTGGGATGCATGGACAGAGGTGCACAATAACCGAAGCCTAGGAAATCTGCAATCATCAATTTCTCGAGATGCATCAAACCCTTGATGCACATACCATGACCCGTTAGGAATATCGCTCAATCCGACTTTGGCAAGACACAAACACCCGGCTATGTGAATGGTGCCGAGTTACTCATCTTCATGATTGACTTCCCCAAACCTATTATTGCTTTCTAACACTTTTACTTCCAGCCACTTCTCAACTTTAACTTGCTTTCACCACTTCGCTTGCTTCCAATTTCCTGGATAGGTAAAAGGAGGCAAAATGTATATGAGGGGCTAAGCATGATCAAGAAGAAGAAGAAGAAGAAGAGAATGAATTGCCTTGGTCTTTCCAAGAAGAAAGTGAGAGAACTCATGCTGCGGTGTCAACCTTCAAATTCAACATAATTTGGATAAAAACAAAGTATTAAACATGCCAATAATTTTAAACAAAGCATTTAGCAACTTTAAACATATTATAAAACCTTTCAAACACATAAAGAATTTAAAACCAGTAAGTAAACAAGATCTTCACTGAGATCATATCCAGATAAGTAGCACAAAATTGTTTTTTGAAAACTCTCAGTTAACCCACCTCGGTCGAGGTGTTCTTGGTTCAACCGAGGTGAAACACCTCGTTTCGCCAAAATCTCCCCGGTCGAGGTCAAAAATTTTTTTTTAAAACCAATTTTTATTCTTTTCGGTTCGGTTTCGACGTTTTTCTCAATCAAATAATCTGTAGGTATGCATGTAATATCAGATAATCATATAAAGGCAAATGAAGCATAGATATGAAAATATCCGATAAATAAAATACATCAAAAGTGTCGAATACATCAAAGGTAGTCACATAGTCAAATAACAAACACCCCATACTTGAGACACACTGTCCCAGTGGGTATAATAAAAGTCTAAATAAAAGAGGACTCACCGGATAAGAGCCGAACTGCATAAAAATATAATAAATAAACCCTGCAGCTCCTCAGTAGTCCTGATCCGGCGGTGGTGGTGGTGGTACATAAGGATGCTGGGTCGGATCAAACGGATAGCCCATAGTCTGCTGGAACTGTAGCTCCATCATCCTACGCTGATAGTGCTGCCCCTCCATCATCCTACGCTCATAGATCACTCTAAGAGAATACTTGATGGCAAATAAAATCAAGACATGATCAAAACATTTTATGAGGTCTCAAGGGCTCTATCGAAATCAATCATGTATAATCCAGTTTAAACCACCAAGTCAATCAACAAGCTCGAGGTCTCAAGGGCTTTCAAAAGAGGTGAAGAAACGTGTCAGGGTAGGATGTATATAGGGTATGTGATGCTAGAATCCGGGAAAATGATCGTACTTCACTTTTTTTGAATCTCAACATCTTCCACCAATAAGCTTTGCTTATTTTACTTTACTTTTTGGGATGCATGGACAGAGGTGCACAATAACCGAAGCCTCGGAAATCAGCAATCATCAATTTCTCGAGATGCCTTAAACCCTTAATGCACATACCATGACCCGTTAGGAATATCGCTCAATCCGACTTTGGCAAGACACAAACACCCGGCTATGTGAATGGTGCTGAGTTACTCATCATCATGATTGACTTCCCCGAACCTAATTGTTTCTTTCTAACACTATCAACCAACATCTCAACTTCACTTTCACTTGCTTGCTTCCAAATTCCCGGATAGGTAAAGGGAGGCAAATATGTATATGAAGGGCTAAGCATGATCAAGAAGAAGAAGAGAAGAGAATGAATTGCCTTAATAATCCCAGGAAGAATGTGATAGAACTCATCATGTGGTGTCAACCTTCAAATCCAACATAATTTTGATAAAAACAAAGTATTAAACATGCTAAAACTACAAACAAAGCATTTTGCAACTTAAATATATCATAAAACCTTTCGAGCATATAAAGATTTCAAAACCAATCTACAAACAGAATCATCAGTGAGGTCATATCCAGAGAGGAAGCACAAAATCGTTTCGAAAAACTCTCAGTTAAGAACCCTACCTCGGTTGAGGTGTTCTGACGTCATCCGAGGTGTCTACCTCGTCTAGTCAAGAACATCCTGGTCGAGGTCATAATTTTTTTTTTCAAACCAATTTTCGACGTTTTTCTCAAACAAAAACATGTATGTATGCATGTAATGGCAAATAAACACATAAAGCCAAGTAAAGCAGAAAAGATCATAAATATCCGATAGACACATAGTCAAATAATACATCCAAATACCCCATACTTGGGACACATTGTCCCAATGGGTCAAATAAAAGTCTAGGAAAACAAGCAACTCACCAGACCTAGCTGAACTACATAATAAATAAATAAAGAAGATCCCTGTAGCTTTAATCCTCGTCAGCTAGTGACGGTGGTGGTTGATGTGGAACGTAGGGGTGTTGGGATGGATCAAAGGAATAGCCCATCATCTGCTGGAGTTGAATCTCCATCATACGATGCTGGTAATGCTGGCTCTCCCCTATCTGATGCATCCAGCCATCAGTGTATCTACACTTATCCTCAAAGCACTTAGACATGTCAACCGTCATAGTAGCATAGGAGTCAATCATCTGCTGAGTCAGGTCATCAATCCATCGGTGAGCCTCGCGATCTCTGCGTCTCCGGAATCTGCGTTGAGGTGGTGGTGGTGGTGCCTCCTCCTCTGTCGCCTCATCATCAAGGTCGACAACTGGTACACTAGGACCGCCGGTATTAGTACCGGTCTCCATAGCAGCTCCTCCCTCATCATACTCCTCATCATCAGCAACAACATCTCTGGCATCGTGCATGTAAAGAAACCAAGCAGAAGACCAGTACTATCGGTCGAAGACGGAGAACTGAGACGACCATAGAATACCTTGTGGACCTATCGTTTCCTATGGCATAACGATGTATGGTATACTAAGACCACGAGGGACGAGAATACGCCTTGTGATCATCTCCTGAAGTCCAAGCGGCTTCGCAGCCGCAACCACTGTACATGCACTCAGATCCAAACTCATGGCGGTAGCAATATGGGTCACCAATCCTCCACATCAGATGTCTCCCTTGGACTTTCCATTTATCCTATGCAAGTCCTCAGCTAGCATCCCTCCAAAGTCAGGAACTCCACCTATAACCATACAAAACATACTCAAAAGCTCCCCCTGACGGACCTTCTGGGGCGTCTCAGTATGCGCCAGAAGAGTCTCGCTAAATATCCGGTGTGCTAGGCGGAAGGCTAGGTGGAAGATGATGCGCTCTCTGGAATCTCCATGTCTCCACCTGTCACTATGCTCCACCACATGGGCTATCTCGACCCAGAAGTCTCGAGCTACGACTCAGGAAGGAAAGTCAGTCACGATAGGGGTCGGGAAGCCGAAGATCTCTCTGAAATGGTCCATCGGTACTATGTAGTTCCGGTTCAGCAACCGGTACTTGATGTTGTTGCGCTCGGGTACGTGAGTGACAGAACTCACAAACTCCATGGTCGGCTCTAAGTAGGCCGGCGCTCGAATCTCCATGAACTCCTCCAGTCCCACCATGGAGATCATCTTCCTCAAGTCCTCCGTCACGTGGAGGCACTCAAAGACAGCAACATCCAAAAAACGCGGGGCAACAATGGTACGACCGCAAATACGGTCAAAGTCGGCCTGGTGACGCTCATGGATCACCGGTATAGTAGGATGAGATGTAGAGGAAGGGGAAGAACTACTGGGTCTATCTCTCAAAATAAGCTGGCGATCAGATCTGCTACTCATGGTTCTGACAGATGAATACCTCGGTTGCTCTGACAATCACCTCGGCCGAGACACAGCCGACCGGACCGAGGCGAAGTGCTGTTCGATCGAACTCTTAGATTTTCAAGTTATTTTCCTCCAAATCACTACCAAATGCTTCCTATGGGATACTTATATCCTTTTCAGCAAGAATAAGTAGCAACCAAAGCCATATCTGTCCTAAATCAGTGAAAGAAAGAGAGTTAGGTTTTTTGGAAAAAATACCCAGATTCTGCAAAATTGGAGCATATTTCTCGCTGTTTAATGCTTGAAAACCGATCCTCTTGCTTCCTTCGGTGAAATCGAACAAAAAATCGCAAGAAACGAGAAAGATTTGAAGATTTTAGGGAAAACACCGCCGCGGTTGAGGTTGAGTCGTGGGAGGAAAAAGTGATGAGAGAGAAAACCGTCTCGCCTTTTATACCCCTCGCTGAATTTGATTTCACCTCGGTCGAGGTGGTTCTGACCGGACTGAGGTGTCTGACTGGATGTCAGACCTAGTCGCCTCGGTTGCCCCAAGAACATCTCAGTCGAGGTGCTGTGACAGCAACCGAGATCTGTCTCAGTCAAACTTCGTCTTCTCAATTTCTCGAACTTCTGTCCTTCCAGTGTAGCTCGTGAGTTGTAATTCTTCCTTAGAAAGTACCTGGTTTCTGTCTAGAGGACGCCAAAAGCAAAGCAAAGCAAACTATCTAAAACTAAGCTAGAAAAAGGGAAAAGAAAGCAATACCTTTGGTTGCCTCTCAAGAAGCGCTTGATTTAAGGTCGCTAGTTGGACTGTACATCATCCCTAAACATGCTGGAAGGTGTCCTCACCCCATACTTCACCTTCATCATGGGGTGAGATAAAGAAGTCTATCAAACGTTCCAGCAAATGCAAGTGCTCATCGGGGAATGAATCATCTATTGGTAGGTCGTCCTTCTCAAGTGAGAAGGGAGGTAGCCGGCTGAGGTGATCCGCGACAAAATTCTCGGATCCCTTCTTATCGCGAATCTCTAGGTCAAACTCTTGAAGCAAGAGAATCCAACGAATAAGACGCGGCTTCGCATCCTTCTTAGCAAGCAAGTAACGAATAGCTGCATGGTCAGTGTAAACAACAACTTTCGCTCCCACTAAGTAAGAGCGAAACTTCTCAAAAGCATATACAACCGCCAAGAGCTCCTTTTTGGTGGTGGCGTTGTTCAGTTGAGCTTCATCTAACGTCTTGCTAGCATAGTAAATGGCGTTGGTCCGACCTTCCTTCTTTTGTTTAAGTACCACTCCTAAGGCCACATCACTAGCATCACACATGATCTCAAAAGGCAAAGTCCAATCGGGAGGTTGAATGATAGGAGCGGTGATAAGTGCTTCCTTTATCCTGTAAAAAGCATCAAGGCATTCCTGCGAAAACTCAAAAACAACATCCTTATTCAAGAGATTAGTGAGTGGTTTAAAAATCTTCGAGAAATCCTTGATGAACCTCCTGTAGAAACCTGCATGCCCGAGAAAACTCCGCACACCTTTAACAGAACAAGGGGGAGGAAGTTTCTCTATAGTCTCGATCTTAGCTCGATCGACCTCAATACCTCGGTTGGAAACGAGGTGTCCTAGCACAATTCCCTCATTAACCATAAAGTGACACTTCTCCCAATTCAAAACAAGATTAGTGTTTTCACAACGTTGCAACACTAGAGAAAGGTTAGTCAAACAATTATCAAAATAGGAACCATATACCGAAATGTCATCCATGAATACCTCCATGATCTCCTCAATGTACTCGGAAAAGATAGCCATCATACAACGTTGGAAGGTAGCAGAAGCGTTACACAATCCAAATGCCATCCTCCTATAAGCGAATGTCCCCCATGGACAAGTGAAAGTGATCTTCTCTTGATCATCCGGATGGATAGGAATTTGAAAGAAGCCACTATAACCATCTAGATAGCAAAAATGAGAGTGTTGAGATAACCGTTCAAGCATTTGATCGATAAAGGGGAGCGGGAAGTGGTCCTTCCGAGTGGCCACGTTCAGCTTTCTATAATCAATGCACATCCTCCAGCCCGTGACCGTCCTAGTTGCAATCAACTCGTTGTTCTTATCCGTCACAACGGTCATCCCTCCTTTCTTTGGAACTACATGCACCGGGCTCACCCACTTGCTATCTGATATGGGAAATATGATACCTGCATCCAACAACTTAAGAATCTCTTTCTTCACAACCTCTTTCATGATCGGATTTAACTGTCTTTGAGGTTCCCGTGAAGTCTTATGATCGTCTTCCATTAGTATCTTATGCATGCAAAAAGAAGGCTTAATACCAACAAGATCATCAATAGTATAACCTAAAGCCTTTCGATGTTTCCTCAGGACATGCATCAGTTTAGATAATTCAGTTTCAGAAAGGGAAGCACTAACGATAACGGGATAAGTGGAATCCGGACCAAGGAAAGCATACCTCAAGTGACTAGGAAGTGGTTTAAGCTCCACGACTAGGGGTGCTTTCTGAGGTGGATCCGTGCTTCCTCCTTCCAGTGGAGTAGACTTAGATCGAAGAACTGGACTTTCAGAAGTCTCAGTTGACATCATCTCGCTAATGACCTCGGTCGAGGTCCAAGGTGGGTGACCGAGATGTTCTTCAGATAAGAGCACCTCGCTTGGTCCAAAAAGTTTCTTGGTCGAGGTACTGGAACTGGGACCGATACCTAAATTTCTTTTCTTCCCTTGAATTAGTCTCTCTTTCTTAGCTCATGGATCTTCTTCCAATGCTTTTTAGCTCCGTATATCTGCATCACAAGAAACATCTATACCTTCCTCCATTAAACTAAAACTAAGAACTCTTTCAAGAGGGTCATCAATAAGGATAGAACTCACCAATTCCCTTGATTCTTCTTCATCATAGATTTTGAAGATGTCATCTTCCAGCGGCTCTCCTTTCATTGAAACAAGCAATGCAAACTCCACTTAATCTCCATCAATGTTGAATTTCAACTTGGCGTTCTTACAATCAATGTTGCAACCCGAAGTTGCTAGAAATGGTCTCCTGAGAATGATAGGAACGGGATAATCTGCGGGTATGTCAAGTACAACAAAATCTATAGGTAAATAGAAAATACCTAACTTGACGAGAACGTCTTCCAAGATGCCCACGTGATGGGTAATGGAGCGATCCGCCATGTATAACCTTATCTTCACCGACTTGGGCTCTCCAAGTCCGATTCTCTCACATTGCTCCAGCGGGATGATACTCACACTGGCTCCTAGATCACACAATGCCTCATAATTTACATCCCCAACTTGAATGGGAATGCAAAATGAACTGGGATCTCTCAATTAGGGTGGCATCTTCTCCTTCATGATTTGAATGAGTTCCGAGGACTTAGATGTCATCCTTACTTCTCCAAAGTCTTCCAGCTTCCTCTTCCTTGATAGGATTTCTTTTAGAAACTTCCCATAGGCGGGCATTCCTAGAATGTCATCAAGGAAAGGGATGTTAATGTGTAGTTTATTCATTAGGTCTAGAAACTTATTAAAATGCTTGTTTATATGTGCTCTGGCCCTTGATTGAGGGAATGAAAGTGGTGGTTTATAAGCGGGAGGTGAAACATAAACTTCAGATTTATCCTTCACTTTTTGGGACTCCACCACGGTTGGCACCTCGACCAAAGTGTTCCTCGTCTGATCCTGGACCGAGGTGTTCTTCGTCTGACCTGGCACCGACCGAGGTACTGGATTTGTAGTTTTCAGTCCACTTCTTGTCGTTATTGCCATAATCTGTCCCTTAGGGTTGCTCTCTGTCCTTGCTGGGAGCTTCCCTTGATCTCTTGGCGCTTCATTCACCTTGTTAAAGAATTGTTGTTCTAAGGCTTTTTGTGCCTTCGAAAATGAATTCATCGATTTCTCTATAGCGTTGAGCTTGATCAAAATTGCCTCTAGTACTGCATCCTTCTTCTCTGGCTGGGACGAACTCGATCCAGGCTCCTGGCTTTTCAATGGAGTAGAAGAAGAAGAGGAGGGGTTAAAATCATTATTAGCATGAGAATAAGGGTTACCCGGATTTTGTTGATTAGATCTCCAATTATTGCTGTTGGAGTTTCTATTGTTGTTGTAATTGTTGTTCCGCGGCCCTTGATAGTTGTTTCTTCCTTGATATCCTCCATCTTGCTCTTTCTTTGTTTGAGCTACTAAAAGCTCTTTCAATGCTTTTACCTCATTGCTAAGAGAGGTGAGTTGAGCTCCATCTGATGATGTTTCCTGGAAGCTAACTATCCTTGCTCCATTCTCGGTTCCTTGATGGGAGTACTTCTCCGTATGTAAAGCTTGCTTTTCGATGAACTCCCAAGCTTCTTCTATCGGCATATCCATGAATGTGCCGGCGGAAAGTAGTTGAAGATTGAATTGAGTAGATCCATCCAATCCCTTGAAGTAGATTTCAAGCAACTCGATCTTTGGAATCCCATGATGTGGGCAATCCAATAGAACATCCTTGAATCTTTCCCATGACTTGGACAAACTCTCCTTGTCCTTCATAATAAAAACATTGATCTTTCCCCTCATTTCAGCGGTCTTAGAGGGAGGAAAGAACTTAGTTAGAAACTTCATCGTCATCTCTTCCCAAGTGTTGATCTTTCCGGGTGGAAGAGATTGATACCAAGCAAGCGCCTTGTCTTTTAAGGAGAAATAGAAAGGCCTTAACTTATAGTTGTTGTTCTCCAGTCTTGAAGGTCTCAAGGTGTCCATCAGAATCTCATAGTTTTGCAAATGCTGATGCGGAGACTCGCTCTCTAAACCTCCAAATTGACATTGTCGGATCATGGATAGAACTTGCGGTCGAAGTTCGTAATCGTGCTCAACTGGATCACCTAGGTTGACTCCTGGACACCTCACTTGCTGATTGGGATTCATCCTCTGTCCTAGGGTTTGTGAAACTCCAGCAAAAAGAACATCTCGGATAGGCATCCGAGGTGGCAAGTGCACATCGGCCGGGGAAACTGGGATGGGGTCCTGCCTCGGTCGAGGATCTGGTATCGGTCGAGGCAGAAACTGGGCCCTTAGAGCGGCCATATCTGCTTCAATTCTTTCAGCTCTGGCGCGAGTCTCTTCTCTCTCGCGCTGCAGTTCTTCTCTATTGAGGCGTAGCTATTCCAATGCCTCCTTCAATTCGGCTTCAAGATCGCGATTGTCTTGGTTGGCCATCTTAGTGTCTCTTAATCTTCGCTTGTAAGTCTTTTCTGGTTCGGGATCCTAAGGAACAATTTCCTTTCCAGCACGGGTTCTTCGCATAAACCTAAGAAAAGATCCTGCGAAAACACTCAAGTAGAGTAGTTAATAGCAACAAGGGCAATTGCCCTGAAAGAGAACCGAAACCGGCTTGGTCTAGACCAAGTCCCCGGCAATGACGCCAAAACTTGTTCGCTCCAAGAGGTGTGTGCAAGCTTTAAAATTTATAACCCAAGAAGTATGCTTGAACTATTATGCAAACCCGCAGTGTACGGGTCAATTGTAATACAAGCAAGAATTCCACGGATCGATCACATGGACTTAGGTGAAACAAAACACGAAATCAGGTTGTCAAATATTACAATCAACTAGAAGCAATTAAAGCAATCAAATATGATGTAAAAGTCAAGTAAAGGGAAATGCAGATTCTAGGGATTAAATCATCTAGTTGTGGTTCCGACTCAAGATCTCAAAGGATAACGCGGACAAAGCTGAGGTTTGCAAAGGGAAGGTGTTTCTAAGGTGGGAATAGATCACCGGGTAAGTCTCACTACTCACTATCCCAAACCAAAACTCCTAATACCGGGTAAGTCTCAAGGTACTAAGGAAAGGAACTATAATATCAAACCAACACACCACCCAAGGGAATAGAATCCACCTTTACCGGGTAAGTCTCAGGCTAACTCACAAAGATGGGATGAAGGCACACTCAAACCCCAATAAAGGATAAACCTTTATTACCTACACTTATGATCTTAAGTAAACAAACAAAGGAATCACCGGGTAAGTCTCATCCTAGGCTTGCATTGAACCAGGAAAGGTGTAATAGGGATAGGATTTGGCAAACTTAAACTCTTAACTTCAGATAAGGTTCAGGAAAGGTTCACCTCGTTCAATCAGATTCCACCCCGGCCGAGATGTTCAACGACTAAGCGAGGTGTTCTAGGGTTAAGGTAAAGACTCGAGCTTCCAAGGTCGTGTTGGGATTAATATCATTCTATCATCGTCTTTCCCACAACTTCCAGCCAATCACCCTAGAATCGCATAAGAACTTAGCCAACAATAATCATGATAACAATAATCAATTTAATGAAAAAGGAATCAATATTCGAACAAGAAAACCTTAAGAAAAAAGTCTCAATAACTGAATCAAATAATCAACAAACAAGCGTTCCTCAGTCACAAATCAACAAAGATAACAAACCAAAAGAAATCTAAGAAAGTCTTACAAACTCCTTAAAAAAGCAACTCCAACTATGATATCTTCCTTCCAGAAATCCAGCCAAAAATATAAGATATCTTCTTTCCAAAAATAAAAGATCTCAGCCAAAAATAAAGATCTCGCCGGCGACAGGGTGTTCGCCTCGGTCGGGACGCTTCTCAAGATCACCTCGGTGGAGGTGGTACTGTAGTTGACCGAGGTGAATCTCAACTGAATGTGAAATCTTTCGAATCTGGTACAAAGTCAATCTTCTTAATCATTTCCATGCTTCCTGAGATCTTCCTTAAGCTCCAGAATGTAGCTCCAATGACTCCTTAGCTCCCTTAGCTCCATTTCGGTCCAAAACGTTCCATTTTACCTATAATTACAACGAAACTAGGCTGAGACCTCGATTTCCACAAAGGTAGACAAAAGAACAATATAAGCACAGAATATAAATCCATACATGCAGATTTATGAAGATAAAACGTCTAAACCAGGCCCGAAATATAGACTATAATACATGCTATATATATATATATATATATATATATATATATATATATATATATATATATATATATATATATATATATATATGAGTTACTTCACCTATTGTCAATTGAAAATATAATGGAATTTCGAAGGCAAAAAGTAGGCGTACAATTTGCACCCGTTTCAAAAAAAATGTTGCAAAAATTTGTGTTTAAATAAAAATAGAAGATTGAAATTTGTGAAAACAATTTAAACGAACAACGAGAGATTTTAAATCAAAGAAACTTCTAGATATCAACCTTTTTTTCTCTAACTATTGTATCAAAATAAAAAAAAATTAAATCAAAGAAAATTTGACAAGCGAAGGGAGAGAGGAGGGATATACGTAGAGGCATTGGGCCATTGGCCACAATCTCAAGAAGATTACATAGATTAATTAAACATCCGCTATAATAGTCGTGAATCATGTAAACTCAAGGTATCATGAATCTGTAAGGTTGAAGAGAGACCCGACCCGATTCAAGGATGACCAAGAGTCGAGAAAACAAAATAACAAATGATCTCTCCCCATCTTGCTCTTTATGACCTTGTCAAACACATATATTCACAATATGAGCCAAGAAAAGAAAGTCTAATGTTGATCAAAACGTTCTATATGAGTCCTATGACCCCACGGGCGCTACGTCCTTGCTCTTGGCGGCTATAGCAAATGTTGTTGTTGCATGACCCGGTGGAGTCACGAGATTGGACTGTTCTTGCTGCTGAGTTGACATAAAATCATTCTTGCTGCTGAGAGTGAGCCTGAGCAAGGAAAGCCTTGATCTAGCTACCTGTCAGCGTCTCGTGTCAAGTAATGCACTGGTAAGGGCATGAAGCTCTTTGTTGTGCGTCGTTAGGATCATCTTTGCATTGTTATAGGCCTGCTTAAGAAGGTTTTTCCCCTCCTTTTCTATAAGTAGCCTCGTTTGGGTGCTCATGTTCTTATGTTGTCATTATAATTGTGGGTGACGGCACAAACCTCCTTGCTCATGCCGTATTAGTGATCATTGTTTGTGGCCTAGTTGAGATCAAATGATGCTCCCGAGGTGACTTCGTTCTCACCAAGCATAAGCTCCTCGTCAACCCGGCCCCTATTCGAACGTCAAGTCGAGCAATCATCTACTTCCGGGAGATGCTCGTCTCATCTTTTTCAAGAAGTTGGGAGACCATCCCTAGGGCCATTCCTTCTCGAGGGATGATTGTTGTGTAGGAACCCTGTAATATGTTAGTTAAACCGTATGCACAATAATCAAAGGGTCATAAATTTATACCACTTGAAGTACGTATGTTGAGCAGAGTCGAGATTTTAATATCTTTCCTTAATTCTAAAAACACCCCGTATTACGACGGTTACCGGTGTTTAAGAATCCAGGATACAACTATGTTCGAATCCGGCCTTTGTAATTTACCGGAAGCCTATGAACCAATCGTAGTGTGTTGCACTCTCGAGAGATAGTGAGCTAGTAGATGAGGAGGGGATTTGTTACGGATCTGGGAAAATAATTTGGAGCCCATTGACCGACCCAAATCGGAAGTCAAGTTGATCCACCCACTTGTAAATTTTCGGAGTCAAAAAAGACCAACTACTGCCCCATTTCTCGGATCCGCTTGACTGACCCAAACTGTTGGGCTTTTGGATATCCGATCCATTGGACTATTGAACAAATGGGCCTGACCCAAGGCCTAACTCATGAATAAGATGATCTAATGGACTGTGAATGTTGGAATGTTGGACCGGTCCAAAACCATAACATAGGTGGCCAACCCACATTATGTCTCGGTCCTCCCTTCTCATCTCAAAGCAACACAACGGATCACGGTCACGGCCGCGACGCGACGTAATGCGGCTCGAGCTCGAGCTCGACTCGGCGCGCGTGCGCGTGGTGGTTTGCCTACGCCGTTCCTTATTGAAAATGGGTAGTGACCTAAAGACCACAACCTTTAGTGTATTACTCCTCTATATATCCTATTGGATTTCCCTCAATATAGTCGATGTGGGATTGCCCCATTTTTGACTATTTACCCAAGTTATTGCCTATCATCCAACCAACTTCGGATCTCCATTTCTCATTCAAATGGAACTCAAATTTAACTATGTATACCACAAGCAAGAGCTCGCGGAGACGAAGCCAAAGCTCCTACTTTTCGGTGTTGACAATGGCCTGAGCCCACAGGAAATGTGTCCGGAAAGTGCCTGGCGTAGAATGTGTTAAAAAACATGTATAATTCATATTACATTTATAATTTAGTTCGAACAACCCTCCACATGAATAGAAATGATTCTAGACATATGCTTCTCCGTTTTGTAAAAAACAGACAGAATTTTTAAGAGTATACTCGAAAAATCACTACATTTGGACTAGTGCCATGTTTCAGGCTTGAACTATCGGTAGTGAATAGCTTTCGGATTTACTCAACCAGGTAGTGACCATGATGTCTAAAACCACCCGGGCTTTTATGTAAACTGAGATAACAACTATCACACAATTTCATTTTCTCGCAAAACGTTGGTTCCTTGATTGTGTTCAATTTGGCCTTGAACAACCCTAGTTATGCATGAGTGAATTTGAGAATTCAACCTCACACACTCACAAGGTGATTGACCATAAAGAGTATCTTTCATACCCCCTTTGTTTCAAGGCGATGGAATCATTAAAAGCCAAGCTTAACATTAACTCATACAATTTGCATTGTTTATCATCCTAGGAACTAGGTAGAGACAATGCTCCACTCATATCAGCTTGGTTAGGTTTTCCCATTGAACCTATATCGTGGGATCTCCAATCACGTAGGTGGGGTTGTTCATCAAGTATCCTCTTTCGTAATAGGCTTTAAACTCATTCCTCTTGATGATCTTGAAACTTGATCTCTTGACAAACCCTTAGTAAATGGATCCGCTAGGTTGTCAGCCGATTTTATATAGTCTATCAAGACTATGCCTGCTGAGATCAGTTTTCTAATGGACTTATGTCGTCGTTTAATATGACGTGACTTTCCATTGCATAAAATGATCAGTGACTGAGCTATAGCTGATTGACTATCATAGTGTACATATAATGTCGACACTAGCTTTTCCCAGAACGGAATATCTTCCGGAAAGTTCAAAAGCCACTCAACTTCTTTTGCTTCTTTGTCGAATGCAATGAACTTAGACTCCATTGTGGATCTGGCCAATATCATCTATTTGGAAGATTTCCAAGACACTGTTGCACCACCAAGTGTAAATACATCGACTTGTGGATTTTGAATTTCTAGAGTCGAATATCAAGTTTGCATCACTGTATCTTTCTAAAGTTGGTGGATATTTACCCTAGTGCATCCCATAACTTTGAGTATAATGGAGATAGTTCAATACTCTAGTTATTCCTTTCCAGTGTTTATGTCCTAGGTTACTTGTATAGCGACTTAGTACATTGACCGAGTGCGGCAAGTCAAGGCGTGTACAATTGGGTAAGTACATAAGACTCCCAATTACACTTGCATACTCTAGTTGTGACACTGAAAAAACGGATTAATGAATGATATGAAAAGATAAGAAGATGCATATGGAATGATAAATGATAAATATAGGAAGATACGAACCAAGATATTCCCGCAAAGAACCTTGACCAATGATGTGTCAAAACCCCTTAACGAAGAGCTTACCTTAACCTACACTTCTTTAACCATACATAAGTCTTCTAAGTAACACAAGCACAAGGAGGGACTAGTATTGACCAGGAGCACCAACCTTCAAAAAGATTAATACACACAAGTACAATCTAGCAAGAACTTCACAACGATTCAATCATGGCACTATCTTTGATTGAATAGGAATGATAAAACACAAACTTCATAAACGAAGCTGCGAGTTCACACAATATGTGGAAAATATCAAATATAATCTATCTAAAATCTCCCCCTCTAAGGCTATTTATAAGGAAGATCTTCTATGTAAATTAAGAAAGATATCTTTTAAAAGATAATCTAGAAAATATATCTTTAAAAGATATAAAAATAATAATCCCCAAGATAGGATCAAAACTAACAATTTCCTTATAAGATTGATTGAGAGCTTTAAGGAAAGAAAATATAAAAGATAACTACCAAATTTAAAAGATCTTCGGTCGGATCTTCAAGCGAGCGTCAGAGAGCAAATCTCGGATGGAATCTCGGCCGAGATTCCTGTAGGTGGACCGAGATTTCTTCTATGAGACTCCTTCATTGTTCTAGCCACCTTCTATGATTGATGGCTCTTCTTGGTCGTGGCTTGGCTCTTCCATAACAGTCAATAGTGTCGCCAAAGGACTCCTTAGAGTGAGTAGGGTCTCCTTGAGTGTACATGTTGTGAGGATGCTCGTAACTTCATATTGAATAGCCTTTGCTCTTGACCTTGTGATTGATCCTTCAACAATAGAATCTAGTGAAGGTGTAGCTGACTTGTCCTTCAATACTTTATCCCTTGATCTATTGACTGGTCCTTGAGGTAGTATTAGGGATGGTCCCTCATCATATTCTCCTTCTTGAGAAGGATTCGTCCTCGAATCATCACCATTCTCATCTCTAAACTCAAAAGGATTCAAATCTCCGACATTGAAGATATGACTTACACCATACTCAACATGAAGCTCCAAGACATAAGCATTTTCACCAACTCTGCGCTTTACTCTAAATAGCCCATCTCCTCTTGGATACAACTTAGATTTCCTCTTCTCCGAAAATCTCTCTTTCCTTAGAGGCAACCAAAGTAGATCTCCGGGTTTGAACATCTCCTTGCAATTCCGCGGTTTTCCCTTTTTGCTCTAGCCTTATGAGTGTTTTCTTATGCAATTCTTTAATGAACTCCACCTGTTTTCCTGCAATAAATCTACTCGCTCCTCTAAAGGCAATGGTATAATATCAAAGGGAGTCAAAGGATTCACGCCATAGACACACTCAAAAGGCGTTAGATTAGTAGATGAATGCAAGATACGATTATAAGCAAATTCTACATATGGTAAAACATCTTCCCAAGCATTCAAATTATAATAGATAGGATTTCCGAATTCTAATTAATGTTTATTAACTTAATCAGTGATAGTAATTGACATATAACTTGCGAAGATTGTGTAAGTGTTGAGTATAAGTCCCACCGTTATGTTCCTGGCGTAATTTTGGGCTTATGGTGAAATTTTCACTTTTTCTCCCGGGTAATTATTTTTACCCTCCGGTATTATTTGGAGCTGCTGGGACCTCCAATTAATAAAAATGCAGTTGAAAGAAATGATCAGGTCATCGGACATGTCCTAGATATGAAATAACATGGAAAGACAAAACGACCAAAAGAGTCGCTATTTCATTTCTTAACGGCTAAGAAAGACGGCTTAGGAATACACGTTTTCCGAGGCAATTGTAGAATAATTATCCCTACAATATTCAAGATTTATTGTTCCAATTTTGAGAAGTTTGGAGAAGGGGGTTCAACCTGCCATTGGATCGGTTAAAGGATAACTATCGACTTTGCTAAAGGATAATTATCGACTTCACTATAAAATCGTTTATTAATTCATTTTCTTTCACGTTTCCTCGTAAAAGCTCTGATTTTTCTCAAATTTCAAACTCAAATCTAATCTCCGTTTCTAATCCGATTTCAATTCCGTTTGACTTTCTGGATTCCTCTCTTCATTCTCTTCATAACGGTACCAAGTTTCTGCATTTCCGAGCAGATAAGGACCTGGTCTAGAATATATGTCACCAGGATAGTTCCGTCGCTCAAATTCCGGTGAATTTGATGTTGTACATGCGTAGCTTGCGTCGTTGTGATTCTGAATCTTCTTTCAGATTGTCAATCGGGTTAGTAACGAATAAGTTATGAATTTATTCGTTTTCCGTACTGCGATTTGGCCTAAATTGACCTTAGGCTTTTCAAAATGGATAATTAGAAATTCAATTATGATCATCATATTATTTTGGTGTTTATGGGTTGTTTGTTTGATGAAATCTGATGACAGGTGTGTTTAGAAACGGCCTGCCAGCAAAACGTTATTTTGGTGAAATTTAATTAATTAATTAAAGGTTAATTAATTAAATTAGGATTAAATTTGAGATTGAGGAATACTGATTAGATGCATGCTAGGTGTCAAAATGAGTTGAGGATCATGATGATGTTATGGATATCGGTTATGGCTTTAAGGTTTAGTATGTGTACGGGTATGATGAGATGTTATGTTGAGGATATGCCTTAGGCATTTATGAATGTGTTGAAGATCTGAGGTTTAGATTTGAGATATAGGTTGGTTGTGGTTAGTAAGACGAGTCTCCTAACCTTTGCAGTATGTGATTGTGTGAGCCTTGCTATTGCAAGCGTTGATTACTTCCCCAAAGGGAAGTTGTGAGGTGGTACAGCTTACGAGTATATCAGGTAAGTCCATAGGACTTACTTAACGTGCAGTTGTGGATTGTTGTTCGCTCCAAACGGTGTGTGCAAGCTTTAAATTTATAACCCTAGACTTAAGCTTAAAACAAGGATGCGAACCCGCAGTGTACGGGTCAATCGTAGTAAAAAGCAAGAAATTCCAGGGGTCGATCACAGGGACTCGGTGAAACAAAGTCAATAACGGTAAGCTTCGTGAATACTAACCACAAGAGCAATTAACACAATCAAAGATGAATAAGAAGTCAATAAAGCAAACATGCAATTCTAGGGATTAAAGCATCTAGTTGTGTTCCAACTCAAGATCTAAAGATAAGCGGACAAAGCTGAGATTTTTGCATGGGGAAGGTGTTACTAAAGTGGAGTAGATCACCGGGTAAGTCTCACTACACACTAATCCAAAATCGTAACTCCTATTACCGGGTAAGTCTCAAGGAATCAAGATAAAGAACTATAACCTCAAACTAACACACCATCTAAGGGGATAGAATCAACCTTTACCGGGTAAGTCTCAGGCTAACTCACAAAGATGGGATGGAAGCACACTCAAACCCCAATAAAGGATAAACCTTTATTACCTACGCTTATGATCGTTGGTAAACAAACTAAGGAATTACCGGGTAAGTCTCATCCTAAGCTTGCTTTGAACCAGGAAAGGTGTAATAAGAATAGGATTTAGCAAACTCTAACACTTAACTTTCAGTTTAGAATCGGACAAGTCACCTCGGTCAGAAGAATTCCACCCCGGCCGAGATGTTCATTGACCGAACGAGATGCTTAGGGTTAAGGTTAAAGACTCGAACTTTCAGGATCCTACTGGAATCTAAGATTATTCTATCATTGTTTTTCCCACAACCTTCAGCCAATCACCCTAGAATCACACAAGGAAATTAGCCACTCATCATCATTATGAAAGTATTAAATATATGGGAAGAAGGTGAATATTTGAACAAGAAGAATTTAATGAAAAAGACTTCAATAACTGAATCAAATATCACAACAAAAGCGTTCCTTGGATAGCAATCCAACAAGACAAGACAACAAGCGAGGGAATTAAAGACAATCTTACAAAACCCTCCAAAAAGCTATAAAAGCTATAGACTTCAATCTTCCTTCAACCTTCAAAAAGGGTCTTCGAATCTCCCCTAATTGGAGTATGCTGCTGCTGCGTGCTATAAACCCTGATCGACGGTATATCGTGCTTGTGGTGATCCGAAGATCTGAAATCTCTTGATCCGACGATCTGAAATCTCTTGATCCGAAGATGGGTGAATTGTAGAAAATCCAACCCTTTATATAGGAGAATTATCTTCCAAAGATAAATTATCTTAAAAAGATAATTTCCTATAAAATATATCCATATCTCCTAAAATAAATATCTTCCTTCCAGCTAAAAGATAATTTCCTAATAAAATAGATCTTATCTCCTAAAATAAATATCTTTCTAAGATAATTTTATAGGAAATATCTTAAAAGATAATTTCCTAATAAAATATATCTTATCTCCAAAATAGATCTCTTAAATATATGATCTTCCTTCCAGAAATCTAGCCCAAAAATATAAGATCTCTCCTTCCAAAAATAAAAGATCTCAGCCAAGAATAAAATATATCCCGCCGCGTCAGGATATTCGCCTCGGTCGAGACGCTCTCGTAGATCACCTCGGTCGAGGTGAATCTGTGGTCAACCGAGGTGACTCACAACTGAATGTGAAATCTCTCAAAACTGGTCCAAAGTGAATCTTTAATCCATGGCTATGCTTCCTGGATGGTTCCTTATGTCCCTCAATGTAGCTCCAATGACTCCATAGCTCCTTTTGCTCCTTTTTGATGCAAAACGTGCCATTTTACCTACGATTACAACAAAACTAGGTGTAGACCTCGATTCCCGCAAAGGTAGATGAAATGGTAATATAATCACATAATATACATACAAACATGCAGATTATGAAAGATAAAACGTCCAAACAAACCCTAAAATATAGACTATAATTCATGCTATCAAAATACCCCATACTTAGCCCTTGCTTGTCCCCAAGCAAGTTCCGCATATAGAAGACAAGATAGAATGGATTATAAGTCAAGAAAATCAATGAAAAGTCTTTCAAAAACATTTTATGGTGTGCAACTATCATAGATCACTCTAAGAGAATACTTCTTGGAATTTAAAAACTCAATATGCTCAAAACATTTTATAAATATAGGAAAGTTGTTCATCTTTGCATAAAATCATAGAATGCATAATAAATCATAATTATCAAAATTAATCATGTATAATCCGATTTAAACCACTAAGTCAATCAACAAGCTCAAGGTCTCAAGGGCTTCCCAAAAGAAAGGTCAAGAAACGTGTAGGGTAGGGATGTATGTAAGGTAATGTGGTGCTAGAATCCGGGAAAAGGATGAACTTCACTTTCACTTTGACTTGCAACATCTTCCACCAATAAGCTTTGCTTATTTCACACTTTTTCTTTTTACTTTACTTTTTTTTGGGATGCATGGACAGAGGTGCACAATAACCGAAGCCTAGGAAATCAGCAATCAACAATTTCTTGAGATGCATCAAACCCTTGATGCACATACCATGACCCGTTAGGAATATCACTCAATCCGACTTTGGCAAGACCCAAACACCCGGCTATGTGAATGGTGCCGAGTTACTCATCTTCATGATTGACTTCCCCAAACCTATTTCTTTCTTTCTAACACTTTCACTTCCAGCCACTTCTCAACTTTACTTCACTTGCTTTCACCACTTCGCTTGCTTCCAAATTCCCGGATAGGTAAAGGGAGGCAAAATGTAAATGAGGGGCTAAGCATGATCAAGAAGAAGAAGAAGAGAATGAATTGCCTTGGTCTTTCCAAGAAGAAAGTGAGAGAACTCATAATGTGGTGTCAACCTTCAAATTCAACATAATTTGGATAAAAACAAAGTATTAAACATGCCAATAATTTCAAACAAAGCATTTAGCAACTTAAACATATTATAAAACCTTTCAAACACATAAAGAATTTAAAACCAGTCAGTAAACAAAATCTTCACTGAGATCATATCCATATAAGTAGCAAAAAATCATTTTCGAAAACTTTCTGTTACGCACCTCGGTCGAGGTGTTCGTAGGTCAACCGAGGTGAAACACCTCGTTCGGCCAGAATCTCCCCGGTCGAGGTCAAAATTTTTTTTTAAAACCATTTTTTTTTCAGTTTCGACGTTTTTCTCAATCAAATAACCTGTGGGTATGCATGTAATATCAGATAATCATATAAATGCAGAAGTGAAGCATAAATAAAATATCCGATAAGATAGAATGTGCATCATACATCAAAAGTAGTCAAATAAGTACAAACACCCCATACTTGGGACACACTGTCCCAGTGGGTCAATATAAGTCTGGAAATAAGAGTACTCACCGGATAAATAGCTGAACTGCATAAAAAGTATAATACAGAAAATCCTGCAGTTCATCAATAGTCCTGATCCGGTGGTGGTGGTGGTGGCACGTACGGATAATGAGTAGGATCGAACGGATAGCCCATAGTCTGCTGGAACTGAAGCTCCATCATCCTACGCTGATAGTGCTGCCCCTCTAATATCTGATGGGTCCAGCTGTCAATCTGTCGGTGCTGGGCAGCAAATCTCTCATGCATGTCCACAGTAAGGTTAGCATAAGAATCTATCATCTGATCTGTCAAATCATCGATCCGACGATGAGCCTCCGAATCTCTATGACGGTGTGTCCGACGCCTAGCAGATCTAGCGGGAGGTGCAGCAGGTGCATGCTCAGTATCCTCCTCATCATCCAAGTCAATGATCGGCGGCGCGCTCGTACCTGCAGTATCCGTCCCTGTATCCATCGGGACTCCACCATCTATCTCATCTACCGTCTCCTCGTCATCGTCATCCTCCTCCTCCTCAGCCGGGGCAGCTGCTGCCTCCCTATGATCCTCCATCAGCGTGGCCCAAGCTGTCTACCAATAATGTGGATCGAAAACTGTGAACTGGGAAGACCAGCGGATCCCTTGTGGTGCAGTCCGCTCCCATGGCATAGCAACAAATGGAGTGATCAGACCTCGGGGAACTAGAATCCTCCGAGTGATCATCTCCTGTAATCCAAGCGGCTTCGGAGCCGCCACCATCGTACATGCACTGAGGTCCATCCCATGAAAAGTAGCAATGTGGATGACTAGACCTCCGCAGCAAATGTCTCCCTTCGCCTTGGCCTTGATCCTGTGCAGGTCCTCTGCCAAGATCAAGCCAAAGTCTGGGAAACCCCCCGTGACCATACAGTAAAGGCTGAAGAGCTCGCCCTGTCGGATCTTCTGGGGCGTCTCTGTACGCGCCAGAAGTGTCTCGCTGAATATCCTATGGGCTAATCTGAAGGCTGGGTGGAAGATGACCTTCTCCCTGGAATCTCCAGGGCACCATCTGTCTGCATGCTCAGTAATATGGGCAATCTACCCCCAGAACTCCCTAGCTACAGATCGGGAGGGGAAGTCAGTGGCGGTGGGCTCAGAAAAGCCATTTATCTCTCTCCAAACCTCTAAGGGAACTATGAAGTTCCGGCTCATCAGCCGGTACTTCACAGACTGCTCTGTGGGAAGGTAGGAAAAGGAGCTAACGAACTCTAGGGTCGGCTCCAAGTAAGCTGGGGCTCGGATCTCAGTAAACTGATCCAGCCCAACTGTGGCAATCATCCTCCTAAGGTCTCCATCTAACCCTAGGCAATCGAAAGCTGATACGTCCAGGAAACGTGGTGCAATAACTGGACGGTTGGCTATACGCTCATAATCTACCCGACATCTCTCGTGGATCACCGGGCGGTAAGGTCGGGAAGAAGAAGAAGGAGGGGAAGGTGAGGATCTATCTCTGAGGGCAAGGCGACGATCTGAACTCATTTTCTTTCAGCTACTGTCAGATCACCTCGGTCGCTGACAACCCTCAAGAATCACCTCAGTCGAGATGCAGTTCGACTAGACCGAGGCGCAACAGTTTACGATTCCAATCTCAGAAATCCAGTTCTTTTCCCCCAAAAATCACTACAATTGCTTCCTATGGGGTACTTAAGCCTTTTCTCAACAAATTCAAGGGCAACCAAAGCCCAAATCGAAACGAATGAACGAGTTAGGGTTTCGACTGTTTTTACCTCGTTTCGGTCGATTCGTTCGATTTCTTTGCAGATCTGTAGTTGCAATGGGATCCTTTACTTTTCAATCGCAGTTTGGAAGCGGAAATCTTCGAAAACGAGCAAAAACAGAGGAAGCGAGGTGAAGGGCGCCGCGGTCGAGTCGAAGAGAGTAAAAAGTAAAAATAAATTTTCCCCCCTTTTATACTGTTCCTGGATCTGCTGTCACCTCGGCCGAGATGGTCTCGACTGGACCGAGGTGGTACGGACCGAGGTGGTTCTGTAGAAAACCCTAGTTGCCTCGGTTGCTCAAGAATCAACTCGGTCGAGGTGCTCTGACAGTAACCGAGGTGCTTCTGTCTTCTCAAAATCTCGAACTTCTGTCCTTCCAGTCATGCTCCTTCCTTAGATGTCTCCTGTCATCTGTCTAGGACGCCAAAAACAAACAAAACAAAGCAAAAGCAAACTATCTAAGCTAGACTAGAAAATGGGAAAAGAAAGCAATACCTTGGGTTGCCTCCCAAGAAGCGCTTGGTTTAAGGTCGCTAGCTGGACCATACGGCATGGAATTAATCAATGTACCTCGAATATCGTGGAGTGCTCATCACATCCATAATAAAACTCTCCCAAAAAGGTTCCGGTTCCTAACTTCACCGGCGAATGGTAGGATCTCCTACGTACAAGCTTGTACGGTTTGGTCCTTACCGGGATCCTACCGGTCTTCCTCTTTTTCCGTGGGATATAAATTAGCCTTTCGTCCCATCCTTTCCTTGATCGAGAAAACAGCTTCTCGAGAATTCTAATAGCTTCCCCATCTTTAGCTTGGGGATGGTACAAGGTCCTTAGCATGCGAGGGACCCCATACTTGAACAAGAGATACTTCATCGACTTAGCGGTGTAGTGTTTGCAAACTCCACTCCTTATAATCCAAGGAGCTTCTTCTTCCAACAATTTCAAGGAAGACTTCATCTTGATTTTAGGAGGTTCTTTCGGAAGAGACCTCCAACTTTCCGGTGCATTCCTGAAAAATTCAGAAATTTTAATAGGGAGTTCAAATAAAGTAGGAGAATGTACCTTGTAAAGTTCTCCAAAGTTTGAGACGAGTTTCATGTTGGGTTGATAGTCCACACACGAAATCTCTCCCAGCTCAACTGGCCTTTCTTCCACCTTGACCACAGTCTCAGTAATTTGGTCAAGGTTCGCTGCATCTTGCAGTTCTACAAATTCTTCTTCCATCTCGGTCGAGATCTCTGACACCTCGGCCGACGTCTCGGCAGTTGGATCAAGATCTTCCATATCCTCCGCTTCCACAAAAGCTTCAGGAGAAATTTCTGGTTCGATTGGGGGAATTCTTGAAACGTGCAACACTTCCTTATGCTCCTCATGCGGCCTAGCATAGGATAGGGTGCTTTCCTTGAGCTCCTCCACCCTCTTCATCAACTTCTCCAATCTTGATTCGAGAGAATCTTCAAGAGGTTGCTCATAAGTGTTTCTAGGGATATTCTTCTCATCCCATATCGCAAGTTCCTTCTCAATGGCCTTCTCTCTTTCCCTTTCATTGTTGAACCAATAAAATGAATATTTCTCCTCCAAGTATTCATAATGATCCGCCCTAGCACTTTGTCTTGCTATCCAGGTTGGATCAAACGTAGCCATCAGAAATCCTGAAAACTACAAAGCTCATAGAAAAAGTAGTTAGTAGCAACAGGGGCAATAGCCCCGAAAGACAACCGTAACCGGCTCGGTCTAGACCAAGTCCCCGACAACGGCGCCAAAAACTTGTTCGCTCCAAACGGTGTGTGCAAGCTTTAAATTTATAACCCTAGACTTAAGCTTAAAACAAGGATGCGAACCCGCAGTGTATGGGTCAATCGTAGTAAAAAGCAAGAAATTCCAGGGGTCGATCACAGGGACTCGGTGAAACAAAGTCAATAACGGTAAGCTTCGTGAATACTAACCACAAGAGCAATTAACACAATCAAAGATGAATAAGAAGTCAATAAAGCAAACATGCAATTCTAGGGATTAAAGCATCTAGTTGTGGTTCCAACTCAAGATCTAAAGATAAGCGGACAAAGCTGAGATTTTTGCATGGGGAAGGTGTTACTAAAGTGGAGTAGATCACCGGGTAAGTCTCACTACACACTAATCTAAAATCGTAACTCCTATTACCGGGTAAGTCTCAAGGAATCAAGATAAAGAACTATAACCTCAAACTAACACACCATCTAAGGGGATAGAATCAACCTTTACCGGGTAAGTCTCAGGCTAACTCACAAAGATGGGATGGAAGCACACTCAAACCCCAATAAAGGATAAACCTTTATTACCTACGCTTATGATCGTTGGTAAACAAACTAAGGAATTACCGGGTAAGTCTCATCCTAAGCTTGCTTTGAACCAGGAAAGGTGTAATAAGAATAGGATTTAGCAAACTCTAACACTTAACTTTCAGTTTAGAATCGGACAAGTCACCTCGGTCAGAAGAATTCCACCCCGGCCGAGATGTTCATTGACCGAACGAGATGCTTAGGGTTAAGGTTAAAGACTCGAACTTTCAGGATCCTACTGGAATCTAAGATTATTCTATCATTGTTTTTCCCACAACCTTCAGCCAATCACCCTAGAATCACACAAGGAAATTAGCCACTCATCATCATTATGAAAGTATTAAATATATGGGAAGAAGGTGAATATTTGAACAGGAAGAATTTAATGAAAAATACTTCAATAACTGAATCAAATATCACAACAAAAGCGTTCCTTGGATAGCAATCCAACAAGACAAGACAACAAGTGAGGGAATTAAAGACAATCTTACAAAACCCTCCAAAAAGCTATAAAAGCTATAGACTTTAATCTTCCTTCAACCTTCAAAAAGGTTCTTCGAATCTCCCCTAATTGGAGTATGCTGCTGCTGCTGCGTGCTATAAACCCTGATCGACGGTATATCGTGCTTGTGGTGATCCGAAGATCTGAAATCTCTTGATCCGAAGATCTGAAATCTCTTGATCCGAAGATGGGTGAATTGTAGAAAATCTAACCCTTTATATAGGAGAATTATCTTCCAAAGATAAAATATTTTAAAAAGATAATTTCCTATAAAATATATACATATCTCCTAAAATAAATATCTTCCTTCCAGCTAAAAGATAATTTCCTAATAAAATAGATCTTATCTCCTAAAATAAATATCTTTCTAAGATAATTTTATAAGAAATATCTTAAAAGATAATTTCCTAATAAAATATATCTTATCTCCAAAATAGATCTCCTAAATATATGATCTTCCTTCCAGAAATCCAGCCCAAAAATATAAGATCTCTCCTTCCAAAAATAAAAGATCTCAGCCAAGAATAAAATATATCCCGCCGCGTCAAGATATTCGCCTCGGTCGAGACGCTCTCGTAGATCACCTCGGTCGAGGTGAATTTGTGGTCAACCGAGGTGACTCACAACTGAATGTGAAATCTCTCAAAACTGGTCCAAAGTGAATCTTTAATTCATGGCTATGCTTCCTGGATGGTTCCTTATGTCCCTCAATGTAGCTCCAATGACTCCATAGCTCCTTTTGCTCCTTTTTGATGCAAAACGTGCAATTTTAGCTACGATTACTACAAAACTAGGTGTAGACCTCGATTCCCGCAAAGGTAGATGAAATGGTAATATAATCACATAATATACATACAAACATGCAGATTATGAAAGATAAAACGTCCAAACAAACCCTAAAATATAGACTATAATTCATGCTATCAATTGTATGATTGTGATGGTTGTGTGTGTTCATATGACTGTGCATTTATAACCTAAATCGGACTAGGATGACCATTCATTACATTTATTTGGCCCAAGTGTATTATAACGGGCGGTAACCACCGGTCTCAGCCTGCTGGTTAGGAGGAGGTGCCCTGAAGATGATCTCACAGGAGGGGACGAGTGAAGGTCACCCCCATGCAAAACTCCTGTGTTACGTTGGATGGGACGGGGTTCTTGAGGCTCCTCGTGTTACAAAAGAAGTTGAATTAGTAATGGAATAACGTAATGAAAGATAATAAATGAATGTGTGGCATTGCATGTTTGAGATGTTGATGTGTGGTTGTGTTATTACCTTCATGCTTTTCATTGCTGTAGCTAATGGTTTCATACCGTGTAGTAGTGTTCTGCAGGTTAGGAATACTGCAGAGTGAGCCAAATGGTGTGACAAGCCGAGGACTTCTATACATTAGTTTGCGTGGGATGTGGGATCTTTTGTGGTTGTGGTTTATGTTGTTGTTTTGTACTCGGCTATGAGTTTGTAAACTCTTTTGATGTATCATACTCAGCTTTTATGTATTTGATTTTAATCTACCTGTGCCTTGTTGTAAGATCCAGTGAACTTGTTGTCAGGCTAGGATCAGAATCCATTGTGAGATCCTAGCCCAATGTGACACTCCAAGTCCCGCGGATTTGGGGTGTTACACAAATTATCATTTAAAACAGCTCTTAAGATAGTAGTCAAAGTCATGTTATTTACCTCCGTTTGACCATCCGTTTGATGATGACTAGAAGTGGAAAACAACAATTTGGTACATAACTTTCCCCAAAGAAAATAAGGAATTTGACATCTCTGTCACTTACAATAGTCCGCGACACTCCATGCAACCTAAAACTTCCCTAAAGAACAAGTTATCCACATTATAAGCATCATCAGTTTTATGGCAAGCAATAAAGTGATCCATTTTAGAAAAGCGGTCAACAACCACAAAGATGGAATCTCTCCCCTTCTCAGTCCTTGGTAAACCTACAAAAAAAATCCATACTAATATCAAGCCATGGTGAAGTAGGAATAGATAAAGACCTATACAAACCGTGTGGTTTCAGTCTTGACTTCGCTTTCAAGAAAATAATGCACCTCTTAATCAAGTGTTCAACATCCTTAAGCATGTGAGGCCAAAAGAAATGTGAATGAAGCATATGATAACTCTTATCTCAGAGAACATCTTGGAATATAAATTTTATCCTCACGGAACAAAAGTCGTTTGAAAAGATAATACTTACCTCTCGACTGGGGCAATTCTCGGCCTAGATTCCTGGTTGTTGGCCAAGATTTACACTGGATGTAAATATTTCCAAAATCAGCACCATCCTCATATAACTCTTTAATATAATGGAATCCTAAGACCTTAGAACCATGGTTGTGATCAAAGTATACCTTTTGGAAAGGGCATCTACTACAACATTATCCTTCTCTTTCTTGTACTTGATAATATAAAGAAAAGTCTCAATGAACTCCATCCATCTTCCATTTCTCCTATCCAACTTATCTTGACTTCGAAAATGCTTCAAAGACTCATGATCAATTCTAAGGATGAATTCATTAGGCCAAAGATAATGTTGCCATGTCTTGAAAACTCAAAATAAAGCATACAATTCCTTATCATATGTTGAATAATTCAAGAACGGTCCCTTTAATTTCTCACTAAAGTAGGCAAGGGGCTTACCTTCTTGCATGAGTACTCCTCCAATGCCAATACTTGAAGCATCACATTCCACTTCAAATGACTTGGTGCAATCCGGAAGTGCAAGAGAGGTGCGTTTGATAGTTGCCTCTTTAGCTCCGTGAATGCTTTCTCTTACGCTTCTCCCCTATCAAATTGTACTTGCTTATTTGTGAGATGTGTGAGAGGGGATGTGATGGTGCTATAATCCTTCACAAGGCGCCTATAGAACATTGTCAATCCATGGAAAGATCGCACATGTCCAACGGTGGTAGGTGTAGGCCATTCTTGGATGGCTTTGATCTTCTTCTTGTCCACTTCAAGACCTCTTGTGCTTACTACAAACCCAACGAAAACAACTTGGTTAGTACTAAACTCACATTTCTTAATACTTGCATATAAAGATTCAGATCTAAGAGTTCGAAGTACTTCCCTGAAGTGTTCTTCATGCTCCTCAATGGATTTGCTGTAGATTAGGATGTCGTCGAAATATACAACGACAAACTTTCTAATATAATGGCATAATACATGATTAATTAACCTCATAAAAGTGCTATGAGCATTAGTCAAACCAAAAGGCATAACCAACCACTTATAAAGTCCAAACATGGTCTTTAATGTTGTCTTCCATTCATCTCCTTCCCTCATCCGGGTATGATGATATCCGCTCTTAAGATCAATCTTGGAGAACAAAGTGGAACCACTAAGCTCATATAGGGATGTGGTGACGGTACTTGATAGTGATGTTATTGATTGCTCTACAATCAACACACATCCTCCAAGTGTTGTCCTTCTTGGGCACCAACAGAACTGTAACCGTACAAGGACTCAAACTCTCTCGAATGTAACCTTTGTTCAAAAGGTCTTGTACTTGATCTTGAATCTCCTGAATTTCATGCGGACTCATTCTATAAGTGGGGCGATTAGGAAGGGACAAACCTGGAATGAAGTCAATCCGATGCTCAATGCCTCGAAAAGGTGGATGACCTGCAGGAATCTCATCCAGAAATACATCTTTGTACTCATCTATACCCATTAAAATGTTTGGAGGCAAAGTAGTCTTTAATTCATCACTTAAAGTCATTAGGCTTTTACATAAACTTGGTAACGGAATATCCAAAGGAACATAGTCATCAAGAAATTCCCTTTTGGATGCTAACAGTGTTTGTTGATTTCCCAGAGAAGGAATCCCGGACTGGTTATAGGAATCTCGGCCGAGATTTCCTTGATCGGGCCGAGATTTGTCACTGGAATGTGTCAGGCCTTCAAATCTCGGGCGAGATTTTGATAATCTCCCCGTTTTTTCTTCTTTGAGAGATATTTCTTGTTCCTTTTCCTTGTGTTTGTCATTCTTATTGTCGTAATGCTCTGCAATCTGAAAAGGGGTCATAGGCTCCAGAGTAATTGCTTTTCCATTAAACTCAAAGGAATGTTTATTAGAAGAACCATCATGTGTAACCTTCCTATCAAATTGCAAAGGACGGCCAAACAAAATATGACATGCTTGCATAGGCACAACATCACAAACAATAATTTCTTCATACTTTCCTAAGGTAACTCAATTTGAGCTTGTTTCGTAACATTCAATTCTCCATAATCATTCATCCTATGCAACTTAAAAGGTCGAGGATGATAGAAAGTAGTGATTTGCAACTTAGTGATCAATTCCTCACTAGCAATGTTACAACAAGCAGGTTGATCAATAATCATATTACAAACCTTTCCTTGAACAAGACATCTAGTAAGAAAAAGGTTTTCATGTTGATTATTCTCACATGGAGCTATTTTAGCATGCAATGTGCGTCTAGCAATCAAAGACTCTCCACGATCATATTCACAACCTTCATCACTTTCACTATGACTATCATGGTCATGCAATGCATTGAAATATGTATGCTCATGCTCATGCTCATCCTCTTCTTCACTTTCATACTACCCCTGTTGATTCAGAAATAAAACCCTTTAATTAGGACAATCTCGCATGTAGTGACCTCTACCTTGACATTTAAAGCATAAAATATCTCTAGATCGTAAGGTAGAGTTAGAAGTACTGCCTTTGTTATCTTTTGAAGGCTCCTTCAAAGGATGAGACTAGTAGAAGGCTTATGGACATCTGGATCAGGAAGGGATCTCTTTCCTTCGTCTTTCTGGGAAAAATCTCGGTTGGAATCTCTACCGAGATTCTTGTTAGATGGCCGAGATTTCTTCTCTGTCGTCTAAGAACTTGTCCCTTGATTCCGTCCTTTGATCTTCTTCTCCACCCTGATAGCCAAATGCGGTAAGTTAGTCATTGAAGCATAAGGATAAAGATCAATCTCATTAGCTAAAGAAGGATATAAAATCTGTAAAAATCGAGCCATGACAAACTCCTCATCCTCTTCCACGTTAGCTTTCACCATCGCCGTTTGTATGGCGGTGTAGACTTCTTCCACAGTCATGGAACCTTGTTTAAGGTTTTCTAAGCGCTGCCTCACTTCCCTACCGTGGTGTGGAAACACGAATCTAGCTTTTATCAAGGCCTTCATTTGTTCCCAAGTGTTGATGTCCGGATCTTTTGTTCTTCTTCGTTCTTTAACGAGATCATTCCACCAAACTAAGGCATATACTTAGAATTCCAACGCAAAAAGTTGTATCTTTTGTTGCTCACTAGAATTATGGCAAGACCAAATTTGTTCAATCTTCGTCTCCCATTCCACGTAAGCGTCCGGGTCTCATTTGTCTTCAAAACTTAGAATCTTGACATTTACTCTCCCAAGTCCGTCATTATCCTAATGAGGTCTATAATGGTCATTGTAACGTTCTCTCCGTGTATTATAATGGCGTTGGGGGAAGTCTCTCCACATGCCCTCATCGTCTTTATCACTTATGTCCTGAAATTCTTCACCAAAATGCCGATTGTGATTAGCGTTAAAGAATGGATTAGGGTGAGTATTACCTGAGACCGGGGGATGGTTTGGAAATGGTACGGGGCTGATGGTGGTGGTTACGGAGTTAAAGAGTTGTCGCCTACTTCGTAGACAGATCTAGGATCAAATCTCGGGCGAGATTATGGCCGAGATTCTACATTGGGTCTTGTTTCGATCGTTTGCAAACATTTGTCGAAGATTGAAACAATAACCATGAGTTGCTTGAGTATATCCATGGCATCTAACCCTAGAGAATCACTCTTTTGGGATTCTCGTGGACTATCTCTTCCTGACATCTACACAAGCACGCAAAGTAACAACAAACTTGTAATGTTAGGGAAAATGAAATTACCTTTCTTGTTTTCTCTTACACTTACGCTGTGTTGTGTTATCACAAGATAGTTTGATGTAATTTCCTTGGATGGATTAATGCTTCTATAGCAATCAGTGTCTTGGTCTCACTAGAACTCCTTCGTTGACTCAAATAGTCAACTTGGTTCGGATAAAGGTTCTTGTGTTGTGAGATGGCTAAGGAACTCTTGTAGGAATTTTACACCACTAATGACAAGGTAAAAAGAATATTGCACATAGACACACTAGTATGTTAGGAAGTATATATACTAACCAACACACCCAAAGAAAAAAGACTCAAGTGTTTAGAGTAGAAAAGAGGATGAAGAAAGGCACACAAGAGATTAAGAAGAGAGAAAAAACATACCTTAAATTTGCACAATTAGAAAGGGAGATAGCAGGGATTGGTTGTGGGTATGGCTAGGACTCTTAAGTGGATCAAGGTTGGTATGGAAACTTTTACTTTGGTGTACTCTTGCACAGGGTGCACTTGGATTCTTTAAATTATGCCTCAAAAATTTCTCGAAAATTGGACAACAATACCTATCTCAGGTGAAATCTCGGCCGAGATTTCTTATGAACTGGCCGAGATTGGTGAAAATCGATGTTTGATGTCGACGCTCAACAATCACCTTTCGGGGATGCTATTCCTTGGTTGCCTTGTGATCTTTAATTGCTGGAGAAACGTATATATCGTTGCTTTGACAAGAATGGATAAGATCTCAGCTACTAGATAAGATCTCAACTTTTAAGCACAAACTTTGATCACACTTTCCGTAGGGTTGGCGATGTTTTCAAGGTTAATGGCTGGCTTACGTTCGGGTATGGATTTTCTCTTTTCCAAAACTTGCACAAGTCAACGCACATTAATCTCAAATTATATCGTAAAGATATCGAACAGGAAAATACTCAACTTTTATATGACTCAAAATAGATTTAAAAATAAAAGTTGACTTTGATAACTCCACCTTTGATTATGAGTTGTCTATATTGATGATGGAAGACATAAAACATTTATTTAGCGGTTTTATAAACTAAAGATCATATTTCTAGATTGTTTGGTTTGTGTTTGATATATTTATGCAGGCTTTGGAAAGCATTTATGTGGCCTTGAAATGGATTACAAGAGACAAGTAGTTTTGAATCAAGTTTCAAGGGATGGAACTAAAGCCTTGAAATGGGTTTCAAGGGCCTTGTACAAGAGACAAGCATTTTTGAATCAAGTTTCAAGGGACGGAACTCAAGCCTTGAAATGGGTTTCAAGGGCTAGACGCTGAAGCTTTGAAAAGCGATATAAGGGAGAGTTTGGCTGAAGATGTTTCAACGTGCAAAGGCTTTTCAAACAACAAGATTCAAATCTCAACAAACCAAATCAAGAATCTCAACCAAGGATAACGAGAAGATCTTCCAAGATTCAACAAGAAGATATGGGCTGCCAACAAAAAGATCATTTGAAGGAAAAATTGCAGTCAATAACAAGAAGATATCACAAGGTTTCTACACAAGGATCTCGGCCAAACAAAGAATGGTTATCAACGATGCAAGATCTTGGCCCAACAAGAAGATCCTTAGGCACAAGATCTCATCTCCTTCCCTCATCCGGATATGATGATATCCGCTCTTAAGATCAATCTTGGAGAACAAAGTGGAACCGCTAAGCTCATATAGGGATGTGGTGACGGTACTTGATAGTGATGTTATTGATTGCTCTACAATCAACACACATCCTCCAAGTGTTGTCCTTCTTGGGCACCAACAGAACTGTAACCGTACAACGACTCAAACTCTCTCGAATGTAACCTTTGTTCAAAAGGTCTTGTACTTGATCTTGAATCTCCTGAATTTCATGCGGACTCATTCTATAAGTGGGGCGATTAGGAAGGGACAAACCTGGAATGAAGTCAATCCGATGCTTAATGCCTCAAAAAGGTGGAATAACTGCAGGAATCTCATCTAGAAATACATCTTTGTACTCATCTAAACCCATTAAAATGTTTGGAGGCAAAGTAGTCTTTAGTTCATCACTTAAAGTCATTAGGCTTTTACATAAACTTGGTAACGGAATATCCAAAGGAACATAGTCATCAAGAAATTCCGCTTTGGATGGTAACAGTGTTTGTTGATTTCCCAAAGAAGGAATCCCGGACTGGTTATAGGAATCTCGGCCGAGATTTCCTTGATCGGGCCGAGATTTGTCACTGGAATGTGTCTGGCCTTCAAATCTCGGGCGAGATTTTGATAATCTCCCCGTTTTTTCTTCTTTGAGAGTTATTTCTTGTTCCTTTTCCTTGTGTTTGTCATTCTTCTTGTCGTAATGCTCCGCAATCTGTAAAGGGGTCCTAGGCTCCAAAGTAATTGCTTTTCCATTAAACTCAAAGGAATGTTTATTAGAAGAACCATCATGTGTAACCTTCCTATCAAATTGCCAAGGACGGCCTAACAAAATATGACATGCTTGCATAGGCACAACATCACAAACAATAATTTCTTCATACTTTCCTAAGGTCACTCAATTTGAGCTTGTTTCTTAACATTCAATTCTCCACAATCATTCATTCAATGAAACTTAAAAGGTCGAGGATGATAGAAAGTAGTGATTTGCAACTTACTGATCAATTCCTCACTAACAATGTTGTAACAACTACCACCATCAATAATCATATTACAAACCTTTCCTTGAACAAGACATCTAGTAAGAAAAAGGTTTTCATGTTGATTATTCTCACATGGAGCTATTTTAGCATGCAATGTGCGTCTAGCAATCAAAGACTCTCCACGATCATATTCACAACCTTCATCACTTTCACTATGACTATCATGGTCATGCAATGCATTAAAATATGTATGCTCATGCTCATCCTCTTCTTCACTTTCATACTACCCCTGTTGATTCAGAAATAAAACCCTTTAATTAGGACAATCTCGCATGTAGTGACCTCTACCTTGACATTTAAAGCATAAAATATCTCTAGATCGTAAGGTAGAGTTAGAAGTACTGCCTTTGTTATCCTTTGAAGGCTCATTGTTCGCTCAAAAGGTGTGCGTCAAAGTTTTAAATTTATAAATCTAGAACTCAAAGCAAAGCGAACCCGCAGTGTACGGATCGGCTGTAGAAAGGTAAGAATTCCAGAGTCGAACTCAGGGATTTGGTGAGAAAATTCCAATTTCAATTATCTAGCGAAAAGTGTAAAATCTTTTGTGATCAAATAAGAGAGAAATGATTCCAAGGATTCAAGTATCCGATTTAGGCTTTCGATTCAAGACACTTCTAAAGATTTAGGACAGAATTCATGTTGCCAAGATTAAATGTTCAAAGGCAGGATTCGTACGATGAAGTTCCGAAACCTATATGACTAATCTATAGGTTCTCTCTATAAGGGTTGTTGAGGCTGCAATATAGAAAGATCTAAAGATAAGAATTATGTTCAAATTAACTATCTAAAACTTCAGGATATGACTCTCCAAAGTAAAGATCAGAAAACACATTTAACTTCTTAATAAAGGATGATAAGTCTCTTTATTACCCAAATTCTTGCAATCTTAATCTATTAAATGTAGAAAGAGGTTTGAAGTGCATTCATACATTCAATTAGAGGATAGAAAGATAAATCAAGATTGGGGTTTAGGCAAGGATTGGTTTTAATTAAGGATCAATTCAATTAAAGTTCATCAGAAGAATAAATCGCCCTGTTCATACTAAAAATCGGCCGATTTTTATCAAGAACAGCCCAATTTTCCTGTTCGTTGCGAAACCAAAATCTAAACTCTCAGGGTCCTAATGTTTGAATGAGTTCAGTCTATCATCATCTAGGCCTTAATCATCAACTATTCTCCCCAGAATCACAAGGTTTTTAGCCAACCATTTTCAAAATCGAATCAAATTAATTATTGAAGAAGATATCGCAAAGAAACCAAATCTTGAACGAAAAATTCAATAACTCGTCAAATCTGTAATCAATTGTCGATTCCAATCAATGTACCTCTTAAACAACTCAGTAATGTGTTCAAAAACCGCAACCAAAACAATAGAATAGAGAAATCTCACAATCAAAGATCAAGAGTGACTTTCCGGCAAAAGCTCTTCAATCTCTCTCCAAGAATCGTTGATTTCTCTCGAACGTGTAAAGATTCTCCCGTGCAACCCCCCGTTTTCGTTCGTAGGGTTCTCCTCTATAGTTTCTTGCAGATGGGCCGTTTGGCAAAACTCCTCTCTAGCCCAAATTAATTGGGCTTTATGTCGTCTTCTCTTTTGGCTGGATCGTGAAGAAAATCGACCTAGTCGATTTGGGTGCAAAATCGTTCAATAACATCCACTAAAGATCGTCCGATTTTTATGTCTGTTGGCACGATTTTCTTCAACAGAAAGTGTTCTTCTTTTGCTTCGTCTCCTATGCTTCTCCTTTGTTATTCCTTAGCATCTTTGGATACTTCAAAGGCTCCTTTAGCTTCCTTAACATCCTTGGATGCTTCTTGCTTCATTATTGCTTCCAATTCAACTCCATTTACCTGCAATTCATCAAAATCTCGTGTAGACCTCTATTTCCGACAATTGATTGAATAGAACATAAAAGGTATGCAAGATTCCTCTAAATGCAAGGTAAACAGAGACAATGTGTTGCAATATGCATGAATATGATGATACATAATTCATGTCATCAAAATACCCCATACTTGCCTCTTGCTTGTCCCTAAGCAAGATTCAAATCTAGAACAAAAGATGTCATGGATTATGTATGTATGAAAATCAAAAACTTTTCTTTTGGTAGTGCTTCTTCTTATTGGATCACCCTCAAAGTGAAATTTCAAGGCATAAAAGAGCAAAGAATGTATCAATGATGACTATAAGATGAATAAACTTCCTTTTCTTCCTTGAAGCCATAAATAAAGAATATGATAGAGGTGTAGAGGCAATCAAATTTAAACAAATCTAAGCCATTAAGTCTTGAACACATGCATAAAAGTCTCAAGGTCTTCTAATCAAAGAAAGGGTTCAAGAAACGTATTAAGGGAAGGAATTCTTTTTGGCAATTGTGGTGCTATTCCGGGAAAGAGAAACACATAACACTTTCAAGAATTTTCTTCACTGCACATGCTTTGCATGTAGAAAGCTTTGCTTTCTTTATACTTTACTTTTTTTTTTTTTTTGAGAGTATGGACAGCGGTGCACAAAAACCGAAGCCTAGGAGATTGGCGTTTCTCAATTTCGAGATGCCTCAAACCCTTGATACACATACCATATCCCGTTAGGACTTGTCGTTCAATCGGACTTTGGCAAGACACAAACACCCGGCTATGTGAATGGTGCCGAGTTACTCATCCTCATGTTCAACGTCCCCAAATTTATGAAATTTTTGCACTTTTTCAATACATTTTCCTTGGCCCTCCCACATCAAACATGCCTTTTTTTTAATCGCCTATCCTAATTCCCGGATGGTAAGAGGGGGATTACATATTTCATTGAGGAGCTAACATGATCAAGATATGAGAAAAGAAAAGAAGTGAATTGCCTTAGTCATCCTTAAATGGTGTAAAAGAACTTATAATATAGCTTCGATCATTATTTCATTCTCTCATCAAAACAACTAAATCATATAACTTATTCATGTATTCGAGTAACAAAAGCAATTTCATTCATGCTATAGTCAAGATCTCAACATAACTAAGCGTCTTTTTGCCTATCCATGTACACAAAATTCATCATAGAGGTCATTTCCATATAAGAAGCACTTAAAATTTTTGAGAATTCATAATTTTGAAAAAGTTCATGCGAATTCAAGTGATGATAAAAGAAAGCAAGTAGTGCAAGAGTTATTACAAGCCAATTTGTCAAGAGTAGTGGAAAGTACATAGAGTGCTAGAATGAAAAGTAAGGTATTGTAAGTACCCCCACCCCATACTTGACATCCACATTGTCCCCAATGTGAAAATCAAGCATAAGAAGGAGAAAAATACTTACAATGTAAAAGGAGTGGAAGCTCAATCCTCTGTCGGTGGTGGAGGTGGTGGATATGGATACATCGGTGCGGAGGGATCGTAGAAGTGGCCGAACTGGTGGTAGTACATGTCTCTCATCTGGCCATCATAGGATGAATGCCTAGCGTCCGTCTCCTCCCTGTAGCTCCTGAACTGTGTGCTCAGGGTGTCATAATCAGTGCGGAGGGTATGGTAGTCGGTGCTGAGGCTCTGGAAGCTAGTGACTAGCTCTCTGAAATGGCGTGGAGCTCGGCGTCCTCGTCTAGGGCCTGGGGCATGTGCATAGGAGTGTCGAGGTGGCTGCATGTCATCCTCCGTCTCCTCATCCTGTCTGCTAGTCCTGCTCGGTCCTACTCCATGAGTGTCAGTGTCCATGGCGTCTGTAGCGTGTCCGCTATGAGTATCACTCTCAAACTCGAGCATGGTCTCCTGCCCGCCATCCTCATCCTCCTCATCTGAGTCACCTGCATCATCATCATAATAAGTAGGAGGTGAGAGCTCCTCAAGCATCGCCTCAAAAGTCTCTTTCCAGTTCCTTGTATTCCGAATGGTGTATTCGGATTTCCATATGATCTCGGATGGCTTCTTCTTCGGATCCCTGTGCCATGGCATCGGTACATGAAGAGTTCCTCTTCCTCGAGGAATCAAGACCTGTCGGACTACCAACCTCTGTGAGCCTAAAGGGAGGGCACTCTCAGCTAGAGTGCATCCGGAGAAGTCATAACCTAGAGTCCTAGCCACGTGAGTGACTAAGCCTCCTGCACAAATGTCGCCCTTAGCTTTGTTGGCTATCTTTCCTAGATAGTCAGCGAGCATGGTGGCGATGTCGGGAGTGGTGGTAGATGCCATGCAGTAGAGGATAAAAAGCTCATCAGCCTTGAGCTTCTGCGGGGTCTCGGTTCTGGCAAACAAACTTTCACTGAGTATCCTATGTACCACCTTGAAGGAAAGGTTGTACATGCTTGTCTCCTTGGAGTTTCCGGGTCTCCACTTATCCCCGCCGTACTCTCCTACGGAAATAGCCTCCCAAAAATCACTAGCGCTGGTGCCTCTAGCAAATGTGCCTGCATGTGAAGAAGAGAAGCCAAACAAGTCGCCAAAAGCATCAATAGACAAAGTGTGGTCTTGGCTCATGAGGCGGAAAGTGACCATCCTTTCCCTAGGATCATGCTCAAATGTGCTAAGGAATTCTAGGGTGATCTCCCTATAAGCATCTTCCCTGATGGTAGCAAACTGTCTCAACCCTGCTCTATCAAGCATCATATCAACATCCTCTCGAACATATAGCGAATCTAAGTCATCGAGCACTATGTAACGAGGAGGGGTGAATGGGCGATCTACAATGCGTTCATAGCGTTTCTTATGCTTGGATAGGGGAGGGGGGAGCCTAGGGATGTTGGTAGGTGGAGGTGGTGGTGGGTTAGAGGCTCTTGAAGAAGATCCCTTCTTCTTCCCCGTGTTTCTAGTTATCCTCTTGACAAGATCCATTCTAAGTCCTAAAAATCGACCTGTTCTTCACAAAAATCGGCCGATTTTTCTGGGCTGGGTCGATTTTTATCTCGATGTCAACGATTCTCACAATTCTGTAAAGTTCTGTTCAATCTATCACCACACACAGTTCTCTATGATGAATCCTAAGCAAATTCCTCTATCAATTCCAACAACAAAGCACTTCCTAAGCAACTTCGATTTCAAGTGAGAAAACTTAGGTTTTGGAAAGAAAAACCTGAATTCCTTGTGGAGTAGTCGATTGCCGTGCGTGTTGTTGGTAGATCCGTATTCCTTGTTGAAAATGCTTCAGTTTGGAGCCAAGAATCTCTTGAAATGGTTAAGGAATGAGGATTTGGGGGTGTGGCGATTTTTCGGCGTTCTTGAGAGAGGGAAATCGCGAGTTGAAGGTGTGAGGATGAAGAAGATCGAGTGTGAAGTCTTTATATAGGGTCGATAATTTCTGAAGAAAATCGGCCGATTTTTCTGGTCGATTTATTTGTCGGGGCGATTTTTCTCTCTGACAAAAAAAATCGGACGATTTTTCTTGGCAGGTCGATCTCCAGGTCGATTTTTGTTTCTGTTGTGAAAAATCGTCTTGCTCTGTTACAGAATCGGACGATCTTTTTATGGTAGGTCGATTTTCTTCCTTGTTTTCTTGGATCTTGATGATATAACTCGATTGTGCTCCATGCTTCATGAATCTCTCAAATTTGAACCTAGTTTCCTGCGATTAATGACACGACAAACCAAGAGTGCATCGAGGAACATAAAAAGGTAAAAACGAAGAAGCAAAACAATTAATCTATTCTAACTTAAGCGAGGGAAAGAAGGAAAAACTATACTATCATTGGGTTGCCTCCCAAGAAGCGCTTTATTTATCGTCTTTTAGCTAGACGGTGTATGATGTTGTGTTCAATGGAGGAGGATAGGAGCTATCTCCTCGACCGGGGTTTCCGGCGTGTATTTCTTCAACCTTTGGCCATTGACCTTGAAACTTCCACTTTGTTCACCCCATACTTCAACTGCACCATGGGGAAAAATTCTTTTAATCACAAAAGGTCCTGTCCAACGGGATTTTAGCTTACCTGGAAATAGACGCAGCCTTGAGTTGAATAGGAGGACTTGGTCTCCTTCCTTCAAGTCTTTCGGGATGATGTGCTTGTCATGCCAACGCTTTGTCCGTTCCTTGTAAATCTTTGCGTTCTCATACGCATTCAGTCGGAGCTCGTCTAGCTCATTGATGTCTAAGAGCCGTTTCTCTCCGGCTTCTTTCATGTCGAAATTGAGCCACTTGATAGCCCAATAAGCTTTGTGTTCTAGCTCTACAGGAAGATGACATGATTTACCATAAACGAGATTGTAGGGAGTCGTACCTATTGGCGTTTTGAAGGCTGTCCTGTATGCCCATAGAGCATCGTCAAGCTTCATTGACCAATCTTTCCTTGTTTTAGAGACGGTTTTCTCTAAAATCCCTTTAATCTCTCTATTGGATATTTCGACTTGTCCGCTGGTTTGCGGATGGTAGGGTGTAGCTATCTTATGGGTCACCCCATACTTTGCCAATAGAGTCTCGAATCGACGGGCTGTGAAATGTGTTCCTCCGTCACTAATGATGGTTCGGGGAGTTCCGAACCTTGGGAAGATCGTCTTGTTGAGGAACTTCACCACTACCAATGCATCATTAGTAGGGGAAGCGATTGCCTCCACCCATCTTGAGACATAGTCTACGGCAAGGAGTATGTACTGGTTGCCGCATGAAGATGGGAAAGGTCCCATAAAGTCGATGCCCCATACATCAAAGATCTCTACTTCTTGTATGTTGTTGAGAGGCATCTCGTTTCTCCTGGATATATTACCTGTCCTTTGACAAGCATCACAAGAAACAACAAACTTTTGCACATCTTTGAAAAGTGTAGGCCAATAGAAGCCGGAACGAAGTACCTTAGCACAAGTCTTGTGGGAACTAGCATGTCCGCCACATGGTAGAGAATGGCAGTGTCGGATGACGCTATCTATCTCATCTTCGGGAATACATTTCCTGTAGATGCCATCTGGACCTCTTTTGAATAGAAGAGGTTCGTTCCAATAGAATTGCCGGACGTCTCTAAAGAATTTCTTCCTTTGAGCGTATGAAAGTCCGGGTGGAATCTCCTGACAAACAAGGTAATTTACAATGTCAGCAAACCATGGATCATTACCTTGTGATATGTGTTGGAGACACTCTTCAATTTCGTGCAGCTGCTCGTCAGGGAAGGAGTCGTCTATCGGAAGCTCATCTGACTTGCCGGTGAGCTGCGGGAGACGACTAAGGTGATCGGCGACGGAGTTCTCCGATCCTTTCTTATCACGGATCTCTAAATCGAACTCTTGTAAGAGTAAGATCCATCTTAGAAGCCTTGGCTTCGCATCCTTCTTCGTGAATAAGTATCGGATTGCGGAGTGATCCGTATAGACTATTACTTTCGCACCTACAAGATAGGAACGAAATTTCTCAAATGCATATACTACGGCTAAAAGCTCCTTTTCCGTAGTTGCATAGTTGTACTGAGCCTCATCTAGCGTTTTGCTAGCATAGTAGATGGCATGAGTGCGACCATCTTTCTTTTGACCAAGAACGGCTCCGATAGCGACATCGCTTGCGTCGCACATGACTTCGAAAGGAAGAGTCCAATCGGGTGGTTGGATGATTGGTGCCGAAATCAATGCTTCTTTGATCCTGCAAAAGGCATCTAGACAATCTTTCGAGAATTCGAAAGTCGCATCTTTCATCAAAAGATTAGTCAAAGGTTTTGAAACCTTAGAAAAATCCTTTATGAATCTCCTATAGAAGCCTGCATGTCCTAAGAAGCTTCTAATTCCTTTTACTGATGAGGGGGGTGGTAATTTCTCAATGGTCTCTATTTTTGATCGATCTACCTCTATTCCCCTTTGTGACACTAAGTGACCTAACACAATTCCTTCAGTGACCATGAAATGACACTTTTCCCAGTTTAAGACTAAGTTAGTGTCCTCACATCTCTTAAGAACTAGTGAAAGGTTATAGAGACAGTTATCAAAGGAAGAAC
>BSUD01000006.1:99529425-99607612 GCA_033239045.1 Fagopyrum esculentum | reverse complement strand
CGTTTTCGTTCGTAGGGTTCTCCTCTATAGTTTCTTGCAGATGGGCCGTTTGGCAAAACTCCTCTCTAGCCCAAATTAATTGGGCTTTATGTCGTCTTCTCTTTTGGCTGGATCGTGAAGAAAATCGACCTAGTCGATTTGGGTGCAAAATCGTTCAATAACATCCACTAAAGATCGTCCGATTTTTATGTCTGTTGGCACGATTTTCTTCAACAGAAAGTGTTCTTCTTTTGCTTCGTCTCCTATGCTTCTCCTTTGTTATTCCTTAGCATCTTTGGATACTTCAAAGGCTCCTTTAGCTTCCTTAACATCCTTGGATGCTTCTTGCTTCATTATTGCTTCCAATTCAACTCCATTTACCTGCAATTCATCAAAATCTCGTGTAGACCTCTATTTCCGACAATTGATTGAATAGAACATAAAAGGTATGCAAGATTCCTCTAAATGCAAGGTAAACAGAGACAATGTGTTGCAATATGCATGAATATGATGATACATAATTCATGTCATCACTCATTCAAAGGATGAGACTAGTAGAAGGCTTATGGACATCTGGATCAGGAAGGGATCTCTTTCATTCGTCTTTCTGGGAAAAATCTCGGTTGGAATCTCTACCGAGATTCTTGTTAGATGGCCGAGATTTCTTCTCTGTCGTCTAAGAACTTGTCCCTTGATTCCGTCCTTTGATCTTCTTCTCCACCCTGATAGCCAAATGCGGTAAGTTAGTCATTGAAGCATAGGGATAAAGATCAATCTCATTAGCTAAAGTAGGATATAAAATCTGTAAAAATCGATCCATGACAAACTCCTCATCCTCTTCCACGTTAGCTTTCACCATCGCCGTTTCTATGGCGGTGTAGACTTCTTCCACAGTCATGGAACCTTGTTTAAGGTTTTCTAAGCGCTGCCTCACTTCCCTACCATGGCGTGGAAACACGAATCTAGCTTTTATCAAGACCTTCATTTGTTCCCAAGTGTTGATGTCCGGATCTAATGTTCTTCTTCGTTCTTTAACGAGATCATTCCACCAAACTAAGGCATATACTTAGAATTCCAACGCAAAAAGTTGTATCTTTTGTTGCTGACTAGAATTATGGCAAGACCAAATTTGTTCAATCTTCGTCTCCTATTCCACGTAAGCATCCGGGTCTCATTTGTCTTCAAAACTTAGAATCTTGACATTTACTCTCCCAAGTCCGTCATTATCCTAATGAGGTCTATAATGGTCATTGTAACGTTCTCTCCGTGTATTATAATGACGTTGGGGGAAGTCTCTCCACATGCCCTCATCGTCTTTATCACTTATGTCCTGAAATTCTTCACCAAAATGCCGATTGTGATTAGCGTTAAAGAATGGATTAGGGTGAGTATTACCTGAGACCGGGGGATGGTTTGGAAATGGTACGGGGCTGGTGGTGGTGGTTACGGAGTTAAAGAGTTGTCGCCTACTTCGTAGACAGATCTAGGATCAAATCTCGGGCGAGATTATGGCCGAGATTCTACATTGGGTCTTGTTTCGATCTTTTGCAATCATTTGTCGAAGATTGAAACAATAACCATGAGTTTCTTGAGTATATCCATGGCATCTAACCCTATAGAATCACTCTTTTGGGATTCTCGTAGACTATCTCTTCCTGACATCTACACAAGCACGCAAAGTAACAACAAACTTGTATATTTAGGGAAAATGAAATTAACCTTTCTTGTTTTCTCTTACACTCACGCTCTGTTGTGTTATCACAAGATAGTTTTATGTAATTTCCTTGGATGGATTAATCCTTCTATAGCAATCAGTGCCTTGGTCTCACTAGAACTCCTTCGTTGACTCAAATAGTCAACTTGGTTCGGATAAAGGTTCTTGTGTTGTGAGATGGCTAAGGAACTCCTGTAGGAATTTTACACCACAAACGACAAGGTAAAAAGAATATTGCACATAGACACACTAGTATGTTAGGAAGTATATATACTAACCAACACACCCAAAGAAAAAGACTCAAGTGTTTAGAGTAGAAAAGAGGATGAAGAAAGGCACACAAGAGATTAAGAAGAGAGAAAAAACATACCTTGAATTTGCACAATTAGAAAGGGAGATAGCAGGGATTGGTTCTGGGTATGGCTAGGATTCTTAAGTGGATCAAGGTTGGTATGGAAACTTTTACTTTGGTGTACTCTTGCACAGGGTGCACTTGGATTCTTTAAATTATGCCTCAAAAATTTCTCGAAAATTGGACAACAATACCTATCTCAGGTGAAATCTCGGCCGAGATTTCTTATGAACTGGCCGAGATTGTAGAAAATCGATGTTTGATGTCGACGCTCAACAATCAACTTTTGGGGGATGCTATTCCTTGGTTGCCTTGTGATCTTTAACTGCTGGAGAAACATATATATCGTTGCTTTGAAAATAATGGATAAGATCTCAACTACTAGATAAGATCTCAACTTTTAAGCACAAACTTTGATCACACTTTCCGTAGGGTTGGCGATGTTTTCAAGGTTAATGGCTGGCTTGCGTTCGGGTATGGATTTTCTCTTTTCCAAAACTAGCACAAGTTAACGCACATTAATCTCAAATTATATCGCAAAGATACCGAACAAGAAAATACTCAACTTTTATATGACTCAAAGAAGACTCAAAAATAAAAGTTGACTTTGATAACTCCACCTTTGATTATGAGTTGTCTATATTGATGATGGATATCATAAAACATTTATTTAGCGGTTTTATAAACTAAAGATCATATTTCTAGATTGTTTTGTTTGTGTTTGATAAATTTATGCAGGCTTTGGAAAGCATTTATGTGGCCTTGAAATGGATTACAAGAGACAAGTAGTTTTGAATCAAGTTTCAAGGGATGGAACGAAAGCCTTGAAATGGGTTTCAAGGGCCTTGTACAAGAGACAAACATTTTTGAATCAAGTTTCAAGGGACGGAACTCAAGCCTTGAAATGGGTTTCAAGGGCTAGACGCCGAAGCTTTGAAAAGCGATATAAGGGAGAGTTCGGCTGAAGATGTTTCAACGTGCAAAGGCTTTTCAAACAACAAGATTCAGATCTCAACAAACCAAATCAAGAATCTCAACTAAGGATAACGAGAAGATCTTCCAAGATTCAACAAGAAGATATGGGCTGCCAACAAAAAGATCATTTGAAGGAAAAATTACAGTCAATAACAAGAAGATCTCACAAGGTTTCTACACAAGGATCTCGGCCAAACAAAGAATGGTTATCAATGATGCAAGATCTTGGCCTAACAAGAAGATCCTTAGACACAAGATCTCATCTCCTTCCCTTATCCGGATACGATGATATCCGCTCTTAAGATCAATCTTGGAGAACAAAGTGGAACCGCTAAGCTCATATAGGGATGTGGTGACGGTACTTGATAGTGATGTTATTGATTGCTCTACAATCAACACACATCCTCCAAGTGTTGTCCTTTTTGGACACCAACAGAATTGTAACCGTACAAGGACTCAAACTCTCTCGAATGTAACCTTTGTTCAAAAGGTCTTGTACTTGATCTTGAATCTCCTGAATTTCATGCGGACTCATTCTATAAGTTGGGCGATTAGGAAGGGACAAACCTGGAATGAAGTCAATCCGATGCTCAATGCCTCTAAAAGGTAGAAGAACTGCAGGAAACTCGTCCAGAAATACATCTTTGTACTCATCTAAACCCATTAAAATGTTTGGAGGCAAAGTAGTCTTTAGTTCATCACTTAAAGTCATTAGGCTTTTACAAAAAGTTGGTAACGGAATATCCAAAGGAACATAGTCATCAAGAAATTCCCTTTTGGATGGTAACAGTGTTTGTTGATTTCCCAAAGAAGGAATCCCGGACTGGTTATAGGAATCTCGGCCGAGATTTCCTTGATCGGGCCGAGATTTGTCACTGGAATGTGTCTATCCTTCAAATCTCGGGCGAGATTTTGATAATCTCCCCGCTTTTTCTTCTTTGAGAGTTATTTCTTGTTCCTTTTCCTTGTGTTTGTCATTCTTCTTGTCGTAATGTTTCGCAATCTGTAAAGGGGTCATAGGCTCCAAAGTAATTGCTTTTCCATTAAACTCAAAGGAATGTTTATTAGAAGAACCATCATGTGTAACCTTCCTATCAAATTGCCAAGAACGGCCTAACAAAATATGACATGCTTGCATAGGCACAACATCACAAACAATAATTTCTGCATACTTTCCTAAGGTAACTCAATTTGAACTTGTTTCTTAACATTCAATTCTCCACAATCATACATTCAATGCAACTTAAAAGGTCGAGGATGATAGAAAGTAATGATTTGCAACTTAGTGATCAATTCCTCACTAACAATGTTGTAACAACTACCACCATCAATAATCATATTACAAACCTTTCTTTGAACAAGACATCTAGTATGAAAAAGGTTTTCACGTTGATTATTCTCACATGGAGCTATTTTAGCATGCAATGTGCGTCTAGCAATCAAAGACTCTCCACGATCATATTCACAACCTTCATCACTTTCACTATGACTATCATGGTCATGCAATGCATTGAAATATGTATGCTCATGCTCATGCTCATCCTCTTCTTCACTTTCATATTGCCCCTGTTGATTCAGAAATAAAACCCTTTAATTAGGACAATCTCGCAAGTAGTGACCTCTACCTTGACATTTAAAGTATAAAATATCTCTAGATCGTAAGGTAGAGTTAGAAGTACTGCCTTTGTTATCCTTTGAAGGCTCATTCAAAGGATGAGACTAGTAGAAGACTTATGGACATCTGGATCAGGAAGGGATCTCTTTCCTTCGTCTTTCTGGGGAAAATCTCGGTTGGAATCTCTACCGAGATTCTTGTAGGATGGCCGAGAGTTCTTCTCTGTCGTCCAAGAACTTGTCCCTTGATTCCGTCCTTTGATCTTTTTCTCCACCCTGATAGCCAAATGCGGTAAGTTAGTCACTGAAGCATAGGGATAAAGATCAATCTTATTAGCTAAAGAAGGATATAAAATTCGTAAAAATCGAGCCATGACAAACTCCTCATCCTCTTCCACGTTAGCTTTCACCATCGCCGTTTGTATGGCGGTGTAGACTTCTTCCACAGTCATGGAACCTTGTTTAAGGTTTTTATAAGCTCACTTTCCTACCGTGGTGTGGAAACACGAATCTAGCTTTTATCAAGGCCTTCATTTGTTCCCAAGTGTTGATGTCCGTATCTAATGTTCTTTCTCATTCTTTAACGAGACCATTCCACCAAACTAAGGCATATACTTAGAATTCCAACGCAAAAAGTTGGATCTTTTGTTGCTCACTAGAATTATGGCAAGACCAAATTTGTTCAATCTTCGTCTCCCATTCCACGTAAGCGTCCGGGTCTCATTTGTCTTCAAAACTTGGAATCTTGACATTTACTCTCCCAAGTCCTTCATTATCCTAATGAGGTCTATAATGGTCATTGTGACGTTCTCTCCGTGTATTATAATGGCGTTGGGGGAAGTCTCTCCACATGCCCTCATCGTCTTTATCACTTAAGTCCTGAAATTCTTCACCAAAATGCCGATTGTGATTAGCGTTAAAGAATGGATTAGGGTGAGTATTACCTGAGACCGGGGGATGGTTTGGAAATGGTACGGGGCTGGTGGTGGTGGTTACGTAGTTAAAGAGTTGTCGCCTACTTCGTAGACATATCTAGGATCGAATCTCGGGCGAGATTATGGCCGAGATTCTACATTGGGTCTTGTTTCGATCTTTTGCAATCATTTGTCGAAGATTGAAACAATAACCATGAGTTGCTTGAGCATATCCATGGTATCTTACCCTAGAGAATCACTCTTTTGGGATTCTCGTGGACTATCTCTTCCTGCCATCTATACAAGCACGCAAAGTAACAACAAACTTGTAATGTTAGGGAAAATGAAATTACCTTTCTTGTTTTCTCTTACACTCACGCTCTATTGTGTTATCACAAGATAGTTTGATGTAATTTCCTTGGATGGATTAATGCTTGTATAGCAATCAGTGCCTTGGTCTAACTAGAACTCCTTCGTTGACTCAAATAGTCAACTTGGTTCGGATAAAGGTTCTTGTGTTGTGAGATGGCTAAGGAACTCCTGTAGGAATTTTACACCACAAACGACAAGGTAAAAATAATATTGCACATAGACACACTAGTATGTTAGGAAGTATATATACTAACCAACACACCCAAAGAAAAAGACTCAAGTGTTTAGAGTAGAAAAGAGGATGAAGAAAGGCACACAAGAGATTAAGAAGAGAGAAAAAACATACCTTGAATTTGCACAATTAGAAAGGGAGATAGCAGGGATTGGTTGTGGGTATGGCTAGGACTCTTAAGTGGATCAAGGTTGGTATGGAAACTTTTACTTTGGTGTACTCTTGCACAGGGTGCACTTGGATTCTTTAAATTATGCCTCAAACATTTCTCGAAAATTGGACAACAATACCTATCTCAGGTGAAATCTCGGCCAAGATTTCTTATGAACTGGCCGAGATTGTTGAAAATCGATGTTTGATGTCAACGCTCAACAATCACCTTTTGGGAATGCTATTCCTTGGCTGCCTTGTGATCTTTAACTGCTGGAGAAACGTATATATCGTTGCTTTGACAAGAATGGATAAGATCTCAGCTACTAGATAAGATCTCAACTTTTAAGCACAAACTTTGATCACACTTTCCGTAGGGTTGGCGATGTTTTCAAGGTTAATGGCTGGCTTGCGTTCGGGTATGGATTTTCTCTTTTCCAAAACTTGCACAAGTCAACGCACATTAATCTCAAATTATATCGCAAAGATATCGAACAAGAAAATACTCAACTTTTATATGACTCAAAGAAGACTTAAAAATAAAAGTTGACTTTGATAACTGCACCTTTGATTATGAGTTGTCTATATTGATGATGGAAGACATAAAACATTTATTTAGCGGTTTTATAAACTAAAGATCATATTTCTAGATTGTTTGGTTTGTGTTTGATAAATTTATGCGGCTTTGGAAAGCATTTATGTGGCCTTGAAATGGATTACAAGAGACAAGTAGTTTTGAATCAAGTTTCAAGGGATGGAACTAAAGCCTTGAAATGGGTTTCAAGGGCCTTGTACAAGAGACAAGCATTTTTGAATCAAGTTTCAAGGGACGTAACTGAAGCCTTGAAATGGGTTTCAAGGGCTAGACGCTGAAGCTTTGAAAAGCGATATAAGGGAGAGTTCGGCTGAAGATGTTTCAACGTGCAAAGGATTTTCAAACAACAAGATTCAGATCTCAACAAACCAAATCAAGAATCTCAACTGAGGATAACGAGAAGATCTTCCAATATTCAACAAGAAGATATGGGCTGCCAACAAAAAGATCATTTGAAGGAAAAATTACAGTCAATAACAAGAAGATCTCACAAGGTTTCTACACAAGGATCTCGGCCAAACAAAGAATGGTTATCAATGATGCAAGATCTTGGCCTAACAAGAAGATCCTTAGACACAAGATCTCATCTCCTTCCCTCATCCGGATACGATGATATCCGCTCTTAAGATCAATCTTGGAGAACAAAGTGGAACCGCTAAGCTCATATAGGGATGTGGTGACGGTACTTGATAGTGATGTTATTGATTGCTCTACAATCAACACACATCCTCCAAGTGTTGTCCTTTTTGGACACCAACAGAACGGTAACCGTACAAGGACTCAAACTCTCTCGAATGTAACCTTTGTTCAAAAGGTCTTGTACTTGATCTTGAATCTCCTGAATTTCATGCGGACTCATTCTATAAGTGGGGCGATTAGGAAGGGACAAACGTGGAATGAAGTCAATCCGATGCTCAATGCCTCTAAAAGGTAGAAGAACTGCAGGAATCTCGTCCAGAAATACATCTTTGTACTCATCTAAACCCATTAAAATGTTTGGAGGCAAAGTAGTCTTTAGTTCATCACTTAAAGTCATTAGGCTTTTACATAAACTTGGTAACGGAATATCCAAAGGAACATAGTCATCAAGAAATTCCCTTTTGGATGGTAACAGTGTTTGTTGATTTCCCAAAGAAGGAATCCCGGACTGGTTATAGGAATCTCGGCCGAGATTTCCTTGATCGGGCCGAGATTTGTCACTGGAATGTGTCTATCCTTCAAATCTCGGGAGAGATTTTGATAATCTCCCCGTTTTTTCTTCTTTGAGAGTTATTTCTTGTTCCTTTTCCTTGTGTTTGTCATTCTTCTTGTCGTAATGTTTCGCAATCTGTAAAGGGGTCATAGGATCCAAAGTAATTGCTTTTCCATTAAACTCAAAAGAATGTTTATTAGAAGAACCATCATGTGTAACCTTCCTATCAAATTGCCAAGAACGGCCTAACAAAATATGACATGCTTGCATAGGCACAACATCACAAACAATAATTTCTGCATACTTTCCTAAGGTAACTCAATTTGAACTTGTTTCTTAACATTCAATTCTCCACAATCATACATTCAATGCAACTTAAAAGGTCGAGGATGATAGAAAGTAATGATTTGCAACTTAGTGATCAATTCCTCACTAACAATGTTGTAACAACTACCACCATCAATAATCATATTACAAACCTTTCTTTGAACAAGACATCTAGTATGAAAAAGGTTTTCACGTTGATTATTCTCACATGGAGCTATTTTAGCATGCAATGTGCGTCTAGCAATCAAAGACTCTCCACGATCATATTCACAACCTTCATCACTTTCACTATGACTATCATGGTCATGCAATGCATTGAAATATGTATGCTCATGCTCATGCTCATCCTCTTCTTCACTTTCATATTGCCCCTGTTGATTCAGAAATAAAACCCTTTAATTAGGACAATCTCGCAAGTAGTGACCTCTACCTTGACATTTAAAGTATAAAATATCTCTAGATCGTAAGGTAGAGTTAGAAGTACTGCCTTTGTTATCCTTTGAAGGCTCATTCAAAGGATGAGACTAGTAGAAGACTTATGGACATCTGGATCAGGAAGGGATCTCTTTCCTTCGTCTTTCTGGGGAAAATCTCGGTTGGAATCTCTACCGAGATTCTTGTAGGATGGCCGAGAGTTCTTCTCTGTCGTCCAAGAACTTGTCCCTTGATTCCGTCCTTTGATCTTTTTCTCCACCCTGATAGCCAAATGCGGTAAGTTAGTCACTGAAGCATAGGGATAAAGATCAATCTTATTAGCTAAAGAAGGATATAAAATTCGTAAAAATCGAGCCATGACAAACTCCTCATCCTCTTCCACGTTAGCTTTCACCATCGCCGTTTGTATGGCGGTGTAGACTTCTTCCACAGTCATGGAACCTTGTTTAAGGTTTTTATAAGCTCACTTTCCTACCGTGGTGTGGAAACACGAATCTAGCTTTTATCAAGGCCTTCATTTGTTCCCAAGTGTTGATGTCCGTATCTAATGTTCTTTCTCGTTCTTTAACGAGACCATTCCACCAAACTAAGGCATATACTTAGAATTCCAACGCAAAAAGTTGGATCTTTTGTTGCTCACTAGAATTATGGCAAGACCAAATTTGTTCAATCTTCGTCTCCCATTCCACGTAAGCGTCCGGGTCTCATTTGTCTTCAAAACTTGGAATCTTGACATTTACTCTCCCAAGTCCTTCATTATCCTAATGAGGTCTATAATGGTCATTGTGACGTTCTCTCCGTGTATTATAATGGCGTTGGGGGAAGTCTCTCCACATGCCCTCATCGTCTTTATCACTTAAGTCCTGAAATTCTTCACCAAAATGCCGATTGTGATTAGCGTTAAAGAATGGATTAGGGTGAGTATTACCTGAGACCGGGGGATGGTTTGGAAATGGTACGGGGCTGGTGGTGGTGGTTACGTAGTTAAAGAGTTGTCGCCTACTTCGTAGACATATCTAGGATCGAATCTCGGGCGAGATTATGGCCGAGATTCTACATTGGGTCTTGTTTCGATCTTTTGCAATCATTTGTCGAAGATTGAAACAATAACCATGAGTTGCTTGAGCATATCCATGGTATCTTACCCTAGAGAATCACTCTTTTGGGATTCTCGTGGACTATCTCTTCCTGCCATCTATACAAGCACGCAAAGTAACAACAAACTTGTAATGTTAGGGAAAATGAAATTACCTTTCTTGTTTTCTCTTACACTCACGCTCTATTGTGTTATCACAAGATAGTTTGATGTAATTTCCTTGGATGGATTAATGCTTGTATAGCAATCAGTGCCTTGGTCTAACTAGAACTCCTTCGTTGACTCAAATAGTCAACTTGGTTCGGATAAAGGTTCTTGTGTTGTGAGATGGCTAAGGAACTCCTGTAGGAATTTTACACCACAAACGACAAGGTAAAAATAATATTGCACATAGACACACTAGTATGTTAGGAAGTATATATACTAACCAACACACCCAAAGAAAAAGACTCAAGTGTTTAGAGTAGAAAAGAGGATGAAGAAAGGCACACAAGAGATTAAGAAGAGAGAAAAAACATACCTTGAATTTGCACAATTAGAAAGGGAGATAGCAGGGATTGGTTGTGGGTATGGCTAGGACTCTTAAGTGGATCAAGGTTGGTATGGAAACTTTTACTTTGGTGTACTCTTGCACAGGGTGCACTTGGATTCTTTAAATTATGCCTCAAACATTTCTCGAAAATTGGACAACAATACCTATCTCAGGTGAAATCTCGGCCAAGATTTCTTATGAACTGGCCGAGATTGTTGAAAATCGATGTTTGATGTCAACGCTCAACAATCACCTTTTGGGAATGCTATTCCTTGGCTGCCTTGTGATCTTTAACTGCTGGAGAAACGTATATATCGTTGCTTTGACAAGAATGGATAAGATCTCAGCTACTAGATAAGATCTCAACTTTTAAGCACAAACTTTGATCACACTTTCCGTAGGGTTGGCGATGTTTTCAAGGTTAATGGCTGGCTTGCGTTCGGGTATGGATTTTCTCTTTTCCAAAACTTGCACAAGTCAACGCACATTAATCTCAAATTATATCGCAAAGATATCGAACAAGAAAATACTCAACTTTTATATGACTCAAAGAAGACTTAAAAATAAAAGTTGACTTTGATAACTGCACCTTTGATTATGAGTTGTCTATATTGATGATGGAAGACATAAAACATTTATTTAGCGGTTTTATAAACTAAAGATCATATTTCTAGATTGTTTGGTTTGTGTTTGATAAATTTATGCGGCTTTGGAAAGCATTTATGTGGCCTTGAAATGGATTACAAGAGACAAGTAGTTTTGAATCAAGTTTCAAGGGATGGAACTAAAGCCTTGAAATGGGTTTCAAGGGCCTTGTACAAGAGACAAGCATTTTTGAATCAAGTTTCAAGGGACGTAACTGAAGCCTTGAAATGGGTTTCAAGGGCTAGACGCTGAAGCTTTGAAAAGCGATATAAGGGAGAGTTCGGCTGAAGATGTTTCAACGTGCAAAGGATTTTCAAACAACAAGATTCAGATCTCAACAAACCAAATCAAGAATCTCAACTGAGGATAACGAGAAGATCTTCCAATATTCAACAAGAAGATATGGGCTGCCAACAAAAAGATCATTTGAAGGAAAAATTACAGTCAATAACAAGAAGATCTCACAAGGTTTCTACACAAGGATCTCGGCCAAACAAAGAATGGTTATCAATGATGCAAGATCTTGGCCTAACAAGAAGATCCTTAGACACAAGATCTCATCTCCTTCCCTCATCCGGATACGATGATATCCGCTCTTAAGATCAATCTTGGAGAACAAAGTGGAACCGCTAAGCTCATATAGGGATGTGGTGACGGTACTTGATAGTGATGTTATTGATTGCTCTACAATCAACACACATCCTCCAAGTGTTGTCCTTTTTGGACACCAACAGAACGGTAACCGTACAAGGACTCAAACTCTCTCGAATGTAACCTTTGTTCAAAAGGTCTTGTACTTGATCTTGAATCTCCTGAATTTCATGCGGACTCATTCTATAAGTGGGGCGATTAGGAAGGGACAAACGTGGAATGAAGTCAATCCGATGCTCAATGCCTCTAAAAGGTAGAAGAACTGCAGGAATCTCGTCCAGAAATACATCTTTGTACTCATCTAAACCCATTAAAATGATTGGAGGCAAAGTAGTCTTTAGTTCATCACTTAAAGTCATTAGGCTTTTACATAAACTTGGTAACGGAATATCCAAAGGAACATAGTCATCAAGAAATTCCCTTTTGGATGGTAACAGTGTTTGTTGATTTCCCAAAGAAGGAATCCCGGACTGGTTATAGGAATCTCGGCCGAGATTTCCTTGATCGGGCCGAGATTTGTCACTGGAATGTGTCTATCCTTCAAATCTCGGGAGAGATTTTGATAATCTCCCCGTTTTTTCTTCTTTGAGAGTTATTTCTTGTTCCTTTTCCTTGTGTTTGTCATTCTTCTTGTCGTAATGTTTCGCAATCTGTAAAGGGGTCATAGGATCCAAAGTAATTGCTTTTCCATTAAACTCAAAAGAATGTTTATTAGAAGAACCATCATGTGTAACCTTCCTATCAAATTGCCAAGAACGGCCTAACAAAATATGACATGCTTGCATAGGCACAACATCACAAACAATAATTTCTGCATACTTTCCTAAGGTAACTCAATTTGAACTTGTTTCTTAACATTCAATTCTCCACAATCATACATTCAATGCAACTTAAAAGGTCGAGGATGATAGAAAGTAATGATTTGCAACTTAGTGATCAATTCCTCACTAACAATGTTGTAACAACTACCACCATCAATAATCATATTACAAACCTTTCTTTGAACAAGACATCTAGTATGAAAAAGGTTTTCACGTTGATTATTCTCACATGGAGCTATTTTAGCATGCAATGTGCGTCTAGCAATCAAAGACTCTCCACGATCATATTCACAACCTTCATCACTTTCACTATGACTATCATGGTCATGCAATGCATTGAAATATGTATGCTCATGCTCATGCTCATCCTCTTCTTCACTTTCATATTGCCCCTGTTGATTCAGAAATAAAACCCTTTAATTAGGACAATCTCGCAAGTAGTGACCTCTACCTTGACATTTAAAGTATAAAATATCTCTAGATCGTAAGGTAGAGTTAGAAGTACTGCCTTTGTTATCCTTTGAAGGCTCATTCAAAGGATGAGACTAGTAGAAGACTTATGGACATCTGGATCAGGAAGGGATCTCTTTCCTTCGTCTTTCTGGGGAAAATCTCGGTTGGAATCTCTACCGAGATTCTTGTAGGATGGCCGAGAGTTCTTCTCTGTCGTCCAAGAACTTGTCCCTTGATTCCGTCCTTTGATCTTTTTCTCCACCCTGATAGCCAAATGCGGTAAGTTAGTCACTGAAGCATAGGGATAAAGATCAATCTTATTAGCTAAAGAAGGATATAAAATTCGTAAAAATCGAGCCATGACAAACTCCTCATCCTCTTCCACGTTAGCTTTCACCATCGCCGTTTGTATGGCGGTGTAGACTTCTTCCACAGTCATGGAACCTTGTTTAAGGTTTTTATAAGCTCACTTTCCTACCGTGGTGTGGAAACACGAATCTAGCTTTTATCAAGGCCTTCATTTGTTCCCAAGTGTTGATGTCCGTATCTAATGTTCTTTCTCGTTCTTTAACGAGACCATTCCACCAAACTAAGGCATATACTTAGAATTCCAACGCAAAAAGTTGGATCTTTTGTTGCTCACTAGAATTATGGCAAGACCAAATTTGTTCAATCTTCGTCTCCCATTCCACGTAAGCGTCCGGGTCTCATTTGTCTTCAAAACTTGGAATCTTGACATTTACTCTCCCAAGTCCTTCATTATCCTAATGAGGTCTATAATAGTCATTGTGACGTTCTCTCCGTGTATTATAATGGCGTTGGGGGAAGTCTCTCCACATGCCCTCATCGTCTTTATCACTTAAGTCCTGAAATTCTTCACCAAAATGCCGATTGTGATTAGCGTTAAAGAATGGATTAGGGTGAGTATTACCTGAGACCGGGGGATGGTTTGGAAATGGTACGGGGCTGGTGGTGGTGGTTACGTAGTTAAAGAGTTGTCGCCTACTTCGTAGACATATCTAGGATCGAATCTCGGGCGAGATTATGGCCGAGATTCTACATTGGGTCTTGTTTCGATCTTTTGCAATCATTTGTCGAAGATTGAAACAATAACCATGAGTTGCTTGAGCATATCCATGGTATCTTACCCTAGAGAATCACTCTTTTGGGATTCTCGTGGACTATCTCTTCCTGCCATCTATACAAGCACGCAAAGTAACAACAAACTTGTAATGTTAGGGAAAATGAAATTACCTTTCTTGTTTTCTCTTACACTCACGCTCTATTGTGTTATCACAAGATAGTTTGATGTAATTTCCTTGGATGGATTAATGCTTGTATAGCAATCAGTGCCTTGGTCTAACTAGAACTCCTTCGTTGACTCAAATAGTCAACTTGGTTCGGATAAAGGTTCTTGTGTTGTGAGATGGCTAAGGAACTCCTGTAGGAATTTTACACCACAAACGACAAGGTAAAAATAATATTGCACATAGACACACTAGTATGTTAGGAAGTATATATACTAACCAACACACCCAAAGAAAAAGACTCAAGTGTTTAGAGTAGAAAAGAGGATGAAGAAAGGCACACAAGAGATTAAGAAGAGAGAAAAAACATACCTTGAATTTGCACAATTAGAAAGGGAGATAGCAGGGATTGGTTGTGGGTATGGCTAGGACTCTTAAGTGGATCAAGGTTGGTATGGAAACTTTTACTTTGGTGTACTCTTGCACAGGGTGCACTTGGATTCTTTAAATTATGCCTCAAACATTTCTCGAAAATTGGACAACAATACCTATCTCAGGTGAAATCTCGGCCAAGATTTCTTATGAACTGGCCGAGATTGTTGAAAATCGATGTTTGATGTCAACGCTCAACAATCACCTTTTGGGAATGCTATTCCTTGGCTGCCTTGTGATCTTTAACTGCTGGAGAAACGTATATATCGTTGCTTTGACAAGAATGGATAAGATCTCAGCTACTAGATAAGATCTCAACTTTTAAGCACAAACTTTGATCACACTTTCCGTAGGGTTGGCGATGTTTTCAAGGTTAATGGCTGGCTTGCGTTCGGGTATGGATTTTCTCTTTTCCAAAACTTGCACAAGTCAACGCACATTAATCTCAAATTATATCGCAAAGATATCGAACAAGAAAATACTCAACTTTTATATGACTCAAAGAAGACTTAAAAATAAAAGTTGACTTTGATAACTGCACCTTTGATTATGAGTTGTCTATATTGATGATGGAAGACATAAAACATTTATTTAGCGGTTTTATAAACTAAAGATCATATTTCTAGATTGTTTGGTTTGTGTTTGATAAATTTATGCGGCTTTGGAAAGCATTTATGTGGCCTTGAAATGGATTACAAGAGACAAGTAGTTTTGAATCAAGTTTCAAGGGATGGAACTAAAGCCTTGAAATGGGTTTCAAGGGCCTTGTACAAGAGACAAGCATTTTTGAATCAAGTTTCAAGGGACGTAACTGAAGCCTTGAAATGGGTTTCAAGGGCTAGACGCTGAAGCTTTGAAAAGCGATATAAGGGAGAGTTCGGCTGAAGATGTTTCAACGTGCAAAGGATTTTCAAACAACAAGATTCAGATCTCAACAAACCAAATCAAGAATCTCAACTGAGGATAACGAGAAGATCTTCCAATATTCAACAAGAAGATATGGGCTGCCAACAAAAAGATCATTTGAAGGAAAAATTACAGTCAATAACAAGAAGATCTCACAAGGTTTCTACACAAGGATCTCGGCCAAACAAAGAATGGTTATCAATGATGCAAGATCTTGGCCTAACAAGAAGATCCTTAGACACAAGATCTCATCTCCTTCCCTCATCCGGATACGATGATATCCGCTCTTAAGATCAATCTTGGAGAACAAAGTTGAACCGCTAAGCTCATATAGGGATGTGGTGACGGTACTTGATAGTGATGTTATTGATTGCTCTACAATCAACACACATCCTCCAAGTGTTGTCCTTTTTGGACACCAACAGAATTGTAACCGTACAAGGACTCAAACTCTCTCGAATGTAACCTTTGTTCAAAAGGTCTTGTACTTGATCTTGAATCTCCTGAATTTCATGCGGACTCATTCTATAAGTGGGGCGATTAGGAAGGGACAAACCTGGAATGAAGTCAATCCGATGCTCAATGCCTCTAAAAGGTAGAAGAACTGCAGGAATCTCGTCCAGAAATACATCTTTGTACTCATCTAAACCCATTAAAATGTTTGGAGGCAAAGTAGTCTTTAGTTCATCACTTAAAGTCATTAGGCTTTTACATAAACTTGGTAACGGAATATCCAAAGGAACATAGTCATCAAGAAATTCCCTTTTGGATGGTAACAGTGTTTGTTGATTTCCCAAAGAAGGAATCCCGGACTGGTTATAGGAATCTCGGCCGAGATTTCCTTGATCGGGCCGAGATTTGTCACTGGAATGTGTCTATCCTTCAAATCTCGGGAGAGATTTTGATAATCTCCCCGTTTTTTCTTCTTTGAGAGTTATTTCTTGTTCCTTTTCCTTGTGTTTGTCATTCTTCTTGTCGTAATGCTTCGCAATCTGTAAAGGGGTCATAGGCTCCAAAGTAATTGCTTTTCCATTAAACTCAAAGGAATGTTTATTAGAAGAACCATCATGTGTAACCTTCCTATCAAATTGCCAAGAACGGCCTAACAAAATATGACATGCTTGCATAGGCACAACATCACAAACAATAATTTCTGCATACTTTCCTAAGGTAACTCAATTTGAACTTGTTTCTTAACATTCAATTCTCCACAATCATACATTCAATGCAACTTAAAAGGTCGAGGATGATAGAAAGTAATGATTTGCAACTTAGTGATCAATTCCTCACTAACAATGTTGTAACAACTACCACCATCAATAATCATATTACAAACCTTTCTTTGAACAAGACATCTAGTATGAAAAAGGTTTTCACGTTGATTATTCTCACATGGAGCTATTTTAGCATGCAATGTGCGTCTAGCAATCAAAGACTCTCCACGATCATATTCACAACCTTCATCACTTTCACTATGACTATCATGGTCATGCAATGCATTGAAATATGTATGCTCATGCTCATGCTCATCCTCTTCTTCACTTTCATATTGCCCCTGTTGATTCAGAAATAAAACCCTTTAATTAGGACAATCTCGCAAGTAGTGACCTCTACCTTGACATTTAAAGTATAAAATATCTCTAGATCGTAAGGTAGAGTTAGAAGTACTGCCTTTGTTATCCTTTGAAGGCTCATTCAAAGGATGAGACTAGTAGAAGACTTATGGACATCTGGATCAGGAAGGGATCTCTTTCCTTCGTCTTTCTGGGGAAAATCTCGGTTGGAATCTCTACCGTGATTCTTGTAGGATGGCCGAGAGTTCTTCTCTGTCGTCCAAGAACTTGTCCCTTGATTCCGTCCTTTGATCTTTTTCTCCACCCTGATAGCCAAATGCGGTAAGTTAGTCACTGAAGCATAGGGATAAAGATCAATCTTATTAGCTAAAGAAGGATATAAAATTCGTAAAAATCGAGCCATGACAAACTCCTCATCCTCTTCCACGTTAGCTTTCACCATCGCCGTTTGTATGGCGGTGTAGACTTCTTCCACAGTCATGGAACCTTGTTTAAGGTTTTTATAAGCTCACTTTCCTACCGTGGTGTGGAAACACGAATCTAGCTTTTATCAAGGCCTTCATTTGTTCCCAAGTGTTGATGTCCGTATCTAATGTTCTTTCTCGTTCTTTAACGAGACCATTCCACCAAACTAAGGCATATACTTAGAATTCCAACGCAAAAAGTTGGATCTTTTGTTGCTCACTAGAATTATGGCAAGACCAAATTTGTTCAATCTTCGTCTCCCATTCCACGTAAGCGTCCGGGTCTCATTTGTCTTCAAAACTTGGAATCTTGACATTTACTCTCCCAAGTCCTTCATTATCCTAATGAGGTCTATAATAGTCATTGTGACGTTCTCTCCGTGTATTATAATGGCGTTGGGGGAAGTCTCTCCACATGCCCTCATCGTCTTTATCACTTAAGTCCTGAAATTCTTCACCAAAATGCCGATTGTGATTAGCGTTAAAGAATGGATTAGGGTGAGTATTACCTGAGACCGGGGGATGGTTTGGAAATGGTACGGGGCTGGTGGTGGTGGTTACGTAGTTAAAGAGTTGTCGCCTACTTCGTAGACATATCTAGGATCGAATCTCGGGCGAGATTATGGCCGAGATTCTACATAGGGTCTTGTTTCGATCTTTTGCAATCATTTGTCGAAGATTGAAACAATAACCATGAGTTGCTTGAGCATATCCATGGTATCTTACCCTAGAGAATCACTCTTTTGGGATTCTCGTGGACTATCTCTTCCTGCCATCTATACAAGCACGCAAAGTAACAACAAACTTGTAATGTTAGGGAAAATGAAATTACCTTTCTTGTTTTCTCTTACACTCACGCTCTATTGTGTTATCACAAGATAGTTTGATGTAATTTCCTTGGATGGATTAATGCTTCTATAGCAATCAGTGCCTTGGTCTAACTAGAACTCCTTCGTTGACTCAAATAGTCAACTTGGTTCGGATAAAGGTTCTTGTGTTGTGAGATGGCTGAGGAACTCCTGTAGGAATTTTACACCACAAACGACAAGGTAAAAATAATATTGCACATAGACACACTAGTATGTTAGGAAGTATATATACTAACCAACACACCCAAAGAAAAAGACTCAAGTGTTTAGAGTAGAAAAGAGGATGAAGAAAGGCACACAAGAGATTAAGAAGAGAGAAAAAACATACCTTGAATTTGCACAATTAGAAAGGGAGATAGCAGGGATTGGTTGTGGGTATGGCTAGGACTCTTAAGTGGATCAAGGTTGGTATGGAAACTTTTACTTTGGTGTACTCTTGCACAGGGTGCACTTGGATTCTTTAAATTATGCCTCAAACATTTCTCGAAAATTGGACAACAATACCTATCTCAGGTGAAATCTCGGCCAAGATTTCTTATGAACTGGCCGAGATTGTTGAAAATCGATGTTTGATGTCAACGCTCAACAATCACCTTTTGGGGATGCTATTCCTTGGCTGCCTTGTGATCTTTAACTGCTGGAGAAACGTATATATCGTTGCTTTGACAAGAATGGATAGGATCTCAGCTACTAGATAAGATCTCAACTTTTAAGCACAAACTTTGATCACACTTTCCGTAGGGTTGGCGATGTTTTCAAGGTTAATGGCTGGCTTGCGTTCGGGTATGGATTTTCTCTTTTCCAAAACTTGCACAAGTCAACGCACATTAATCTCAAATTATATCGCAAAGATATCGAACAAGAAAATACTCAACTTTTATATGACTCAAAGAAGACTTAAAAATAAAAGTTGACTTTGATAACTGCACCTTTGATTATGAGTTGTCTATATTGATGATGGAAGACATAAAACATTTATTTAGCGGTTTTATAAACTAAAGATCATATTTCTAGATTGTTTGGTTTGTGTTTGATAAATTTATGCGGCTTTGGAAAGCATTTATGTGGCCTTGAAATGGATTACAAGAGACAAGTAGTTTTGAATCAAGTTTCAAGGGATGGAACTAAAGCCTTGAAATGGGTTTCAAGGGCCTTGTACAAGAGACAAGCATTTTTGAATCAAGTTTCAAGGGACGTAACTGAAGCCTTGAAATGGGTTTCAAGGGCTAGACGCTGAAGCTTTGAAAAGCGATATAAGGGAGAGTTCGGCTGAAGATGTTTCAACGTGCAAAGGATTTTCAAACAACAAGATTCAGATCTCAACAAACCAAATCAAGAATCTCAACTGAGGATAACGAGAAGATCTTCCAATATTCAACAAGAAGATATGGGCTGCCAACAAAAAGATCATTTGAAGGAAAAATTACAGTCAATAACAAGAAGATCTCACAAGGTTTCTACACAAGGATCTCGGCCAAACAAAGAATGGTTATCAATGATGCAAGATCTTGGCCTAACAAGAAGATCCTTAGACACAAGATCTCATCTCCTTCCCTCATCCGGATACGATGATATCCGCTCTTAAGATCAATCTTGGAGAACAAAGTGGAACCGCTAAGCTCATATAGGGATGTGGTGACGGTACTTGATAGTGATGTTATTGATTGCTCTACAATCAACACACATCCTCCAAGTGTTGTCCTTTTTGGACACCAACAGAACTGTAACCGTACAAGGACTCAAACTCTCTCGAATGTAACCTTTGTTCAAAAGGTCTTGTACTTGATCTTGAATCTCCTGAATTTCATGCGGACTCATTCTATAAGTGGGGCGATTAGGAAGGGACAAACCTGGAATGAAGTCAATCCGATGCTCAATGCCTCTAAAAGGTAGAAGAACTGCAGGAATCTCGTCCAGAAATACATCTTTGTACTCATCTAAACCCATTAAAATGTTTGGAGGCAAAGTAGTCTTTAGTTCATCACTTAAAGTCATTAGGCTTTTACATAAACTTGGTAACGGAATATCCAAAGGAACATAGTCATCAAGAAATTCCCTTTTGGATGGTAACAGTGTTTGTTGATTTCCCAAAGAAGGAATCCCGGACTGGTTATAGGAATCTCGGCCGAGATTTCCTTGATCGGGCCGAGATTTGTCACTGGAATGTGTCTATCCTTCAAATCTCGGGAGAGATTTTGATAATCTCCCCGTTTTTTCTTCTTTGAGAGTTATTTCTTGTTCCTTTTCCTTGTGTTTGTCATTCTTCTTGTCGTAATGTTTCGCAATCTGTAAAGGGGTCATAGGATCCAAAGTAATTGCTTTTCCATTAAACTCAAAAGAATGTTTATTAGAAGAACCATCATGTGTAACCTTCCTATCAAATTGCCAAGAACGGCCTAACAAAATATGACATGCTTGCATAGGCACAACATCACAAACAATAATTTCTGCATACTTTCCTAAGGTAACTCAATTTGAACTTGTTTCTTAACATTCAATTCTCCACAATCATACATTCAATGCAACTTAAAAGGTCGAGGATGATAGAAAGTAATGATTTGCAACTTAGTGATCAATTCCTCACTAACAATGTTGTAACAACTACCACCATCAATAATCATATTACAAACCTTTCTTTGAACAAGACATCTAGTATGAAAAAGGTTTTCACGTTGATTATTCTCACATGGAGCTATTTTAGCATGCAATGTGCGTCTAGCAATCAAAGACTCTCCACGATCATATTCACAACCTTCATCACTTTCACTATGACTATCATGGTCATGCAATGCATTGAAATATGTATGCTCATGCTCATGCTCATCCTCTTCTTCACTTTCATATTGCCCCTGTTGATTCAGAAATAAAACCCTTTAATTAGGACAATCTCGCAAGTAGTGACCTCTACCTTGACATTTAAAGTATAAAATATCTCTAGATCGTAAGGTAGAGTTAGAAGTACTGCCTTTGTTATCCTTTGAAGGCTCATTCAAAGGATGAGACTAGTAGAAGACTTATGGACATCTGGATCAGGAAGGGATCTCTTTCCTTCGTCTTTCTGGGGAAAATCTCGGTTGGAATCTCTACCGAGATTCTTGTAGGATGGCCGAGAGTTCTTCTCTGTCGTCCAAGAACTTGTCCCTTGATTCCGTCCTTTGATCTTTTTCTCCACCCTGATAGCCAAATGCGGTAAGTTAGTCACTGAAGCATAGGGATAAAGATCAATCTTATTAGCTAAAGAAGGATATAAAATTCGTAAAAATCGAGCCATGACAAACTCCTCATCCTCTTCCACGTTAGCTTTCACCATCGCCGTTTGTATGGCGGTGTAGACTTCTTCCACAGTCATGGAACCTTGTTTAAGGTTTTTATAAGCTCACTTTCCTACCGTGGTGTGGAAACACGAATCTAGCTTTTATCAAGGCCTTCATTTGTTCCCAAGTGTTGATGTCCGTATCTAATGTTCTTTCTCATTCTTTAACGAGACCATTCCACCAAACTAAGGCATATACTTAGAATTCCAACGCAAAAAGTTGGATCTTTTGTTGCTCACTAGAATTATGGCAAGACCAAATTTGTTCAATCTTCGTCTCCCATTCCACGTAAGCGTCCGGGTCTCATTTGTCTTCAAAACTTGGAATCTTGACATTTACTCTCCCAAGTCCTTCATTATCCTAATGAGGTCTATAATGGTCATTGTGACGTTCTCTCCGTGTATTATAATGGCGTTGGGGGAAGTCTCTCCACATGCCCTCATCGTCTTTATCACTTAAGTCCTGAAATTCTTCACCAAAATGCCGATTGTGATTAGCGTTAAAGAATGGATTAGGGTGAGTATTACCTGAGACCGGGGGATGGTTTGGAAATGGTACGGGGCTGGTGGTGGTGGTTACGTAGTTAAAGAGTTGTCGCCTACTTCGTAGACATATCTAGGATCGAATCTCGGGCGAGATTATGGCCGAGATTCTACATTGGGTCTTGTTTCGATCTTTTGCAATCATTTGTCGAAGATTGAAACAATAACCATGAGTTGCTTGAGCATATCCATGGTATCTTACCCTAGAGAATCACTCTTTTGGGATTCTCGTGGACTATCTCTTCCTGCCATCTATACAAGCACGCAAAGTAACAACAAACTTGTAATGTTAGGGAAAATGAAATTACCTTTCTTGTTTTCTCTTACACTCACGCTCTATTGTGTTATCACAAGATAGTTTGATGTAATTTCCTTGGATGGATTAATGCTTGTATAGCAATCAGTGCCTTGGTCTAACTAGAACTCCTTCGTTGACTCAAATAGTCAACTTGGTTCGGATAAAGGTTCTTGTGTTGTGAGATGGCTAAGGAACTCCTGTAGGAATTTTACACCACAAACGACAAGGTAAAAATAATATTGCACATAGACACACTAGTATGTTAGGAAGTATATATACTAACCAACACACCCAAAGAAAAAGACTCAAGTGTTTAGAGTAGAAAAGAGGATGAAGAAAGGCACACAAGAGATTAAGAAGAGAGAAAAAACATACCTTGAATTTGCACAATTAGAAAGGGAGATAGCAGGGATTGGTTGTGGGTATGGCTAGGACTCTTAAGTGGATCAAGGTTGGTATGGAAACTTTTACTTTGGTGTACTCTTGCACAGGGTGCACTTGGATTCTTTAAATTATGCCTCAAACATTTCTCGAAAATTGGACAACAATACCTATCTCAGGTGAAATCTCGGCCAAGATTTCTTATGAACTGGCCGAGATTGTTGAAAATCGATGTTTGATGTCAACGCTCAACAATCACCTTTTGGGGATGCTATTCCTTGGCTGCCTTGTGATCTTTAACTGCTGGAGAAACGTATATATCGTTGCTTTGACAAGAATGGATAGGATCTCAGCTACTAGATAAGATCTCAACTTTTAAGCACAAACTTTGATCACACTTTCCGTAGGGTTGGCGATGTTTTCAAGGTTAATGGCTGGCTTGCGTTCGGGTATGGATTTTCTCTTTTCCAAAACTTGCACAAGTCAACGCACATTAATCTCAAATTATATCGCAAAGATATCGAACAAGAAAATACTCAACTTTTGTATGACTCAAAGAAGACTTAAAAATAAAAGTTGACTTTGATAACTGCACCTTTGATTATGAGTTGTCTATATTGATGATGGAAGACATAAAACATTTATTTAACGGTTTTAAAAACTAAAGATCATATTTCTAGATTGTTTGGTTTGTGTTTGATAAATTTATGCGGCTTTGGAAAGCATTTATGTGGCCTTGAAATGGATTACAAGAGACAAGTAGTTTTGAATCAAGTTTCAAGGGATGGAACTGAAGCCTTGAAATGGGTTTCAAGGGCCTTGTACAAGAGACAAGCATTTTTGAATCAAGTTTCAAGGGACGTAACTGAAGCCTTGAAATGGGTTTCAAGGGCTAGACGCTGAAGCTTTGAAAAGCGATATAAGGGAGAGTTCGGTTGAAGATGTTTCAACGTGCAAAGGATTTTCAAACAACAAGATTCAGATCTCAACAAACCAAATCAAGAATCTCAACTAAGGATAACGAGAAGATCTTCCAATATTCAACAAGAAGATATGGGCTGCCAACAAAAAGATCATTTGAAGGAAAAATTACAGTCAATAACAAGAAGATCTCACAAGGTTTCTACACAAGGATCTCGGCCAAACAAAGAATGGTTATCAATGATGCAAGATCTTGGCCTAACAAGAAGATCCTTAGACACAAGATCTCATCTCCTTCCCTCATCCGGATACGATGATATCCGCTCTTAAGATCAATCTTGGAGAACAAAGTGGAACCGCTAAGCTCATATAGGGATGTGGTGACGGTACTTGATAGTGATGTTATTGATTGCTCTACAATCAACACACATCCTCCAAGTGTTGTCCTTTTTGGACACCAACAGAACGGTAACCGTACAAGGACTCAAACTCTCTCGAATGTAACCTTTGTTCAAAAGGTCTTGTACTTGATCTTGAATCTCCTGAATTTCATGCGGACTCATTCTATAAGTGGGGCGATTAGGAAGGGACAAACGTGGAATGAAGTCAATCCGATGCTCAATGCCTCTAAAAGGTAGAAGAACTGCAGGAATCTCGTCCAGAAATACATCTTTGTACTCATCTAAACCCATTAAAATGTTTGGAGGCAAAGTAGTCTTTAGTTCATCACTTAAAGTCATTAGGCTTTTACATAAACTTGGTAACGGAATATCCAAAGGAACATAGTCATCAAGAAATTCCCTTTTGGATGGTAACAGTGTTTGTTGATTTCCCAAAGAAGGAATCCCGGACTGGTTATAGGAATCTCGGCCGAGATTTCCTTGATCGGGCCGAGATTTGTCACTGGAATGTGTCTATCCTTCAAATCTCGGGAGAGATTTTGATAATCTCCCCGTTTTTTCTTCTTTGAGAGTTATTTCTTGTTCCTTTTCCTTGTGTTTGTCATTCTTCTTGTCGTAATGTTTCGCAATCTGTAAAGGGGTCATAGGATCCAAAGTAATTGCTTTTCCATTAAACTCAAAAGAATGTTTATTAGAAGAACCATCATGTGTAACCTTCCTATCAAATTGCCAAGAACGGCCTAACAAAATATGACATGCTTGCATAGGCACAACATCACAAACAATAATTTCTGCATACTTTCCTAAGGTAACTCAATTTGAACTTGTTTCTTAACATTCAATTCTCCACAATCATACATTCAATGCAACTTAAAAGGTCGAGGATGATAGAAAGTAATGATTTGCAACTTAGTGATCAATTCCTCACTAACAATGTTGTAACAACTACCACCATCAATAATCATATTACAAACCTTTCTTTGAACAAGACATCTAGTATGAAAAAGGTTTTCACGTTGATTATTCTCACATGGAGCTATTTTAGCATGCAATGTGCGTCTAGCAATCAAAGACTCTCCACGATCATATTCACAACCTTCATCACTTTCACTATGACTATCATGGTCATGCAATGCATTGAAATATGTATGCTCATGCTCATGCTCATCCTCTTCTTCACTTTCATATTGCCCCTGTTGATTCAGAAATAAAACCCTTTAATTAGGACAATCTCGCAAGTAGTGACCTCTACCTTGACATTTAAAGTATAAAATATCTCTAGATCGTAAGGTAGAGTTAGAAGTACTGCCTTTGTTATCCTTTGAAGGCTCATTCAAAGGATGAGACTAGTAGAAGACTTATGGACATCTGGATCAGGAAGGGATCTCTTTCCTTCGTCTTTCTGGGGAAAATCTCGGTTGGAATCTCTACCGAGATTCTTGTAGGATGGCCGAGAGTTCTTCTCTGTCGTCCAAGAACTTGTCCCTTGATTCCGTCCTTTGATCTTTTTCTCCACCCTGATAGCCAAATGCGGTAAGTTAGTCACTGAAGCATAGGGATAAAGATCAATCTTATTAGCTAAAGAAGGATATAAAATTCGTAAAAATCGAGCCATGACAAACTCCTCATCCTCTTCCACGTTAGCTTTCACCATCGCCGTTTGTATGGCGGTGTAGACTTCTTCCACAGTCATGGAACCTTGTTTAAGGTTTTTATAAGCTCACTTTCCTACCGTGGTGTGGAAACACGAATCTAGCTTTTATCAAGGCCTTCATTTGTTCCCAAGTGTTGATGTCCGTATCTAATGTTCTTTCTCATTCTTTAACGAGACCATTCCACCAAACTAAGGCATATACTTAGAATTCCAACGCAAAAAGTTGGATCTTTTGTTGCTCACTAGAATTATGGCAAGACCAAATTTGTTCAATCTTCGTCTCCCATTCCACGTAAGCGTCCGGGTCTCATTTGTCTTCAAAACTTGGAATCTTGACATTTACTCTCCCAAGTCCTTCATTATCCTAATGAGGTCTATAATGGTCATTGTGACGTTCTCTCCGTGTATTATAATGGCGTTGGGGGAAGTCTCTCCACATGCCCTCATCGTCTTTATCACTTAAGTCCTGAAATTCTTCACCAAAATGCCGATTGTGATTAGCGTTAAAGAATGGATTAGGGTGAGTATTACCTGAGACCGGGGGATGGTTTGGAAATGGTACGGGGCTGGTGGTGGTGGTTACGTAGTTAAAGAGTTGTCGCCTACTTCGTAGACATATCTAGGATCGAATCTCGGGCGAGATTATGGCCGAGATTCTACATTGGGTCTTGTTTCGATCTTTTGCAATCATTTGTCGAAGATTGAAACAATAACCATGAGTTGCTTGAGCATATCCATGGTATCTTACCCTAGAGAATCACTCTTTTGGGATTCTCGTGGACTATCTCTTCCTGCCATCTATACAAGCACGCAAAGTAACAACAAACTTGTAATGTTAGGGAAAATGAAATTACCTTTCTTGTTTTCTCTTACACTCACGCTCTATTGTGTTATCACAAGATAGTTTGATGTAATTTCCTTGGATGGATTAATGCTTGTATAGCAATCAGTGCCTTGGTCTAACTAGAACTCCTTCGTTGACTCAAATAGTCAACTTGGTTCGGATAAAGGTTCTTGTGTTGTGAGATGGCTAAGGAACTCCTGTAGGAATTTTACACCACAAACGACAAGGTAAAAATAATATTGCACATAGACACACTAGTATGTTAGGAAGTATATATACTAACCAACACACCCAAAGAAAAAGACTCAAGTGTTTAGAGTAGAAAAGAGGATGAAGAAAGGCACACAAGAGATTAAGAAGAGAGAAAAAACATACCTTGAATTTGCACAATTAGAAAGGGAGATAGCAGGGATTGGTTGTGGGTATGGCTAGGACTCTTAAGTGGATCAAGGTTGGTATGGAAACTTTTACTTTGGTGTACTCTTGCACAGGGTGCACTTGGATTCTTTAAATTATGCCTCAAACATTTCTCGAAAATTGGACAACAATACCTATCTCAGGTGAAATCTCGGCCAAGATTTCTTATGAACTGGCCGAGATTGTTGAAAATCGATGTTTGATGTCAACGCTCAACAATCACCTTTTGGGGATGCTATTCCTTGGCTGCCTTGTGATCTTTAACTGCTGGAGAAACGTATATATCGTTGCTTTGACAAGAATGGATAGGATCTCAGCTACTAGATAAGATCTCAACTTTTAAGCACAAACTTTGATCACACTTTCCGTAGGGTTGGCGATGTTTTCAAGGTTAATGGCTGGCTTGCGTTCGGGTATGGATTTTCTCTTTTCCAAAACTTGCACAAGTCAACGCACATTAATCTCAAATTATATCGCAAAGATATCGAACAAGAAAATACTCAACTTTTGTATGACTCAAAGAAGACTTAAAAATAAAAGTTGACTTTGATAACTGCACCTTTGATTATGAGTTGTCTATATTGATGATGGAAGACATAAAACATTTATTTAACGGTTTTAAAAACTAAAGATCATATTTCTAGATTGTTTGGTTTGTGTTTGATAAATTTATGCGGCTTTGGAAAGCATTTATGTGGCCTTGAAATGGATTACAAGAGACAAGTAGTTTTGAATCAAGTTTCAAGGGATGGAACTGAAGCCTTGAAATGGGTTTCAAGGGCCTTGTACAAGAGACAAGCATTTTTGAATCAAGTTTCAAGGGACGTAACTGAAGCCTTGAAATGGGTTTCAAGGGCTAGACGCTGAAGCTTTGAAAAGCGATATAAGGGAGAGTTCGGTTGAAGATGTTTCAACGTGCAAAGGATTTTCAAACAACAAGATTCAGATCTCAACAAACCAAATCAAGAATCTCAACTAAGGATAACGAGAAGATCTTCCAATATTCAACAAGAAGATATGGGCTGCCAACAAAAAGATCATTTGAAGGAAAAATTACAGTCAATAACAAGAAGATCTCACAAGGTTTCTACACAAGGATCTCGGCCAAACAAAGAATGGTTATCAATGATGCAAGATCTTGGCCTAACAAGAAGATCCTTAGACACAAGATCTCATCTCCTTCCCTCATCCGGATACGATGATATCCGCTCTTAAGATCAATCTTGGAGAACAAAGTGGAACCGCTAAGCTCATATAGGGATGTGGTGACGGTACTTGATAGTGATGTTATTGATTGCTCTACAATCAACACACATCCTCCAAGTGTTGTCCTTTTTGGACACCAACAGAACTGTAACCGTACAAGGACTCAAACTCTCTCGAATGTAACCTTTGTTCAAAAGGTCTTGTACTTGATCTTGAATCTCCTGAATTTCATGCGGACTCATTCTATAAGTGGGGCGATTAGGAAGGGACAAACCTGGAATGAAGTCAATCCGATGCTCAATGCCTCTAAAAGGTAGAAGAACTGCAGGAATCTCGTCCAGAAATACATCTTTGTACTCATCTAAACCCATTAAAATGTTTGGAGGCAAAGTAGTCTTTAGTTCATCACTTAAAGTCATTAGGCTTTTACATAAACTTGGTAACGGAATATCCAAAGGAACATAGTCATCAAGAAATTCCCTTTTGGATGGTAACAGTGTTTGTTGATTTCCCAAAGAAGGAATCCCGGACTGGTTATAGGAATCTCGGCCGAGATTTCCTTGATCGGGCCGAGATTTGTCACTGGAATGTGTCTATCCTTCAAATCTCGGGAGAGATTTTGATAATCTCCCCGTTTTTTCTTCTTTGAGAGTTATTTCTTGTTCCTTTTCCTTGTGTTTGTCATTCTTCTTGTCGTAATGCTTCGCAATCTGTAAAGGGGTCATAGGCTCCAAAGTAATTGCTTTTCCATTAAACTCAAAGGAATGTTTATTAGAAGAACCATCATGTGTAACCTTCCTATCAAATTGCCAAGAACGGCCTAACAAAATATGACATGCTTGCATAGGCACAACATCACAAACAATAATTTCTGCATACTTTCCTAAGGTAACTCAATTTGAACTTGTTTCTTAACATTCAATTCTCCACAATCATACATTCAATGCAACTTAAAAGGTCGAGGATGATAGAAAGTAATGATTTGCAACTTAGTGATCAATTCCTCACTAACAATGTTGTAACAACTACCACCATCAATAATCATATTACAAACCTTTCTTTGAACAAGACATCTAGTATGAAAAAGGTTTTCACGTTGATTATTCTCACATGGAGCTATTTTAGCATGCAATGTGCGTCTAGCAATCAAAGACTCTCCACGATCATATTCACAACCTTCATCACTTTCACTATGACTATCATGGTCATGCAATGCATTGAAATATGTATGCTCATGCTCATGCTCATCCTCTTCTTCACTTTCATATTGCCCCTGTTGATTCAGAAATAAAACCCTTTAATTAGGACAATCTCGCAAGTAGTGACCTCTACCTTGACATTTAAAGTATAAAATATCTCTAGATCGTAAGGTAGAGTTAGAAGTACTGCCTTTGTTATCCTTTGAAGGCTCATTCAAAGGATGAGACTAGTAGAAGACTTATGGACATCTGGATCAGGAAGGGATCTCTTTCCTTCGTCTTTCTGGGGAAAATCTCGGTTGGAATCTCTACCGAGATTCTTGTAGGATGGCCGAGAGTTCTTCTCTGTCGTCCAAGAACTTGTCCCTTGATTCCGTCCTTTGATCTTTTTCTCCACCCTGATAGCCAAATGCGGTAAGTTAGTCACTGAAGCATAGGGATAAAGATCAATCTTATTAGCTAAAGAAGGATATAAAATTCGTAAAAATCGAGCCATGACAAACTCCTCATCCTCTTCCACGTTAGCTTTCACCATCGCCGTTTGTATGGCGGTGTAGACTTCTTCCACAGTCATGGAACCTTGTTTAAGGTTTTTATAAGCTCACTTTCCTACCGTGGTGTGGAAACACGAATCTAGCTTTTATCAAGGCCTTCATTTGTTCCCAAGTGTTGATGTCCGTATCTAATGTTCTTTCTCGTTCTTTAACGAGACCATTCCACCAAACTAAGGCATATACTTAGAATTCCAACGCAAAAAGTTGGATCTTTTGTTGCTCACTAGAATTATGGCAAGACCAAATTTGTTCAATCTTCGTCTCCCATTCCACGTAAGCGTCCGGGTCTCATTTGTCTTCAAAACTTGGAATCTTGACATTTACTCTCCCAAGTCCTTCATTATCCTAATGAGGTCTATAATAGTCATTGTGACGTTCTCTCCGTGTATTATAATGGCGTTGGGGGAAGTCTCTCCACATGCCCTCATCGTCTTTATCACTTAAGTCCTGAAATTCTTCACCAAAATGCCGATTGTGATTAGCGTTAAAGAATGGATTAGGGTGAGTATTACCTGAGACCGGGGGATGGTTTGGAAATGGTACGGGGCTGGTGGTGGTGGTTACGTAGTTAAAGAGTTGTCGCCTACTTCGTAGACATATCTAGGATCGAATCTCGGGCGAGATTATGGCCGAGATTCTACATAGGGTCTTGTTTCGATCTTTTGCAATCATTTGTCGAAGATTGAAACAATAACCATGAGTTGCTTGAGCATATCCATGGTATCTTACCCTAGAGAATCACTCTTTTGGGATTCTCGTGGACTATCTCTTCCTGCCATCTATACAAGCACGCAAAGTAACAACAAACTTGTAATGTTAGGGAAAATGAAATTACCTTTCTTGTTTTCTCTTACACTCACGCTCTATTGTGTTATCACAAGATAGTTTGATGTAATTTCCTTGGATGGATTAATGCTTCTATAGCAATCAGTGCCTTGGTCTAACTAGAACTCCTTCGTTGACTCAAATAGTCAACTTGGTTCGGATAAAGGTTCTTGTGTTGTGAGATGGCTAAGGAAGTCCTGTAGGAATTTTACACCACAAACGACAAGGTAAAAATAATATTGCACATAGACACACTAGTATGTTAGGAAGTATATATACTAACCAACACACCCAAAGAAAAAGACTCAAGTGTTTAGAGTAGAAAAGAGGATGAAGAAAGGCACACAAGAGATTAAGAAGAGAGAAAAAACATACCTTGAATTTGCACAATTAGAAAGGGAGATAGCAGGGATTGGGTGTGGGTATGGCTAGGACTCTTAAGTGGATCAAGGTTGGTATGGAAACTTTTACTTTGGTGTACTCTTGCACAGGGTGCACTTGGATTCTTTAAATTATGCCTCAAACATTTCTCGAAAATTGGACAACAATACCTATCTCAGGTGAAATCTCGGCCAAGATTTCTTATGAACTGGCCGAGATTGTTGAAAATCGATGTTTGATGTCAACGCTCAACAATCACCTTTTGGGGATGCTATTCCTTGGCTGCCTTGTGATCTTTAACTGCTGGAGAAACGTATATATCGTTGCTTTGACAAGAATGGATAGGATCTCAGCTACTAGATAAGATCTCAACTTTTAAGCACAAACTTTGATCACACTTTCCGTAGGGTTGGCGATGTTTTCAAGGTTAATGGCTGGCTTGCGTTCGGGTATGGATTTTCTCTTTTCCAAAACTTGCACAAGTCAACGCACATTAATCTCAAATTATATCGCAAAGATATCGAACAAGAAAATACTCAACTTTTGTATGACTCAAAGAAGACTTAAAAATAAAAGTTGACTTTGATAACTGCACCTTTGATTATGAGTTGTCTATATTGATGATGGAAGACATAAAACATTTATTTAACGGTTTTATAAACTAAAGATCATATTTCTAGATTGTTTGGTTTGTGTTTGATAAATTTATGCGGCTTTGGAAAGCATTTATGTGGCCTTGAAATGGATGACAAGAGACAAGTAGTTTTGAATCAAGTTTCAAGGGATGGAACTAAAGCCTTGAAATGGGTTTCAAGGGCCTTGTACAAGAGACAAGCATTTTTGAATCAAGTTTCAAGGGACGGAACTCAAGCCTTGAAATGGGTTTCAAGGGCTAGACGCTGAAGCTTTGAAAAGCGATATAAGGGAGAGTTCGGCTGAAGATGTTTCAACGTGCAAAGGATTTTCAAACAACAAGATTCAGATCTCAACAAACCAAATCAAGAATCTCAACTAAGGATAACGAGAAGATCTTCCAAGATTCAACAAGAAGATATGGGCTGCCAACAAAAAGATCATTTAAAGGAAAAATTACAGTCAATAACAAGAAGATCTCACAAGGTTTCTACACAAGGATCTCGGCCAAACAAAGAATGGTTATCAATGATGCAAGATCTTGGCCTAACAAGAAGATCCTTAGACACAAGATCTCATCTCCTTCCCTCATCCGGATACGATGATATCCGCTCTTAAGATCAATCTTGGAGAACAAAGTGGAACCGCTAAGCTCATATAGGGATGTGGTGACGGTACTTGATAGTGATGTTATTGATTGCTCTACAATCAACACACATCCTCCAAGTGTTGTCCTTTTTGGACACCAACAGAACTGTAACCGTACAAGGACTCAAACTCTCTCGAATGTAACCTTTGTTCAAAAGGTCTTGTACTTGATCTTGAATCTCCTGAATTTCATGCGGACTCATTCTATAAGTGGGGCGATTAGGAAGGGACAAACCTGGAATGAAGTCAATCCGATGCTCAATGCCTCTAAAAGGTAGAAGAACTGCAGGAATCTCGTCCAGAAATACATCTTTGTACTCATCTAAACCCATTAAAATGTTTGGAGGCAAAGTAGTCTTTAGTTCATCACTTAAAGTCATTAGGCTTTTACATAAACTTGGTAACGGAATATCCAAAGGAACATAGTCATCAAGAAATTCCCTTTTGGATGGTAACAGTGTTTGTTGATTTCCCAAAGAAGGAATCCCGGACTGGTTATAGGAATCTCGGCCGAGATTTCCTTGATCGGGCCGAGATTTGTCACTGGAATGTGTCTATCCTTCAAATCTCGGGAGAGATTTTGATAATCTCCCCGTTTTTTCTTCTTTGAGAGTTATTTCTTGTTCCTTTTCCTTGTGTTTGTCATTCTTCTTGTCGTAATGCTTCGCAATCTGTAAAGGGGTCATAGGCTCCAAAGTAATTGCTTTTCCATTAAACTCAAAGGAATGTTTATTAGAAGAACCATCATGTGTAACCTTCCTATCAAATTGCCAAGAACGGCCTAACAAAATATGACATGCTTGCATAGGCACAACATCACAAACAATAATTTCTGCATACTTTCCTAAGGTAACTCAATTTGAACTTGTTTCTTAACATTCAATTCTCCACAATCATACATTCAATGCAACTTAAAAGGTCGAGGATGATAGAAAGTAATGATTTGCAACTTAGTGATCAATTCCTCACTAACAATGTTGTAACAACTACCACCATCAATAATCATATTACAAACCTTTCTTTGAACAAGACATCTAGTATGAAAAAGGTTTTCACGTTGATTATTCTCACATGGAGCTATTTTAGCATGCAATGTGCGTCTAGCAATCAAAGACTCTCCACGATCATATTCACAACCTTCATCACTTTCACTATGACTATCATGGTCATGCAATGCATTGAAATATGTATGCTCATGCTCATGCTCATCCTCTTCTTCACTTTCATATTGCCCCTGTTGATTCAGAAATAAAACCCTTTAATTAGGACAATCTCGCAAGTAGTGACCTCTACCTTGACATTTAAAGTATAAAATATCTCTAGATCGTAAGGTAGAGTTAGAAGTACTGCCTTTGTTATCCTTTGAAGGCTCATTCAAAGGATGAGACTAGTAGAAGACTTATGGACATCTGGATCAGGAAGGGATCTCTTTCCTTCGTCTTTCTGGGGAAAATCTCGGTTGGAATCTCTACCGAGATTCTTGTAGGATGGCCGAGAGTTCTTCTCTGTCGTCCAAGAACTTGTCCCTTGATTCCGTCCTTTGATCTTTTTCTCCACCCTGATAGCCAAATGCGGTAAGTTAGTCACTGAAGAATAGGGATAAAGATCAATCTTATTAGCTAAAGAAGGATATAAAATTCGTAAAAATCGAGCCATGACAAACTCCTCATCCTCTTCCACGTTAGCTTTCACCATCGCCGTTTGTATGGCGGTGTAGACTTCTTCCACAGTCATGGAACCTTGTTTAAGGTTTTTATAAGCTCACTTTCCTACCGTGGTGTAGAAACACGAATCTAGCTTTTATCAAGGCCTTCATTTGTTCCCAAGTGTTGATGTCCGTATCTAATGTTCTTTCTCGTTCTTTAACGAGACCATTCCACCAAACTAAGGCATATACTTAGAATTCCAACGCAAAAAGTTGGATCTTTTGTTGCTCACTAGAATTATGGCAAGACCAAATTTGTTCAATCTTCGTCTCCCATTCCACGTAAGCGTCCGGGTCTCATTTGTCTTCAAAACTTGGAATCTTGACATTTACTCTCCCAAGTCCTTCATTATCCTAATGAGGTCTATAATGGTCATTGTGACGTTCTCTCCGTGTATTATAATGGCGTTGGGGGAAGTCTCTCCACATGCCCTCATCGTCTTTATCACTTAAGTCCTGAAATTCTTCACCAAAATGCCGATTGTGATTAGCGTTAAAGAATGGATTAGGGTGAGTATTACCTGAGACCGGGGGATGGTTTGGAAATGGTACGGGGCTGGTGGTGGTGGTTACGTAGTTAAAGAGTTGTCGCCTACTTCGTAGACATATCTAGGATCGAATCTCGGGCGAGATTATGGCCGAGATTCTACATTGGGTCTTGTTTCGATCTTTTGCAATCATTTGTCGAAGATTGAAACAATAACCATGAGTTGCTTGAGCATATCCATGGTATCTTACCCTAGAGAATCACTCTTTTGGGATTCTCGTGGACTATCTCTTCCTGCCATCTATACAAGCACGCAAAGTAACAACAAACTTGTAATGTTAGGGAAAATGAAATTACCTTTCTTGTTTTCTCTTACACTCACGCTCTATTGTGTTATCACAAGATAGTTTGATGTAATTTCCTTGGATGGATTAATGCTTCTATAGCAATCAGTGCCTTGGTCTAACTAGAACTCCTTCGTTGACTCAAATAGTCAACTTGGTTCGGATAAAGGTTCTTGTGTTGTGAGATGGCTAAGGAAGTCCTGTAGGAATTTTACACCACAAACGACAAGGTAAAAATAATATTGCACATAGACACACTAGTATGTTAGGAAGTATATATACTAACCAACACACCCAAAGAAAAAGACTCAAGTGTTTAGAGTAGAAAAGAGGATGAAGAAAGGCACACAAGAGATTAAGAAGAGAGAAAAAACATACCTTGAATTTGCACAATTAGAAAGGGAGATAGCAGGGATTGGGTGTGGGTATGGCTAGGACTCTTAAGTGGATCAAGGTTGGTATGGAAACTTTTACTTTGGTGTACTCTTGCACAGGGTGCACTTGGATTCTTTAAATTATGCCTCAAACATTTCTCGAAAATTGGACAACAATACCTATCTCAGGTGAAATCTCGGCCAAGATTTCTTATGAACTGGCCGAGATTGTTGAAAATCGATGTTTGATGTCAACGCTCAACAATCACCTTTTGGGGATGCTATTCCTTGGCTGCCTTGTGATCTTTAACTGCTGGAGAAACGTATATATCGTTGCTTTGACAAGAATGGATAAGATCTCAGCTACTAGATAAGATCTCAACTTTTAAGCACAAACTTTGATCACACTTTCCGTAGGGTTGGCGATGTTTTCAAGGTTAATGGCTGGCTTGCGTTCGGGTATGGATTTTCTCTTTTCCAAAACTTGCACAAGTCAACGCACATTAATCTCAAATTATATCGCAAAGATATCGAACAAGAAAATACTCAACTTTTATATGACTCAAAGAAGACTTAAAAATAAAAGTTGACTTTGATAACTGCACCTTTGATTATGAGTTGTCTATATTGATGATGGAAGACATAAAACATTTATTTAGCGGTTTTATAAACTAAAGATCATATTTCTAGATTGTTTGGTTTGTGTTTGATAAATTTATGCGGCTTTGGAAAGCATTTATGTGGCCTTGAAATGGATGACAAGAGACAAGTAGTTTTGAATCAAGTTTCAAGGGATGGAACTAAAGCCTTGAAATGGGTTTCAAGGGCCTTGTACAAGAGACAAGCATTTTTGAATCAAGTTTCAAGGGACGGAACTCAAGCCTTGAAATGGGTTTCAAGGGCTAGACGCTGAAGCTTTGAAAAGCGATATAAGGGAGAGTTCGGCTGAAGATGTTTCAACGTGCAAAGGATTTTCAAACAACAAGATTCAGATCTCAACAAACCAAATCAAGAATCTCAACTAAGGATAACGAGAAGATCTTCCAAGATTCAACAAGAAGATATGGGCTGCCAACAAAAAGATCATTTAAAGGAAAAATTACAGTCAATAACAAGAAGATCTCACAAGGTTTCTACACAAGGATCTCGGCCAAACAAAGAATGGTTATCAATGATGCAAGATCTTGGCCTAACAAGAAGATCCTTAGACACAAGATCTCATCTCCTTCCCTCATCCGGATACGATGATATCCGCTCTTAAGATCAATCTTGGAGAACAAAGTTGAACCGCTAAGCTCATATAGGGATGTGGTGACGGTACTTGATAGTGATGTTATTGATTGCTCTACAATCAACACACATCCTCCAAGTGTTGTCCTTTTTGGACACCAACAGAATTGTAACCGTACAAGGACTCAAACTCTCTCGAATGTAACCTTTGTTCAAAAGGTCTTGTACTTGATCTTGAATCTCCTGAATTTCATGCGGACTCATTCTATAAGTGGGGCGATTAGGAAGGGACAAACCTGGAATGAAGTCAATCCGATGCTCAATGCCTCTAAAAGGTAGAAGAACTGCAGGAATCTCGTCCAGAAATACATCTTTGTACTCATCTAAACCCATTAAAATGTTTGGAGGCAAAGTAGTCTTTAGTTAATCACTTAAAGTCATTAGGCTTTTACATAAACTTGGTAACGGAATATCCAAAGGAACATAGTCATCAAGAAATTCCCTTTTGGATGGTAACAGTGTTTGTTGATTTCCCAAAGAAGGAATCCCGGACTGGTTATAGGAATCTCGGCCGAGATTTCCTTGATCGGGCCGAGATTTGTCACTGGAATGTGTCTATCCTTCAAATCTCGGGCGAGATTTTGATAATCTCCCCGTTTTTTCTTCTTTGAGAGTTATTTCTTGTTCCTTTTCCTTGTGTTTGTCATTCTTCTTGTCGTAATGCTTCGCAATCTGTAAAGGGGTCATAGGCTCCAAAGTAATTGCTTTTCCATTAAACTCAAAGGAATGTTTATTAGAAGAACCATCATGTGTAACCTTCCTATCAAATTGCCAAGAACGGCCTAACAAAATATGACATGCTTGCATAGGCACAACATCACAAACAATAATTTCTGCATACTTTCCTAAGGTAACTCAATTTGAACTTGTTTCTTAACATTCAATTCTCCACAATCATACATTCAATGCAACTTAAAAGGTCGAGGATGATAGAAAGTAATGATTTGCAACTTAGTGATCAATTCCTCACTAACAATGTTGTAACAACTACCACCATCAATAATCATATTACAAACCTTTCTTTGAACAAGACATCTAGTATGAAAAAGGTTTTCACGTTGATTATTCTCACATGGAGCTATTTTAGCATGCAATGTGCGTCTAGCAATCAAAGACTCTCCACGATCATATTCACAACCTTCATCACTTTCACTATGACTATCATGGTCATGCAATGCATTGAAATATGTATGCTCATGCTCATCCTCTTCTTCACTCATTCCTCTTGATGATCTTGAAACTTGATCTCTTGACAAACCCTTAGTAAATGGATCCGCTAGGTTGTCAGCCGATTTTATATAGTCTATCAAGACTATGCCTGCTGAGATCAGTTTTCTAATGGACTTATGTCGTCGTTTAATATGACGTGACTTTCCATTGCATAAAATGATCAGTGACTGAGCTATAGCTGATTGACTATCATAGTGTACATATAATGTCGACACTAGCTTTTCCCAGAACGGAATATCTTCCGGAAAGTTCAAAAGCCACTCAACTTCTTTTGCTTCTTTGTCGAATGCAATGAACTTAGACTCCATTGTGGATCTGGCCAATATCATCTATTTGGAAGATTTCCAAGACACTGTTGCACCACCAAGTGTAAATACATCGACTTGTGGATTTTGAATTTCTAGAGTCGAATATCAAGTTTGCATCACTGTATCTTTCTAAAGTTGGTGGATATTTACCCTAGTGCATCCCATAACTTTGAGTATAATGGAGATAGTTCAATACTCTAGTTATTCCTTTCCAGTGTTTATGTCCTAGGTTACTTGTATAGCGACTTAGTACATTGACTGAGTGCGGCAAGTCAAGGCGTGTACAATTGGGTAAGTACATAAGACTCCCAATTACACTTGCATACTCTAGTTGTGACACTGAAAAAACGGATTAATGAATGATATGAAAAGATAAGAAGATGCATATGGAATGATAAATGATAAATATAGGAAGATACGAACCAAGATATTCCCGCAAAGAACCTTGACCAATGATGTGTCAAAACCCCTTAACGAAGAGCTTACCTTAACCTACACTTCTTTAACCATACATAAGTCTTCTAAGTAACACAAGCACAAGGAGGGACTAGTATTGACCAGGAGCACCAACCTTCAAAAAGATTAATACACACAAGTACAATCTAGCAAGAACTTCACAACGATTCAATCATGGCACTATCTTTGATTGAATAGGAATGATAAAACACAAACTTCATAAACGAAGCTGCGAGTTCACACAATATGTGGAAAATATCAAATATAATCTATCTAAAATCTCCCCCTCTAAGGCTATTTATAAGGAAGATCTTCTATGTAAACTAAGAAAGATATCTTTTAAAAGATAATCTAGAAAATATATCTTTAAAAGATATAAAAATAATAATCCCCAAGATAGGATCAAAACTAACAATTTCCTTATAAGATTGATTGAGAGCTTTAAGGAAAGAAAATATAAAAGATAACTACCAAATTTAAAAGATCTTCGGTCGGATCTTCAAGCGAGCGTCAGAGAGCAAATCTCGGATGGAATCTCGGCCGAGATTCCTGTAGGTGGACCGAGATTTCTTCTATGAGACTCCTTCATTGTTCTAGCCACCTTCTATGATTGATGGCTCTTCTTGGTCGTGGCTTGGCTCTTCCATAACAGTCAATAGTGTCGCCAAAGGACTCCTTAGAGTGAGTAGGGTCTCCTTGAGTGTACATGTTGTGAGGATGCTCGTAACTTCATATTGAATAGCCTTTGCTCTTGACCTTGTGATTGATCCTTCAACAATAGAATCTAGTGAAGGTGTAGCTGACTTGTCCTTCAATACTTTATCCCTTGATCTATTGACTGGTCCTTGAGGTAGTATTAGGGATGGTCCCTCATCATATTCTCCTTCTTGAGAAGGATTCGTCCTCGAATCATCACCATTCTCATCTCTAAACTCAAAAGGATTCAAATCTCCCACATTGAAGATATGACTTACACCATACTCAACATGAAGCTCCAAGACATAAGCATTTTCACCAACTCTGCGCTTCACTCTAAATAGCCCATCTCCTCTTGGATACAACTTAGATTTCCTCTTCTCCGAAAATCTCTCTTTCCTTAGAGGCAACCAAAGTAGATCTCCGGGTTTGAACATCTCCTTGCAATTCCGCGGTTTTCCCTTTTTGCTCCAGCCTTATGAGTGTTTTCTTATGCAATTCTGTAATGAACTCCACCTGTTTTCCTGCAATAAATCTACTCGCTTCTCTAAAGGCAATGGTATAATATCAAAGGGAGTCAAAGGATTCACGCCATAGACACACTCAAAAGGCGTTAGATTAGTAGATGAATGCAAGATACGATTATAAGCAAATTCTACATATGGTAAAACATCTTCCCAAGCATTCAAATTATAATAGATAGGATTTCCGAATTCTAATTAATGTTGATTAACTTAATCAGTGATAGTAATTGACATATAACTTGCGAAGATTGTGTAAGTGTTGAGTATAAGTCCCACCGTTATGTTCCTGGCGTAATTTTGGGCTTATGGTGAAATTTTCACTTTTTCTCCCGGGTAATTATTTTTACCCTCCGGTATTATTTGGAGCTGCTGGGACCTCCAATTAATAAAAATGCAGTTGAAAGAAATGATCAGGTCATCGGACATGTCCTAGATATGAAATAACATGGAAAGACAAAACGACCAAAAGAGTCGCTATTTCATTTCTTAACGGCTAAGAAAGACGGCTTAGGAATACACGTTTTCCGAGGAAATTGTAGAATAATTATCCCTACAATATTCAAGATTTATTGTTCCAATTTTGAGAAGTTTGGAGAAGGGGGTTCAACCTGCCATTGGATCGGTTAAAGGATAATTATCGACTTTGCTAAAGGATAATTATCGACTTCACTATAAAATCGTTTATTAATTCATTTTCTTTCACGTTTCCTCGTAAAAGCTCTGATTTTTCTCAAATTTCAAACTCAAATATAATCTCCGTTTCTAATCCGATTTCAATTCTGTTTGACTTTCTGGATTCCTCTCTTCATTCTCTTCATAACGGTACCAAGTTTCTGCATTTCCGAGCAGATAAGGACCTGGTCTAGAATATATGTCACCAGGATAGTTCCGTCGCTCAAATTCCGGTGAATTTGATGTTGTACATGCGTAGCTTGCGTCGTTGTGATTCCGAATCTTCTTTCAGATTGTCAATCGGGTTAGTAACGAATAAGTTATGAATTTATTCGTTTTCCGTACTGCGATTTGGCCTAAATTGACCTTAGGCTTTTCAAAATGAATAATTAGAAATTCAATTATTATCATCATATTATTTTGGTGTTTATGGGTTGTTTGTTTGATGAAATCTGATGACAGGTGTGTTTAGAAACGGCCTGCCGGCAAAACGTTATTCTGGTGAAATTTAATTAATTAATTAAAGGTTAATTAATTAAATTAGGATTAAATTTGAGATTGAGGAATACTGATTAGATGCATGCTAGGTGTCAAAATGAGTTGAGGATCATGATGATGTTATGGATATCGGTTATGGCTTTAAGGTTTAGTATGTGTACGGGTATGATGAGATGTTATGTTGAGGATATGCCTTAGGCATTTATGAATGTGTTGAAGATCTGAGGTTTAGATTTGAGATATAGGTTGGTTGTGGTTAGTAAGACGAGTCTCCTAACCTTTGCAGTATGTGATTGTGTGTGCCTTGCTATTGCAAGCGTTGATTACTTCCCCAAAGGGAAGTTGTGAGGTGGTACAGCTTACGAGTATATCAGGTAAGTCCATAGGACTTACTTAACGTGCAGTTGTGGATTGTTGTTCGCTCCAAACGGTGTGTGCAAGCTTTAAATTTATAACCCTAGACTTAAGCTTAAAACAAGGATGCGAACCCGCAGTGTACGGGTCAATCGTAGTAAAAAGCAAGAAATTCCAGGGGTCGATCACAGGGACTCGGTGAAACAAAGTCAATAACGGTAAGCTTCGTGAATACTAACCACAAGAGCAATTAACACAATCAAAGATGAATAAGAAGTCAATAAAGCAAACATGCAATTCTAGGGATTAAAGCATCTAGTTGTGTTCCAACTCAAGATCTAAAGATAAGCGGACAAAGCTGAGATTTTTGCATGGGGAAGGTGTTACTAAAGTGGAGTAGATCACCGGGTAAGTCTCACTACACACTAATCCAAAATCGTAACTCCTATTACCGGGTAAGTCTCAAGGAATCAAGATAAAGAACTATAACCTCAAACTAACACACCATCTAAGGGGATAGAATCAACCTTTACCGGGTAAGTCTCAGGCTAACTCACAAAGATGGGATGGAAGCACACTCAAACCCCAATAAAGGATAAACCTTTATTACCTACGCTTATGATCGTTGGTAAACAAACTAAGGAATTACCGGGTAAGTCTCATCCTAAGCTTGCTTTGAACCAGGAAAGGTGTAATAAGAATAGGATTTAGCAAACTCTAACACTTAACTTTCAGTTTAGAATCGGACAAGTCACCTCGGTCAGAAGAATTCCACCCCGGCCGAGATGTTCATTGACCGAACGAGATGCTTAGGGTTAAGGTTAAAGTCTCGAACTTTCAGGATCCTACTGGAATCTAAGATTATTCTATCATTGTTTTTCCTACAACCTTCAACCAATCACCCTAGAATCACACAAGGAAATTAGCCACTCATCATCATTATGAAAGTATTAAATATATGGGAAGAAGGTGAATATTTGAACAAGAAGAATTTAATGAAAAAGACTTCAATAACTGAATCAAATATCACAACAAAAGCGTTCCTTGGATAGCAATCCAACAAGACAAGACAACAAGCGAGGGAATTAAAGACAATCTTACAAAACCCTCCAAAAAGCTATAAAAGCTATAGACTTCAATCTTCCTTCAACCTTCAAAAAGGTTCTTCGAATCTCCCCTAATTGGAGTATGCTGCTGCTGTTGCGTGCTATAAACCCTGATCGACGGTATATCGTGCTTGTGGTGATCCGAAGATCTGAAATCTCTTGATCCGACGATCTGAAATCTCTTGATCCGAAGATGGGTGAATTGTAGAAAATCCAACCCTTTATATAGGAGAATTATCTTCCAAAGATAAAATATCTTAAAAAGATAATTTCCTATAAAATATATCCATATCTCCTAAAATAAATATCTTCCTTCCAGCTAAAAAATAATTTCCTAATAAAATAGATCTTATCTCCTAAAATATATATCTTTCTAAGATAATTTTATAGGAAATATCTTAAAAGATAATTTCCTAATAAAATATATCTTATCTCCAAAATAGATCTCTTAAATATATGATCTTCCTTCCAGAAATCCAGCCCAAAAATATAAGATCTCTCCTTCCAAAAATAAAAGATCTCAGCCAAGAATAAAATATATCCCGCCGCGTCAGGATATTCGCCTCGGTCGAGACGCTCTCGTAGATCACCTCGGTCGAGGTGAATCTGTGGTCAACCGAGGTGACTCACAACTGAATGTGAAATCTCTCAAAACTGGTCCAAAGTGAATCTTTAATCCATGGCTATGCTTCCTGGATGGTTCCTTATGTCCCTCAATGTAGCTCCAATGACTCCATAGCTCCTTTTGCTCCTTTTTGATGCAAAACGTGCCATTTTACCTACGATTACTACAAAACTAGGTGTAGACCTCGATTCCCGCAAAGGTAGATGAAATGGTAATATAATCACATAATATACATACAAACATGCAGATTATGAAAGATAAAACGTCCAAACAAACCCTAAAATATAGACTATAATTCATGCTATCAAAATACCCCATACTTAGCCCTTGCTTGTCCCCAAGCAAGTTCCGCATATAGAAGACAAGATAGAATGGATTATAAGTCAAGAAAATCAATGAAAAGTCTTTCAAAAACATTTTATGGTGTGCAACTATCATAGATCACTCTAAGAGAATACTTCATGGAATTTAAAAACTCAATATGCTCAAAACATTTTATAAATGTAGGAAAGTTGTTCATCTTTGCATAAAATCATAGAATGCATAATAAATCATAATTATCAAAATTAATCATGTATAATCCGATTTAAACCACTAAGTCAATCAACAAGCTCAAGGTCTCAAGGGCTTCCCAAAAGAAAGGTCAAGAAACGTGTAGGGTAGGGATGTATGTAAGGTAATGTGGTGCTAGAATCCGGGAAAAGGATGAACTTCACTTTCACTTTGACTTGCAACATCTTCCACCAATAAGCTTTGCTTATTTCACACTTTTTCTTTTTACTTTACTTTTTTTTGGGATGCATGGACAGAGGTGCACAATAACCGAAGCCTAGGAAATCAGCAATCAACAATTTCTTGAGATGCATCAAACCCTTGATGCACATACCATGACCCGTTAGGAATATCGCTCAATCCGACTTTGGCAAGACCCAAACACCCGGCTATGTGAATGGTGCCGAGTTACTCATCTTCATGATTGACTTCCCCAAACCTATTTCTTTCTTTCTAACACTTTCACTTCCAGCCACTTCTCAACTTTACTTCACTTGCTTTCACCACTTCGCTTGCTTCCAAATTCCCGGATAGGTAAAGGGAGGCAAAAAATCAGTCAGTAAACATGCCAATAATTTCAAACAAAGCATTTAGCAACTTAAACATATTATAAAACCTTTCAAACACATAAAGAATTTAAAACCAGTCAGTAAACAAAATCTTCACTGAGATCATATCTAGATAAGTAGCAAAAAATCATTTTCGAAAACTTTCTGTTACGCACCTCGGTCGAGGTGTTCGTAGGTCAACCGAGGTGAAACACCTCGTTCGGCCAGAATCTCCCCGGTCGAGGTCAAAATTTTTTTTTTAAAACCATTTTTTTTTTCAGTTTCGACGTTTTTCTCAATCAAATAACCTGTGGGTATGCATGTAATATCAGATAATCATATAAATGCAGAAGTGAAGCATAAATAAAATATCCGATAAGATAGAATGTGCATCATACATCAAAAGTAGTCAAATAAGTACAAACACCCCATACTTGGGACACACTGTCCCAGTGGGTCAATATAAGTCTGGAAATAAGAGTACTCACCGGATAAATAGCTGAACTACATAAAAAGTATAATAAAGAAAATCCTGCTGCTCATCAATAGTCCTGATCCGGTGGTGGTGGTGGTGGCACGTACGGATAATGAGTAGGATCGAACGGATAGCCCATAGTATGCTGGAACTGAAGCTCCATCATCCTACGCTGATAGTGCTGCCCCTCTAATATCTGATGGGTCCAGCTGTCAATCTGTCGGTGCTGGGCAGCAAATCTCTCATGCATGTCCACAGTAAGGTTAGCATAAGAATCTATCATCTGATCTGTCAAATCATCGATCCGACGATGAGCCTCCGAATCTCTATGACGGTGTGTCCGACGCCTAGCAGATCTAGCGGGAGGTGCAGCAGGTGCATGCTCAGTATCCTCCTCATCATCCAAGTCAATGATCGGCGGCGCGCTCGTACCTGCAGTATCCGTCCCTGTATCCATCGGGACTCCACCATCTATCTCATCTACCGTCTCCTCGTCATCGTCATCCTCCTCCTCCTCAGCCGGGGCAGCTGCTGCCTCCCTATGATCCTCCATCAGCGGAGCCCAAGCTGTCTACCAATAATGTGGATCGAAAACTGTGAACTGGGAAGACCAGCGGATCCCTTGTGGTGCAGTCCGCTCCCATGGCATAGCAACAAATGGAGTGGTCAGACCTCGGGGAACTAGAATCCTCCGAGTGATCATCTCTTGTAATCCAAGCGGCTTCGGAGCCGCCACCATCGTACATGCACTGAGGTCCATCCCATGAAAAGTAGCAATGTGGGTGACTAGACCTCTGCAGCAAATGTCTCCCTTCGCCTTGGCCTTGATCCTGTGCAGGTCCTCTGCCAAGATCAAGCCAAAGTCTGGGAAACCCCCCGTGACCATACAGTAAAGGCTGAAGAGCTCGCCCTGTCGGATCTTCTGGGGCGTCTCTGTACGCGCCAGAAGTGTCTCGCTGAATATCCTATGGGCTAATCTGAAGGCTGGGTGGAAGATGACCTTCTCCCTGGAATCTCCAGGGCACCATCTGTCTGCATGCTCAGTAATATGGGCAATCTACCCCCAGAACTCCCTAGCTACAGATCGGGAGGGGAAGTCAGTGGCGGTGGGCTCAAAAAAGCCATTTATCTCTCTCCAAACCTCTAAGGGAACTATGAAGTTCCGGCTCATCAGCCGGTACTTCACAGACTGCTCTGTGGGAAGGTAGGAAAAGGAGCTAACGAACTCTAGGGTCGGCTCCAAGTAAGCTGGGGCTCGGATCTCAGTAAACTGATCCAGCCCAACTGTGGAAATCATCCTCCTAAGGTCTCCATCTAACCCTAGGCAATCGAAAGCTGATACGTCCAGGAAACGTGGTGCAATAACTGGACGGTTGACTATACGCTCATAATCTACCCGACATCTCTCGTGGATCACCGGGCGGTAAGGTCGGGAAGAAGAAGAAGGAGGGGAAGGTGAGGATCTATCTCTGAGGGCAAGGCGACGATCTGAACTCATTTTCTTTCAGCTACTGTCAGATCACCTCGGTCGCTGACAACCCTCAAGAATCACCTCAGTCGAGATGCAGTTCGACTAGACCGAGGCGCAACAGTTTACGATTCCAATCTCAGAAATCCAGTTCTTTTCCCCCAAAAATCACTACAATTGCTTCCTATGGGGTACTTAAGCCTTTTCTCAGCAAATTCAAGGGCAACCAAAGCCCAAATCGAAACGAATGAACGAGTTAGGGTTTCGACTGTTTTTACCTCGTTTCGGTCGATTCGTTCGATTTCTTTGCAGATCTGTAGTTGCAATGGGATCCTCTACTCTTCAATCGCAGTTTGGAAGCGGAAATCTTCGAAAACGAGCAAAAACAGAGGAAGCGAGGTGAAGGGCGCCGCGGTCGAGTCGAAGAGAGTAAAAAGTAAAAATAAATTTTTCCCCCTTTTATACTGTTCCTGGATCTGCTGTCACCTCGGCCGAGATGGTCTCGACTGGACCGAGGTGGTACGGACCGAGGTGGTTCTGTAGAAAACCCTAGTTGCCTCGGTTGCTCAAGAATCAACTCGGTCGAGGTGCTTCGACAGTAACTGAGGTGCTTCTGTCTTCTCAAAATCTCGAACTTCTGTCCTTCCAGTCATGCTCCTTCCTTAGATGTCTCCTGTCATCTGTCTAGGACGCCAAAAACAAACAAAACAAAGCAAAAGCAAACTATCTAAGCTAGACTAGAAAACGGGAAAAGAAAGCAATACCTTGGGTTGCCTCCCAAGAAGCGCTTGGTTTAAGGTCGCTAGCTGGACCATACGGCATGAAATTAATCAATGTACCTCGAATATCGTGGAGTGCTCATCACATCCATAATAAAACTCTCCCAAAAAGGTTCCGGTTCCTAACTTCACCGGCGAATGGTAGGATCTCCTACGTACAAGCTTGTACGGTTTGGTCCTTACCGGGATCCTACCGGTCTTCCTCTTTTTCCGTGGGATATAAATTAGCCTTTCGTCCCATCCTTTCCTTGATCGAGAAAACAGCTTCTCGAGAATTCTAATAGCTTCCCCATCTTTAGCTTGGGGATGGTACAAGGTCCTTAGCATGCGAGGGACCCCATACTTGAACAAGAGATACTTCATCGACTTAGCGGTGTAGTGTTTGCAAACTCCACTCCTTATAATCCAAGGAGCTTCTTCTTCCAACAATTTCAAGGAAGACTTCATCTTGATTTTAGGAGGTTCTTTCGGAAGAGACCTCCAACTTTGCGGTGCATTCCTGAAAAATTCAGAAATTTTAATAGGGAGTTCAAATAAAGTAGGAGAATGTACCTTGTAAAGTTCTCCAAAGTTTGAGACGAGTTTCATGTTGGGTTGATAGTCCACACACGAAATCTCTCCCAACTCAGCTGACCTTTCCTCCACCTTGACCACAGTCTCAGTAATTTGGTCAGGGTTCGCTGCATCTTGCAGTTCTACAAATTCTTCTTCCATCTCGGTCGAGATCTCTGACACCTCGGCCGAGGTCTCGGCAGTTGGATCGAGATCTTCCATATCCTCCGCTTCCACAAAAGCTTCAGGAGAAACTTCCGGTTCAACAAGAGGAATGCTTGGAACGTGCAACACTTCCTTATGCTCCTCTTTCGGCTTAGCATAGGATAGGGTGCTTTCCTTGAGCTCCTCCACCTTCTTCATCAACTTCTCCAATCTTGATTCGAGAGAGTCTTCAAAAGGTTGCTCATAAATGTTTTTAGGAACGTTCTTCTCATCCCATATCGAAAGTTCATGCTGAATGGCCTCTTCTCTTTCCCATTCATTGTTGAACCAATAGAAGGAGTACTTCTCCTCCAAGTATTCATAATGGTCCGCCCTAGCACTTTGCCTTGCTATCCAGGCTGGATCAAATGTAGTCATCCGAAATCCTGAAAACTACAAAACTCATAGAAAGAGTAGTTAGTAGCAACAGGGGCAAGTGCCCCGAAAGCAAACCGCAACCGGCTCGGTCTAGACCAAGTCCCCGGCAACGGCGCCAAAAACTTGTTCGCTCCAAACGGTGTGTGCAAGCTTTAAATTTATAACCCTAGACTTAAGCTTAAAACAAGGATGCGAACCCGCAGTGTACGGGTCAATCGTAGTAAAAGCAAGAAATTCCAGGGGTCGATCACAGGGACTCGGTGAAACAAAGTCAATAACGGTAAGCTTCGTGAATACTAACCACAAGAGCAATTAACACAATCAAAGATGAATAAGAAGTCAATAAAGCAAACATGCAATTCTAGGGATTAAAGCATCTAGTTGTGGTTCCAACTCAAGATCTAAAGATAAGCGGACAAAGCTGAGATTTTTGCATGGGGAAGGTGTTACTAAAGTGGAGTAGATCACCGGGTAAGTCTCACTACACACTAATCCAAAATCGTAACTCCTATTACCGGGTAAGTCTCAAGGAATCAAGATAAAGAACTATAACCTCAAACTAACACACCATCTAAGGGGATAGAATCAACCTTTACCGGGTAAGTCTCAGGCTAACTCACAAAGATGGGATGGAAGCACACTCAAACCCCAATAAAGGATAAACCTTTATTACCTACGCTTATGATCGTTGGTAAACAAACTAAGGAATTACCGGGTAAGTCTCATCCTAAGCTTGCTTTGAACCAGGAAAGGTGTAATAAGAATAGGATTTAGCAAACTCTAACACTTAACTTTCAGTTTAGAATCGGACAAGTCACCTCGGTCAGAAGAATTCCACCCCGGCCGAGATGTTCATTGACCGAACGAGATGCTTAGGGTTAAGGTTAAAGACTCGAACTTTCAGGATCCTACTGGAATCTAAGATTATTCTATCATTGTTTTTCCCACAACCTTCAGCTAATCACCCTAGAATCACACAAGGAAATTAGCCACTCATCATCATTATGAAAGTATTAAATATATGGGAAGAAGGTGAATATTTGAACAAGAAGAATTTAATGAAAAAGACTTCAATAACTGAATCAAATATCACAACAAAAGTGTTCCTTGGATAGCAATCCAACAAGACAAGACAACAAGGAAGGGAATTAATGACAATCTTACAAAACCCTCCAAAAAGCTATAAAAGCTATAATCTTCAATCTTCCTTCAACCTTCAACAAGGTTCTTCGAATCTCCCAATTGGAGTATGGCTGCTGCGTGCTATAAACCCTGATCGACGGTATAGCATGATGTTGGATTTGTGGAAATCCAACCCTTTTTATAAGAAAATAACCCTCCAAAGATAATAAATCTTAGAAAGATATTTTCCCATAAATATAGGTAAAATATATGATTCTGCATATCTTCTTCCTTCCAGGAGCCAAGCCCAAAAATATAAGATCACTTTCCAATTTTAAAAGATCTCATCCAAGAATAAAATATTTTCGCCGCGTCCTAGGTGTTCGCCTCGGTCGAGTCGGCGTCTCTGGATCACCTCGGTCGAGGTGAATCAATGGTCAACCGAGGTGAGTCGCAACAGAACGTGAAATCTCTCGAATCTGCTCCAAAGTAAATCTCTAATCCATGGCTATGCTCCCTGGATGTAGCTCCAAATGACTCATGACTTCTTTTGCTCCTTTTTGATGCAAAACGTGCCATTTTACCTACGATTACAACAAAACTAGGTGTAGACCTCGATTCTCGCAAAGGTAGATGAAATGGTAGTAAAATCACATAATATACATACAAACATGCAGATTATGAAAGATAAAACGTCCAAACAAACCCCAAAATATAGACTATAATTCATGCTATCAAAATACCCCATACTTAGCCCTTGCTTGTCCCCAAGCAAGTTCCTCATATAAAAGACAAGATAGAATGGATTATAAGTCAAGAAAATCGATGAAAAGTCTTTCAAAAACATTTTATGGTGTGCAGCTATCATAGATCACTCTAAGAGGATACTTTATGGAATTAAAAACTCAATATGCTCAAAACATTTTATAAATGTAGGAAAGTTGTTCATCTTTGCATAAAATCATAGAATGCATAATAAATCATAATTATCAAAATTAATCATGTATAATCCGATTTAAACCACTAAATCAATCAACAAGCTCAAGGTCTCAAGGGCTTCCCAAAAGAAAGGTCAAGAAACGTGTAGGGTAGGGATGTATGTAAGGTAATGTGGTGCTAGAATCCGGGAAAAGGATGAACTTCACTTTTGCTTTGACTTGCAACATCTTCCACCAATAAGCTTTGCTTATTTCACACTTTTTCTTTTTACTTTACTTTTTGGGATGCATGGACAGAGGTGCACAATAACCGAAGCCTAGGAAATCAGCAATCATCAATTTCTCGAGATGCATCAAACCCTTGATGCACATACCATGACCCGTTAGGAATATCGCTCAATCCGACTTTGGCAAGACACAAACACCCGGCTATGTGAATGGTGCCGAGTTACTCATCTTCATGATTGACTTCCCCAAACCTAGAATTACTTTCTAACACTTCACTTCCAGCCCACTTCTCAACTTTAACTTGCTTTCACCACTTCGCTTGCTTCCAAATTCCCGGATAGGTAAAGGGAGGCAAAATGTATATGAGGGGCTAAGCATGATCAAGAAGAAGAAGAAGAAGAAGAAGATGAATTGCCTTGATCTTTCCAAGAAGAAAGTGAGAGAACTTAACCTGCGGTGTCAACCTTCAAATTCAACATAATTTGGATAAAAACAAAGTATTAAACATGATAATAATTTCAAACAAAGCATTTAGCAACTTAAACATATTATAAAACCTTTCAAACACATAAAGAATTTAAAACCAGTCAGTAAACAAAATCTTCACTGAGATCATATCCAGATAAGTAGCACAAAATCATTTTCGAAAACTTTCTGTTACGCACCTCGGTCGAGGTGTTCTTGGTTCAACCGAGGTGAAATGCCTCGTTTGGCCAAGACTGACTCGGTCGAGGTCAAAAAAAATTTTTTTAAAACCAATTTGTATTTTCGGTTTCGACGTTTTTCTCAATCAAATAACCTGTAGGTATGCATGTAATATCAGATAATCATATAAATGCAGAAGTGAAGAATAAATAAAATATCCGATAAAATGGAATGCCATACATCAAAAGTAGTCGAATAAGTACATCAAGTAGTCATAATAAATACAAACACCCCATACTTGGGACACACGTCCCAGTGGGTCAATATAAGTCTGAAAATGAGAGTACTCACCGGATAAATAGCTGAACTACATAAAATATAATAAGAAAATCCCGCAGCTCCTCAATAATCTCGATCCGGTGGTGGTGGTGGTGGCACATACGGATACTGTGTCGGGTCGAACGGATAACCCATGACACGCTCGAACTGAAGTTGGGCCATGACGTGCTGATAGTGCTGCCGCTCCTGCATCTCGCGGATATCCAGCGATAATGCAGCATATGAGTCGATAACCTGATCCGTCAGGTCATCGATCCGTCGGTGGGCAGCTCGATCTCTCACTCCGCGCCTCCTGCGTCTAGCAGGTCTGACTGGAGAAGTCTCAGCTGGTGCAGGCTCCGTCTCCTCCTCATCATCCAAATCAATGATCGGTGGCGCGCTCGTCCCTGCAGTATCCGTCCCTGTATCCATCGGGACTCCACCATCTCTCTCATCTACCGTCTCCTCGTCATCGTCGTCCTCCTCCTCCTCAGCCGGGGCAGCTGCTGCCTCTCTACGATCCTCCATCAGTGGAGCCCAAGCTGTCTGCTAGTAATGTAGATCGAAAACTGTGAACTGTGCAGACCAGCGGATCCCCTGTGGTACAGTCTGCTCCCAAGGCATAACAACATATGGAGTGGTCAAACCACGGGGAACCAGAATCCTCCGAGTGATCATCTCTTGTAATCCAAGCGGCTTCGGAGCCGCCACCATCGTACATGCACTGAGGTCCATCCCATGAAAAGTAGCAATGTGGGTGACTAGACCTCTGCAGCAAATGTCTCCCTTCGCCTTGGCCTTGATCCTGTGCAGGTCCTCTGCCAAGATCAAGCCAAAGTCTGGGAAACCCCCCGTGACCATACAGTAAAGGCTGAAGAGCTCGCCCTGTCGGATCTTCTGGGGCGTCTCTGTACGCGCCAGAAGTGTCTCGCTGAATATCCTATGGGCTAATCTGAAGGCTGGGTGGAAGATGACCTTCTCCCTGGAATCTCCAGGGCACCATCTGTCTGCATGCTCAGTAATATGGGCAATCTACCCCCAGAACTCCCTAGCTACAGATCGGGAGGGGAAGTCAGTGGCGGTGGGCTCAAAAAAGCCATTTATCTCTCTCCAAACCTCTAAGGGAACTATGAAGTTCCGGCTCATCAGCCGGTACTTCACAGACTGCTCTGTGGGAAGGTAGGAAAAGGAGCTAACGAACTCTAGGGTCGGCTCCAAGTAAGCTGGGGCTCGGATCTCAGTAAACTGATCCAGCCCAACTGTGGAAATCATCCTCCTAAGGTCTCCATCTAACCCTAGGCAATCGAAAGCTGATACGTCCAGGAAACGTGGTGCAATAACTGGACGGTTGACTATACGCTCATAATCTACCCGACATCTCTCGTGGATCACCGGGCGGTAAGGTCGGGAAGAAGAAGAAGGAGGGGAAGGTGAGGATCTATCTCTGAGGGCAAGGCGACGATCTGAACTCATTTTCTTTCAGCTACTGTCAGATCACCTCGGTCGCTGACAACCCTCAAGAATCACCTCAGTCGAGATGCAGTTCGACTAGACCGAGGCGCAACAGTTTACGATTCCAATCTCAGAAATCCAGTTCTTTTCCCCCAAAAATCACTACAATTGCTTCCTATGGGGTACTTAAGCCTTTTCTCAGCAAATTCAAGGGCAACCAAAGCCCAAATCGAAACGAATGAACGAGTTAGGGTTTCGACTGTTTTTACCTCGTTTCGGTCGATTCGTTCGATTTCTTTGCAGATCTGTAGTTGCAATGGGATCCTCTACTCTTCAATCGCAGTTTGGAAGCGGAAATCTTCGAAAACGAGCAAAAACAGAGGAAGCGAGGTGAAGGGCGCCGCGGTCGAGTCGAAGAGAGTAAAAAGTAAAAATAAATTTTTCCCCCTTTTATACTGTTCCTGGATCTGCTGTCACCTCGGCCGAGATGGTCTCGACTGGACCGAGGTGGTACGGACCGAGGTGGTTCTGTAGAAAACCCTAGTTGCCTCGGTTGCTCAAGAATCAACTCGGTCGAGGTGCTTCGACAGTAACTGAGGTGCTTCTGTCTTCTCAAAATCTCGAACTTCTGTCCTTCCAGTCATGCTCCTTCCTTAGATGTCTCCTGTCATCTGTCTAGGACGCCAAAAACAAACAAAACAAAGCAAAAGCAAACTATCTAAGCTAGACTAGAAAACGGGAAAAGAAAGCAATACCTTGGGTTGCCTCCCAAGAAGCGCTTGGTTTAAGGTCGCTAGCTGGACCATACGGCATGAAATTAATCAATGTACCTCGAATATCGTGGAGTGCTCATCACATCCATAATAAAACTCTCCCAAAAAGGTTCCGGTTCCTAACTTCACCGGCGAATGGTAGGATCTCCTACGTACAAGCTTGTACGGTTTGGTCCTTACCGGGATCCTACCGGTCTTCCTCTTTTTCCGTGGGATATAAATTAGCCTTTCGTCCCATCCTTTCCTTGATCGAGAAAACAGCTTCTCGAGAATTCTAATAGCTTCCCCATCTTTAGCTTGGGGATGGTACAAGGTCCTTAGCATGCGAGGGACCCCATACTTGAACAAGAGATACTTCATCGACTTAGCGGTGTAGTGTTTGCAAACTCCACTCCTTATAATCCAAGGAGCTTCTTCTTCCAACAATTTCAAGGAAGACTTCATCTTGATTTTAGGAGGTTCTTTCGGAAGAGACCTCCAACTTTGCGGTGCATTCCTGAAAAATTCAGAAATTTTAATAGGGAGTTCAAATAAAGTAGGAGAATGTACCTTGTAAAGTTCTCCAAAGTTTGAGACGAGTTTCATGTTGGGTTGATAGTCCACACACGAAATCTCTCCCAGCTCAACTGGCCTTTCTTCCACCTTGACCACAGTCTCAGTAATTTGGTCAAGGTTCGCTGCATCTTGCAGTTCTACAAATTCTTCTTCCATCTCGGTCGAGATCTCTGACACCTCGGCCGACGTCTCGGGAGTTGGATCAAGATCTTCCATATCCTCCGCTTCCACAAAAGCTTCAGGAGAAATTTCTGGTTCGATTGGGGGAATTCTTGAAACGTGCAACACTTCCTTATGCTCCTCATGCGGCCTAGCATAGGATAGGGTGCTTTCATTGAGCTCCTCCACCCTCTTCACCAACTTCTCCAATCTTGATTCGAGAGAATCTTCAAGAGGTTGCTCATAAGTGTTTCTAGGGATATTCTTCTCATCCCATATCGCAAGTTCCTTCTCAATGGCCTTCTCTCTTTCCCTTTCATTGTTGAACCAATAAAATGAATATTTCTCCTCCAAGTATTCATAATGATCCGCCCTAGCACTTTGTCTTACTATCCAGGTTGGATCAAACGTAGCCATCAGAAATCCTGAAAACTACAAAGCTCATAGAAAAAGTAGTTAGTAGCAACAGGGGCAATAGCCCCGAAAGACAACCGTAACCGGCTCGGTCTAGACCAAGTCCCCGACAACGGCGCCAAAAACTTGTTCGCTCCAAACGGTGTGTGCAAGCTTTAAATTTATAACCCTAGACTTAAGCTTAAAACAAGGATGCGAACCCGCAGTGTATGGGTCAATCGTAGTAAAAAGCAAGAAATTCCAGGGGTCGATCACAGGGACTCGGTGAAACAAAGTCAATAACGGTAAGCTTCGTGAATACTAACCACAAGAGCAATTAACACAATCAAAGATGAATAAGAAGTCAATAAAGCAAACATGCAATTCTAGGGATTAAAGCATCTAGTTGTGGTTCCAACTCAAGATCTAAAGATAAGCGGACAAAGCTGAGATTTTTGCATGGGGAAGGTGTTACTAAAGTGGAGTAGATCACCGGGTAAGTCTCACTACACACTAATCTAAAATCGTAACTCCTATTACCGGGTAAGTCTCAAGGAATCAAGATAAAGAACTATAACCTCAAACTAACACACCATCTAAGGGGATAGAATCAACCTTTACCGGGTAAGTCTCAGGCTAACTCACAAAGATGGGATGGAAGCACACTCAAACCCCAATAAAGGATAAACCTTTATTACCTACGCTTATGATCGTTGGTAAACAAACTAAGGAATTACCGGGTAAGTCTCATCCTAAGCTTGCTTTGAACCAGGAAAGGTGTAATAAGAATAGGATTTAGCAAACTCTAACACTTAACTTTCAGTTTAGAATCGGACAAGTCACCTCGGTCAGAAGAATTCCACCCCGGCCGAGATGTTCATTGACCGAACGAGATGCTTAGGGTTAAGGTTAAAGACTCGAACTTTCAGGATCCTACTGGAATCTAAGATTATTCTATCATTGTTTTTCCCACAACCTTCAGCTAATCACCCTAGAATCACACAAGGAAATTAGCCACTCATCATCATTATGAAAGTATTAAATATATGGGAAGAAGGTGAATATTTGAACAAGAAGAATTTAATGAAAAATACTTCAATAACTGAATCAAATATCACAACAAAAGCGTTCCTTGGATAGCAATCCAACAAGACAAGACAACAAGTGAGGGAATTAAAGACAATCTTACAAAACCCTCCAAAAAGCTATAAAAGCTATAGACTTCAATCTTCCTTCAACCTTCAAAAAGGTTCTTCGAATCTCCCCTAATTGGAGTATGCTGCTGCTGCGTGCTATAAACCCTGATCGACGGTATATCGTGCTTGTGGTGATCCGAAGATCTGAAATCTCTTGATCCGAAGATCTGAAATCTCTTGATCCGAAGATGGGTGAATTGTAGAAAATCTAACCCTTTATATAGGAGAATTATCTTCCAAAGATAAAATATTTTAAAAAGATAATTTCCTATAAAATATATACATATCTCCTAAAATAAATATCTTCCTTCCAGCTAAAAGATAATTTCCTAATAAAATAGATCTTATCTCCTAAAATAAATATCTTTCTAAGATAATTTTATAAGAAATATCTTAAAAGATAATTTCCTAATAAAATATATCTTATCTCCAAAATAGATCTCCTAAATATATGATCTTCCTTCCAGAAATCCAGCCCAAAAATATAAGATCTCTCCTTCCAAAAATAAAAGATCTCAGCCAAGAATAAAATATATCCCGCCGTGTCAAGATATTCGCCTTGGTCGAGACGCTCTCGTAGATCACCTCGGTCGAGGTGAATTTGTGGTCAACCGAGGTGACTCACAACTGAATGTGAAATCTCTCAAAACTGGTCCAAAGTGAATCTTTAATTCATGGCTATGCTTCCTGGATGGTTCCTTATGTCCCTCAATGTAGCTCCAATGACTCCATAGCTCCTTTTGCTCCTTTTTGATGCAAAACGTGCCATTTTACCTACGATTACTACAAAACTAGGTGTAGACCTCGATTCCCGCAAAGGTAGATGAAATGGTAATATAATCACATAATATACATACAAACATGCAGATTATGAAAGATAAAACGTCCAAACAAACCCTAAAATATAGACTATAATTCATGCTATCAATTGTATGATTGTGATGGTTGTGTGTGTTCATATGATTGTGCATTTATAACCTAAATCGGACTAGGATGACCATTCATTACATTTATTTGGCCCAAGTGTATTATAACGGGCGGTAACCACCGGTCTCAGCCTGCTAGTTAGGAGGAGGTGCCCTGAAGATGATCTCACAGGAGGGGACGAGTGAAGGTCACCCCCTGCAAAACTCCTGTGTTACGTTGGATGGGACGGGGTTCTTGAGGCTCCTCGTGTTACAAAAGAAGTTGAATTAGTAATGGAATAACGTAATGAAAGATAATAAATGAATGTGTGGCATTGCATGTTTGAGATGTTGATGTGTGGTTGTGTTATTACCTTCATGCTTTTCATTGCTGTAGCTAATGGTTTCATACCGTGTAGTAGTGTTCTGCAGGTTAGGAATACTGCAGAGTGAGCCAAATGGTGTGACAAGCCGAGGACTTCTATACATTAGGATGCGTGGGATGTGGGATCTTTTGTGGTTGTGGTTTATGTTGTTGTTTTGTACTCAGCTATGAGTTTGTAAACTCTTTTGATGTATCATACTCAGCTTTTATGTATTTGATTTTAATCTACCTGTGCCTTGTTGTAAGATCCAGTGAACTTGTTGTCAGGCTAGGATCAGAATCCATTGTGAGATCCTAGCCCAATGTGACACTCCAAGTCCCGCGGATTTGGGGTGTTACACAAATTATCATTTAAAACAGCTCTTAAGATAGTAGTCAAAGTCATGTTATTTACCTCCGTTTGACCATCCGTTTGATGATGACTAGAAGTGGAAAACAACAATTTGGTACATAACTTTCCCCAAAGAAAATAAGGAATTTGACATCTCTGTCATTTACAATAGTCCGCGACACTCCATGCAACCTAAAACTTCCCTAAAGAACAAGTTATCCACATTATAAGCATCATCAGTTTTATGGCAAGCAATAAAGTGATCCATTTTAGAAAAGCGGTCAACAACCACAAAGATGGAATCTCTCCCCTTCTCAGTACTTGGTAAACCTACAAAAAAAATCCATACTAATATCAAGCCATGGTGAAGTAGGAATAGATAAAGACCTATACAAACCGTGTGGTTTCAGTCTTGACTTCGCTTTCAAGAAAATAATGCACCTCTTAATCAAGTGTTCAACATCCTTAAGCATGTGAGGCCAAAAGAAATGTGAATGAAGCATATGATAACTCTTATCTCAGAGAACATCTTGGAATATAAATTTTATCCTCACGGAACAAAAGTCCTTTGAAAAGATAATACTTACCTCTCGACTGGGGCAATTCTCGGCCTAGATTCCTGGTTGTTGGCCAAGATTTACACTGGATGTAAATATTTCCAAAATCAGCACCATCCTCATATAACTCTTTAATATAATGGAATCCTAGGACCTTAGAACCATGGTTGTGATCAAAGTATACCTTTTGGAAAGGGCATCTACTACAACATTATCCTTCTCTTTCTTGTACTTGATAATATAAAGAAAAGTCTCAATGAACTCCATCCATCTTCCATTTCTCCTATCCAACTTATCTTGACTTCGAAAATGCTTCAAAGACTCATGATCAATTCTAAGGATGAATTCATTAGGCCAAAGATAATGTTGCCATGTCTTGAAAACTCAAAATAAAGCATACAATTCCTTATCATATGTTGAATAATTCAAGAACGGTCCCTTTAATTTCTCACTAAAGTAGGCAAGGGGCTTACCTTCTTGCATGAGTACTCCTCCAATGCCAATACTTGAAGCATCACATTCCACTTCAAATGACTTGGTGAAATCCGGAAGTGCAAGAGAGGTGCGTTTGATAGTTGCCTCTTTAGCTCCGTGAATGCTTTCTCTTACGCTTCTCCCCTATCAAATTGTACTTGCTTATTTGTGAGATGTGTGAGAGGGGATGTGATGGTGCTATAATCCTTCACAAGGCGCCTATAGAACATTGTCAATCCATGGAAAGATCGCACATGTCCAACGGTGGTAGGTGTAGGCCATTCTTGGATGGCTTTGATCTTCTTCTTGTCCACTTCAAGACCTCTTGTGCTTACTACAAACCCAATGAAAACAACTTGGTTAGTACTAAACTCACATTTCTTAATACTTGCATATAAAGATTCAGATCTAAGAGTTTGAAGTACTTTCCTGAAGTGTTCTTCATGCACCTCAATGGATTTGCTGTAGATTAGGATGTCGTCGAAATATACAACGACAAACTTTCTAATATAATGGCATAAGACATGATTAATTAACCTCATAAAAGTGCTATGAGCATTAGTCAAACCAAAAGGCATAACCAACCACTTATAAAGTCCAAACATGGTCTTTAATGTTGTCTTCCATTCATCTCCTTCCCTCATCCGGGTATGATGATATCCGCTCTTAAGATCAATCTTGGAGAACAAAGTGGAACCACTAAGCTCATATAGGGATGTGGTGACGGTACTTGATAGTGATGTTATTGATTGCTCTACAATCAACACACATCCTCCAAGTGTTGTCCTTCTTGGGCACCAACAGAACTGTAACCGTACAAGGACTCAAACTCTCTCGAATGTAACCTTTGTTCAAAAGGTCTTGTACTTGATCTTGAATCTCCTGAATTTCATGCGGACTCATTCTATAAGTGGGGCGATTAGGAAGGGACAAACTTGGAATGAAGTCAATCCGATGCTCAATGCCTCGAAAAGGTGGAAGACCTGCAGGAATCTCATCCAGAAATACATCTTTGTACTCATCTATACCCATTAAAATGTTTGGAGGCAAAGTAGTCTTTAGTTCATCACTTAAAGTCATTAGGCTTTTACATAAACTTGGTAACGGAATATCCAAAGGAACATAGTCATCAAGAAATTCCCTTTTGGATGCTAACAGTGTTTGTTGATTTCCCAGAGAAGGAATCCCGGACTGGTTATAGGAATCTCGGCCGAGATTTCCTTGATCGGGCCGAGATTTGTCACTGGAATGTGTCAGGCCTTCAAATCTCGGGCGAGATTTTGATAATCTCCCCGTTTTTTCTTCTTTGAGAGATATTTCTTGTTCCTTTTCCTTGTGTTTGTCATTTTTATTGTCGTAATGCTCTGCAATCTGAAAAGGGGTCATAGGCTCCAGAGTAATTGCTTTTCCATTAAACTCAAAGGAATGTTTATTAGAAGAACCATCATGTGTAACCTTCCTATCAAATTGCAAAGGACGGCCAAACAAAATATGACATGCTTGCATAGGCACAACATCACAAACAATAATTTCTTCATACTTTCCTAAGGTAACTCAATTTGAGCTTGTTTCTTAACATTCAATTCTCCATAATCATTCATCCTATGCAACTTAAAAGGTCGAGGAAGATAGAAAGTAGTGATTTGCAACTTAGTGATCAATTCCTCACTAGCAATGTTACAACAAGTAGGTTGATCAATAATCATATTACAAACCTTTCACGTTGATTATCCTCACATGGAGCTATTTTAGCATACAATGTGCGTTTAGCAATCAAAGACTCTCCACGATCATATTCACAACCTTCATCACTTTCACTATGACTATCATGGTCATGCAATGCATTGAAATATGTATGCTCATGCTCATGCTCATCCTCTTCATCACTTTCATATTTCCCCTGTTGATTTAGAAATAAAACCCTTTAATTAGGACAATCTCGCATGTAGTGACCTCTACCATGACATTTAAAGCATAAAATATCTCTACATCGTAAGGTAGAGTTAGAAGTACTGCCTTTGTTATCCTTTGAAGGCTCGTTCAAAGGATGAGACAAGTAGAAGTCTTATGGACATCTGGATCAAGAAGGGATCTCTTTCCTTCGTCTTTCTGGGAAAAATCTCGGTTGCAATCTCTACCGAGATTCTTGTTAGATGGCCGAGATTTCTTCTCTGTCGTCTAAGAACTTGTCCCTTGATTCCGTCCTTTGATCTTCTTCTCCACCCTGATAGCCAAATGCGGTAAGTTAGTCATTGAAGCATAGGGATAAAGATCAATCTCATTAGCTAAAGAAGGATATAAAATTTGTAAAAATCGAGCCATAACAAACTCCTCATCCTCTTCCACGTTAGCTTTCACCATCGCCATTTGTATGGCGGTGTAGACTTCTTCCACAGTCATGGAACCTTGTTTAAGGTTTTCTAAGCGCTGCCTCACTTCCCTACCATGGTGTGGAAACACGAATCTAGCTTTTATCAAGGCCTTCATTTGTTCCCAAGTGTTGATGTCCGGATCTTTTGTTCTTCTTCGTTCTTTAACGAGATCATTCCACCAAACTAAGGCATATACTTAGAATTCCAACGCAAAAAGTTGTATCTTTTGTTGCTCACTAGAATTATGGCAAGACCAAATTTGTTCAATCTTCGTCTCCCATTCCACGTAAGCGTCCGGGTCTCATTTGTCTTCAAAACTTAGAATCTTGACATTTACTCTCCCAAGTCCGTCATTATCCTAATGAAGTCTATAATGGTCATTGTAACGTTCTCTCCGTGTATTATAATGGCGTTGGGGGAAGTCTCTCCACATGCCCTCATCGTCTTTATCACTTATGTCCTGAAATTCTTCACCAAAATGCCGATTGTGATTAGCATTAAAGAATGGATTAGGGTGAGTATTACCTGAGACCGGGGGATGGTTTGGAAATGGTACGGGGCTGATGGTGGTGGTTACGGAGTTAAAGAGTTGTCGCCTACTTCGTAGACAGATCTAGGATCAAATCTCGGGCGAGATTATGGCCGAGATTCTACATTGGGTCTTGTTTTGATCGTTTGCAAACATTTGTCGAAGATTGAAACAATAACCATGAGTTGCTTGAGTATATCCATGGCATCTAACCCTAGAGAATCACTCTTTGGGATTCTCGTGTACTATCTCTTCCTGACATCTACACAAGCACGCAAAGTAACAACAAACTTGTAATGTTAGGGAAAATGAAATTACCTTTCTTGTTTTCTCTTACACTTACGCTCTGTTGTGTTATCACAAGATAGTTTGATGTAATTTCCTTGGATGGATTAATGCTTCTATAGCAATCAGTGCCTTGGTCTCACTAGAACTCCTTCGTTGACTCAAATAGTCAACCTGGTTCGGATAAAGGTTCTTGTGTTGTGAGATGGCTAAGGAACTCTTGTAGGAATTTTACACCACTAATGACAAGGTAAAAAGAATATTGCACATAGACACACTAGTATGTTAGGAAGTATATATACTAACCAACACACCCAAAGAAAAAAGACTCAAGTGTTTAGAGTAGAAAAGAGGATGAAGAAAGGCACACAAGAGATTAAGAAGAGAGAAAAAACATACCTTAAATTTGCACAATTAGAAAGGGAGATAGCAGGGATTGGTTGTGGGTATGGCTAGGACTCTTAAGTGGATCAAGGTTGGTATGGAAACTTTTACTTTGGTGTACTCTTGCACAGGGTGCACTTGGATTCTTTAAATTATACCTCAAAAATTTCTCGAAAATTGGACAACAATACCTATCTCAGGTGAAATCTCGGCCGAGATTTCTTATGAACTGGCCGAGATTGGTGAAAATCGATGTTTGATGTCGACGCTCAACAATCACCTTTCGGGGATGCTATTCCTTGGTTGCCTTGTGATCTTTAATTGCTGGAGAAACGTATATATCGTTGCTTTGACAAGAATGGATAAGATCTCAGCTACTAGATAAGATCTCAACTTTTAAGCACAAACTTTGATCACACTTTCCGTAGGGTTGGTGATATTTTCAAGGTTAATGGCTGGCTTGCGTTCGGGTATGGATTTTCTCTTTTCCAAAACTTACACAAGTCAACGCACATTAATCTCAAATTATATCGTAAAGATATCGAACAGGAAAATACTCAACTTTTATATGACTCAAAATAGATTTAAAAATAAAAGTTGACTTTGATAACTCCACCTTTGATTATGAGTTGTCTATATTGATGATGGAAGACATAAAACATTTATTTAGCGGTTTTATGAACTAAAGATCATATTTCTAGATTGTTTGGTTTGTGTTTGATATATTTATGCAGGCTTTGGAAAGCATTTATGTGGCCTTGAAATGGATTACAAGAGACAAGTAGTTTTGAATCAAGTTTCAAGGGATGGAACTAAAGCCTTGAAATGGGTTTCAAGGGCCTTGTACAAGAGACAAGCATTTTTGAATCAAGTTTCAAGGGACGGAACTCAAGCCTTGAAATGGGTTTCAAGGGCTAGACGCTGAAGCTTTGAAAAGCGATATAAGGGAGAGTTTGGCTGAAGATGTTTCAACGTGCAAAGGCTTTTCAAACAACAAGATTCAAATCTCAACAAACCAAATCAAGAATCTCAACCAAGGATAACGAGAAGATCTTCCAAGATTCAACAAGAAGATATGGGCTGCCAACAAAAAGATCATTTGAAGGAAAAATTGCAGTCAATAACAAGAAGATATCACAAGGTTTCTACACAAGGATCTCGGCCAAACAAAGAATGGTTATCAACGATGCAAGATCTTGGCCCAACAAGAAGATCCTTAGGCACAAGATCTCATCTCCTTCCCTCATCCGGATATGATGATATCTGCTCTTAAGATTAATCTTGGAGAACAAAGTGGAACCGCTAAGCTCATATAGGGATGTGGTGACGGTACTTGATAGTGATGTTATTGATTGCTCTACATTCAACACACATCCTCCAAGTGTTGTCCTTCTTGGGCACCAACAGAATTGTAACCGTACAAGGACTCAAACTCTCTCGAATGTAACCTTTGTTCAAAAGGTCTTGTACTTGATCTTGAATCTCCTGAATTTCATGCGGACTCATTCTATAAGTGGGGCGATTAGGAAGGGACAAACCTGGAATGAAGTCAATCCGATGCTTAATGCCTCAAAAAGGTGGAATAACTGCAGGAATCTCATCTAGAAATACATCTTTGTACTCATCTAAACCCATTAAAATGTTTGGAGGCAAAGTAGTCTTTAGTTCATCACTTAAAGTCATTAGGCTTTTACATAAACTTGGTAACGGAATATCCAAAGGAACATAGTCATCAAGAAATTCCCCTTTGGATGGTAACAGTGTTTGTTGATTTCCCAAAGAAGGAATCCCGGACTGGTTATAGGAATCTCGGCCGAGATTTCCTTGATCGGGCCGAGATTTGTCACTGGAATGTGTCTGGCCTTCAAATCTCGGGCGAGATTTTGATAATCTCCCCGTTTTTTCTTCTTTGAGAGTTATTTCTTGTTCCTTTTCCTTGTGTTTGTCATTCTTCTTGTCGTAATGCTCCGCAATCTTTAAAGGAGTCCTAGGCTCCAAAGTAATTGCTTTTCCATTAAACTCAAAGGAATGTTTATTAGAAGAACCATCATGTGTAACCTTCCTATCAAATTGCCAAGGACGGCCTAACAAAATATGACATGCTTGCATAGGCACAACATCACAAACAATAATTTCTTCATACTTTCCTAAGGTAACTCAATTTGAGCTTGTTTCTTAACATTCAATTCTCCACAATCATTCATTCAATGAAACTTAAAAGGTCGAGGATGATAGAAAGTAGTGATTTGCAACTTAGTGATCAATTCCTCACTAACAATGTTGTAACAACTACCACCATCAATAATCATATTACAAACCTTTCCTTGAACAAGACATCTAGTAAGAAAAAGGTTTTCATGTTGATTATTCACACATGGAGCTATTTTAGCATGCAATGTGCGTCTAGCAATCAAAGACTCTCCACGATCATATTCACAACCTTCATCACTTTCACTATGACTATCATGGTCATGCAATGCATTGAAATATGTATGCTCATGCTCATCCTCTTCTTCACTTTCATACTACCCCTGTTGATTCAGAAATAAAACCCTTTAATTAGGACAATCTCGCATGTAGTGACCTCTACCTTGACATTTAAAGCATAAAATATCTCTAGATCGTAAGGTAGAGTTAGAAGTACTGCCTTTGTTATCCTTTGAAGGCTCATTCAAAGGATGAGACTTGTAGAAGGCTTATGGACATCTGGATCAGGAAGGGATCTCTTTCCTTCGTCTTTCTGGGAAAAATCTCGGTTGGAATCTCTACCGAGATTCTTGTTAGATGGCCGAGATTTCTTCTCTGTCGTCTAAGAACTTGTCCCTTGATTCCGTCCTTTGATCTTCTTCTCCACCCTGATAGCCAAATGCGGTAAGTTAGTCATTGAAGCATAGGGATAAAGATCAATCTCATTAGCTAAAGTAGGATATAAAATCTGTAAAAATCGATCCATGACAAACTCCTCATCCTCTTCCACGTTAGCTTTCACCATCGCCGTTTCTATGGCGGTGTAGACTTCTTCCACAGTCATGGAACCTTGTTTAAGGTTTTCTAAGCGCTGCCTCACTTCCCTACCGTGGCGTGGAAACACGAATAAAGCTTTTATCAAGACCTTCATTTGTTCCCAAGTGTTGATGTCCGGATCTAATGTTCTTCTTCGTTCTTTAACGAGATCATTCCACCAAACTAAGGCATATACTTAGAATTCCAACGCAAAAAGTTGTATCTTTTGTTGCTCACTAGAATTATGGCAAGACCAAATTTGTTCAATCTTCGTCTCCCATTCCACGTAAGCGTCCGGGTCTCATTTGTCTTCAAAACTTAGAATCTTGACATTTACTCTCCCAAGTCCGTCATTATCCTAATGAGGTCTATAATGGTCATTGTAACGTTCTCTCCGTGTATTATAATGGCGTTGGGGGAAGTCTCTCCACATGCCCTCATCGTCTTTATCACTTATGTCCTGAAATTCTTCACCAAAATGCCAATTGTGATTAGCGTTAAAGAATGGATTAGGGTGAGTATTACCTGAGACCGGGGGATGGTTTGGAAATGGTACGGGGCTGGTGGTGGTGGTTACGGAGTTAAAGAGTTGTCGCCTACTTCGTAGACAGATCTAGGATCAAATCTCGGGCGAGATTATGGCCGAGATTCTACATTGGGTCTTGTTTCGATCTTTTGCAATCAATTGTCGAAGATTGAAACAATAACCATGAGTTGCTTGAGTATATCCATGGCATCTAACCCTATAGAATCACTCTTTTGGGATTCTCGTGGACTATCTCTTCCTGACATCTACACAAGCACGCAAAGTAAAAACAAACTTGTAAATTTAGGGAAAATGAAATTACCTTTCTTGTTTTCTCTTACACTCACGCTCTGTTGTGTTATCACAAGATAGTTTGATGTAATTTCCTTGGATGGATTAATCCTTCTATAGCAATCAGTGCCTTGGTCTCACTAGAACTCCTTCGTTGACTCAAATAGTCAACTTGGTTCGGATAAAGGTTCTTGTGTTGTGAGATGGCTAAGGAACTCCTGTAGGAATTTTACACCACAAACGACAAGGTAAAAAGAATATTGCACATAGACACACTAGTATGTTAGGAAGTATATATACTAACCAACACACCCAAAGAAAAAGACTCAAGTGTTTAGAGTAGAAAAGAGGATGAAGAAAGGCACACAAGAGATTAAGAAGAGAGAAAAAACATACCTTGAATTTGCACAATTAGAAAGGGAGATAGCAGGGATTGATTCTGGGTATGGCTAGGACTCTTAAGTGGATCAAGGTTGGTATGGAAACTTTTACTTTGGTGTACTCTTGCACAGGGTGCACTTGGATTCTTTAAATTATGCCTAAAAAATTTCTCGAAAATTGGACAACAATACCTATCTCAGGTGAAATCTCGGCCGAGATTTCTTATGAACTGGCCGAGATTGTTGAAAATCGATGTTTGATGTCGACGCTCAACAATCAACTTTTGGGGGATGCTATTCCTTGGTTGCCTTGTGATCTTTAACTGCTGGAGAAACGTATATATCGTTGCTTTGACAAGAATGGATAAGATCTCAACTACTAGATAAGATCTCAACTTTTAAGCACAAACTTTGATCACACTTTCCGTAGGGTTGGCGATGTTTTCAAGGTTAATGGCTGGCTTACGTTCGGGTATGGATTTTCTCTTTTCCAAAACTTGCACAAGTTAACGCACATTAATCTCAAATTATATCGCAAAGATACCGAACAAGAAAATACTCAACTTTTATATGACTCAAAGAAGACTCAAAAATAAAAGTTGACTTTGATAACTCCACCTTTGATTATGAGTTGTCTATATTGATGATGGAAGACATAAAACATTTATTTAGCGGTTTTATAAACTAAAGATCATATTTCTAGATTGTTTTGTTTGTGTTTGATAAATTTATGCAGGCTTTGGAAAGCATTTATGTGGCCTTGAAATGGATTACAAGAGACAAGTAGTTTTGAATCAAGTTTCAAGGGATGGAACGAAAGCCTTGAAATGGGTTTCAAGGGCCTTGTACAAGAGACAAACATTTTTGAATCAAGTTTCAAGGGACGGAACTCAAGCCTTGAAATGGGTTTCAAGGGCTAGACGCCGAAGCTTTGAAAAGCGATATAAGGGAGAGTTCGGCTGAAGATGTTTCAACGTGCAAAGGCTTTTCAAACAACAAGATTCAGATCTCAATAAACCAAATCAAGAATCTCAACTAAGGATAACGAGAAGATCTTCCAAGATTCAACAAGAAGATATGGGCTGCCAACAAAAAGATCATTTGAAGGAAAAATTACAGTCAATAACAAGAAGATCTCACAAGGTTTCTACACAAGGATCTCGGCCAAACAAAGAATGGTTATCAATGATGCAAGATCTTGGCCTAACAAGAAGATCCTTAGACACAAGATCTCATCTCCTTCCCTCATCCGGATACGATGATATCCGCTCTTAAGATCAATCTTGGAGAACAAAGTGGAACCGCTAAGCTCATATAGGGATGTGGTGACGGTACTTGATAGTGATGTTATTGATTGTTCTACAATCAACACACATCCTCCAAGTGTTGTCCTTTTTTGACACCAACAGAACTGTAACCGTACAAGGACTCAAACTCTCTCGAATGTAACCTTTGTTCAAAAGGTCTTGTACTTGATCTTGAATCTCCTGAATTTCATCCGGACTCATTCTATAAGTGGGGCGATTAGGAAGGGACAAACCTGGAATGAAGTCAATCCGATGCTCAATGCCTCTAAAAGGTAGAAGAACTGCAGGAATCTCGTCCAGAAATACATCTTTGTACTCATCTAAACCCATTAAAATGTTTGGAGGCAAAGTAGTCTTTAGTTCATCACTTAAAGTCATTAGGCTTTTACATAAACTTGGTAACGGAATATCCAAAGGAACATAGTCATCAAGAAATTCCCTTTTGGATGGTAACAGTGTTTGTTGATTTCCCAAAGAAGGAATCCCGGACTGGTTATAGGAATCTCGGCCGAGATTTCCTTGATCGGGCCGAGATTTGTCACTGGAATGTGTCTATCCTTCAAATCTCGGGCGAGATTTTGATAATCTCCCCGTTTTTTCTTCTTTGAGAGTTATTTCTTGTTCCTTTTCCTTGTGTTTGTCATTCTTCTTGTCGTAATGCTTCGCAATCTGTAAAGGGGTCATAGGCTCCAAAGTAATTGCTTTTCCATTAAACTCAAAGGAATGTTTATTAGAAGAACCATCATGTGTAACCTTCCTATCAAATTGCCAAGAACGGCCTAACAAAATATGACATGCTTGCATAGGCACAACATCACAAACAATAATTTCTGCATACTTTCCTAAGGTAACTCAATTTGAACTTGTTTCTTAACATTCAATTCTCCACAATCATACATTCAATGCAACTTAAAAGGTCGAGGATGATAGAAAGTAATGATTTGCAACTTAGTGATCAATTCCTCACTAACAATGTTGTAACAACTACCACCATCAATAATCATATTACAAACCTTTCTTTGAACAAGACATCTAGTATGAAAAAGGTTTTCACGTTGATTATTCTCACATGGAGCTATTTTAGCATGCAATGTGCGTCTAGCAATCAAAGACTCTCCACGATCATATTCACAACCTTCATCACTTTCACTATGACTATCATGGTCATGCAATGCATTGAAATATGTATGCTCATGCTCATGCTCATCCTCTTCTTCACTTTCATATTGCCCCTGTTGATTCAGAAATAAAACCCTTTAATTAGGACAATCTCGCAAGTAGTGACCTCTACCTTGACATTTAAAGTATAAAATATCTCTAGATCGTAAGGTAGAGTTAGAAGTACTGCCTTTGTTATCCTTTGAAGGCTCATTCAAAGGATGAGACTAGTAGAAGACTTATGGACATCTGGATCAGGAAGGGATCTCTTTCCTTCGTCTTTCTGGGGAAAATCTCGGTTGGAATCTCTACCGAGATTCTTGTAGGATGGCCGAGAGTTCTTCTCTGTCGTCCAAGAACTTGTCCCTTGATTCCGTCCTTTGATCTTTTTCTCCACCCTGATAGCCAAATGCGGTAAGTTAGTCACTGAAGCATAGGGATAAAGATCAATCTTATTAGCTAAAGAAGGATATAAAATTCGTAAAAATCGAGCCATGACAAACTCCTCATCCTCTTCCACGTTAGCTTTCACCATCGCCGTTTGTATGGCGGTGTAGACTTCTTCCACAGTCATGGAACCTTGTTTAAGGTTTTTATAAGCTCACTTTCCTACCATGGTGTGGAAACACGAATCTAGCTTTTATCAAGCCTTCATTTGTTCCCAAGTGTTGATGTCCGTATCTAATGTTCTTTCTCGTTCTTTAACGAGACCATTCCACCAAACTAAGGCATATACTTAGAATTCCAACGCAAAAAGTTGGATCTTTTGTTGCTCACTAGAATTATGGCAAGACCAAATTTGTTCAATCTTCGTCTCCCATTCCACGTAAGCGTCCGGGTCTCATTTGTCTTCAAAACTTGGAATCTTGACATTTACTCTCCCAAGTCCTTCATTATCCTAATGAGGTCTATAATGGTCATTGTGACGTTCTCTCCGTGTATTATAATGGCGTTGGGGGAAGTCTCTCCACATGCCCTCATCGTCTTTATCACTTAAGTCCTGAAATTCTTCAGCAAAATGCCGATTGTGATTAGCGTTAAAGAATGGATTAGGGTGAGTATTACCTGAGACCGGGGGATGGTTTGGAAATGGTACGGGGCTGGTGGTGGTGGTTACGTAGTTAAAGAGTTGTCGCCTACTTCGTAGACATATCTAGGATCGAATCTCGGGCGAGATTATGGCCGAGATTCTACATTGGGTCTTGTTTCGATCTTTTGCAATCATTTGTCGAAGATTGAAACAATAACCATGAGTTGCTTGAGCATATCCATGGCATCTTACCCTAGAGAATCACTCTTTTGGGATTCTCGTGGACTATCTCTTCCTGACATCTACACAAGCACGCAAAGTAACAACACACTTGTAATGTTAGGGAAATGAAATTACCTTTCTTGTTTTCTCTTACACTCACGCTCTATTGTGTTATCACAAGATAGTTTGATGTAATTTCCTTGGATGGATTAATGCTTCTATAGCAATCAGTGCCTTGGTCTCACTAGAACTCCTTCGTTGACTCAAATAGTCAACTTGGTTCGGATAAAGGTTCTTGTGTTGTGAGATGGATAAGGAACTCCTGTAGGAATTTTCCTCCACAAACAACAAGGTAAAAATAATATTGCACATAGACACACTAGTATGTTAGGAAGTATATATACAAACGAACACACCCAAAGAAAAAAGACTCAAGTGTTTAGAGTAGAAAAGAGGATGAAGAAAGGCACACAAGAGATTAAGAAGAGAGAAAAAACATACGTTGAATTTGCACAATTAGAAAGGGAGATAGCAGGGATTGGTTGTGGGTATGGCTAGGACTCTTAAGTGGATCAAGGTTGGTATGGAAACTTTTACTTTGGTGTACTCTTGTACAGGGTGCACTTGGATTCTTTAAATTATGCCTAAAAAATTTCTCGAAAATTGGACAACAATACCTATCTCAGGTGAAATCTCGGCCGAGATTTCTTATGAACTGGCCGAGATTGTTGAAAATCGATGTTTGATGTCGACGCTCAACAATCACCTTTTGGGGATGCTATTCCTTGGTTGCCTTGTAATCTTTGACTGCTGGAGAAACGTATATATCGTTGCTTTGACAAGAATGGATAAGATCTCAGCTACTAGATAAGATCTCAACTTTTAAGCACAAACTTTGATCACACTTTCCGTAGGGTTGGCGATGTTTTCAAGGTTAATGGTTGGCTTCCGTTCGGGTATGGATTTTCTCTTTTCCAAAACTTGCACAAGTCAACGCACATTAATCTCAAATTATATCGCAAAGATATCGAAAAAGAAAATACTCAACTTTTATATGACTCAAAGAAGACTTAAAAATAAAAGTTGACTTTGATAACTCCACCTTTGATTATGAGTTGTCTATATTGATGATGGAAGACTTAAAACATTTATTTAGCGGTTTTATAAACTAACAAATATCGATCATATTTCTAGATTGTTTTGTTTGTGTTTGATAAATTTGTGAAGGCTTTGGAAAGCATTTCAAGGGGCCTTGAAATGGATTACAAGAGACAAGAAGTTTTGAATCAAGTTTCAAGGGATGGAATTGAAGCCTTGAAATGGGTTTCAAGGGACTTGTACAAGAGACAAGCATTTTTTAATCAAGTTTCAAGGGACGGAACTGAAGCCTTGAAATGGGTTTCAAGGGCTAGACGCTAAAGCTTTGAAAAGCGATACAAGGGAGAGTTCGGCTGAAGATGTTTCAACGTGCAAAGGCTTTTCAAACAACAAGATTCAAATCTCAACAAACCAAATCAAGAATCTCAAACAAGGATAACAAGAAGATCTTCCAAGATTCAACAAGAAGATATGGGCTGCCAACAACAAGATCATTTGAAGGAAAAATTGCAGTCAATAACAAGAAGATCTCACAAGGTTTCTACACAAGGATCTCGGCCAAACAAAGAATGGTTATCAACGATGCAAGATCTTGGCCCAACAAGAAGATCCTTAACGGCGCAAGATCTTATCTAACAAAATCTCATATTTGAAGAGAAGATCTTCAACGGCATATCCTAAGGAGAAGATCTAGGATTTCAACAAACAAGATCTTCAACAGACAAGATCTTCAACAACAAGATCTCATAAAGATCTTAACAACCGAAGATAACAAGAAGATTTCATCACAAGATCTCCAACAACAAGACTCATAAAGATCTTAACAACCGAAGATAACAAGAAGATCTCGGCACAAGATCTCCAACAGATCTACAACAAGAAGATCTAGGATCTTAAGAGAATAATTTCAAAGGCTAATTTCCGAAGAGAAGATTACGGTGATGAAGATATTCAACGAGCGTCAAAGAGGAGGAGGAGGAGGAGGAGGAGAAGAAGAAGAAGAAGAAGAAGAAGAAGAAGAAGAAGAAGAAGAAGAAGAAGATAGAAGATAGAAGATAGAAGATCTATAACGTTTATCTTATCTCAACATACACCGTTTTCTATAGAGAAGAAGAAACATCCACAACGGTCATCTTTCCAACGGCTACAAGACTTCTCCATCGAAGACTATAAATGAAGATGTCGATTGAAGAATAAGAGACACAAGCTTACACGGAAATATGTAAAGTCTTCAAGCGATCCAAAGCATCTTCATTCGATTCAATAAGTTTTTCTTTCTCTCTTTCTACAAAATCTTTATCCCTTAGAGAGAGATAAACTCGAGAGCTCCATTGGCATACCTAAAGAGTGTTATAGTCGTGTGTGTGTTACTCTGCGAATTAACTAGGCTATTATAGCTAGGTTAAGAGTTGGAGCTAGATCGTAGCATTGGCTATAGTGAGAGAAGAAGGGGTTTTTTTTAGGTTGTATCTAGGACTCTTTGAAGCTGATAATAGATAGTTAGATCCTACGGCTATACCCTGGGACAGAGAATAGGCTATTTAGAGATGAACTTCGTAAACATATCCTTGTGTCGATCTTTTCAATTTCGCACCAAATCTTGCTTTATTGTGACTAACTTTGTTTTACACGTATACAAAGTCAAGGCCCTTGAAATAAATTTCAAAGCCCATAAATCAAAGTGTGTCACAAAGAGCTCAAATCGACATCAAGGCCTTTAACATCAATTTCAAAGCCTTGAGATAGGTTTTTCGAAAAGTTTCCATACTCTATTCAACCCCCCCTTCTAGAATATTTATATCCTTTATATTCACCTTACGGTTCTTAAGACTCAAACTTGAAACGGACATCAATCACTTAACTCTGATATCACTTTGATGCGAGGTCGAAGCCACAGTTCCCGATCTAGATTGAAAGTCCTTCGACAGACGCACATCTCGGATGGATAATAGAAATCTTGGGCGAGATTTTGTGATGAACATCTCGAGATTTTCAGAAACTCAGAAAACGGATTAATGAATGATATGGAATGATAAGAAGATGAATATGGAATGATGAATGATAAATATAGGAAGATATGAACCAAGATATGCCCACAAAAAACCTTGACCAATGATGTGTCAAAACACCGTTACGAAGAGCTTACCTTAACCCGCACTTTTTTAACCTTACACAAGTCTTCTAAGTAAGACAAGTGCAAGGAGGGACTAGTATTGACTAGGAGCATCAACCTTCAAAAAGATTAACACACACAAGCACAATATAACAAGGACTTTAAAACGATTCAATCAAGGCTCTCTCTTTGATTGAATAAGAATCATTAAAACACAAACTTCATAAACAAAGTTGCGAGTTCACACAATATGTGGAAAATATCAAATCTAATCAAAATAACAATCTTCCCCTCTAAGCCTATTTATAAGGGATATCTTCTATGTAAACTAAGAAAGATATCTTTTATAAGATAATCTAGGAAATATATCTTTAAAAGATATAAATATAATAATCCCAAAGATAGGATCAAAACTAACAATTTCTTCAAATGATTGATTGAGAGCTTTAAGGAAAGAAAATATAAAAGATAACTTCCAAATTTAAAAGATCTTCGGTCTGATCTTCAAGCGCGTGTCAGAGAGCAAATCTCGGATGAAATCTTGGCTGAGATTCCTGTAGTTGGACCGAGATAACTTCTCTGAGACTCCTTTATTTAAGTCACCTTCTATGCTTGATGACTCTTCTTGGTCGTGACTTGACTCTTCCATAACAGTCAATAACGTCACCAAAGGACTCCTAAGAGTGAGTAGGGTCTCCTTGAGTGTACATGTTGTGAGGATGCTCGTAACTTCATCTTGGCCTTTGCTCTTGACCTTGTGATTGCTCCTTCTAGGATGGAATCTGGTGAAGGTGTAGCTGGTTTGTCCTTCAATGATTTAGCCCTTGATTTAGTGACTGATCCTTGAAGTAGTGTTGGGGATGGTCCTCGTCATTAAAGCCATTTTATATCATTACGTTGTCAAACTTTTCATGCCACATTTTAGGAGCTTGTTTGAGTCCGTAAAGAAACTTTACAAGTCTACACACTTTGTGTTCTTATCTAGACACAACATACCCTTCACGTTGTTTTATGTAAATCTTTTCTTCTATATCTCTATTGAGAAAGACAATTTTAACATCCATTTGATGGATTTCTAGGTTTTTTAATACCGTTATTCTATCAGCATTCTTATAGAAGTTATTCTCGTAGCCGGAGAATAGGTGTCAAAGAAATCCAACCCTTCTTTTTGTCGGAAACCTTGCACCACAAGCCCAACCTTGTAATTCTCCATTGAGCCATCAGTTTTCAATTTTGTTTTGAAAATCCATTTGCACCCAAGTGCTTTACACCCTTGTGGTAAGTCGACTAACTCCCATGTATGACTTTTCATAATGAAGTCTATCTCACTTTTGACCGCTTCCTTCCATGAAGGTGCATCAGGTGTAGACATGACTTATGTATAACTTCTCGGTTCTTTCTCCATGAGAAATGCCGTTATGAAGTCATCCCCAAATGATTTTTCCATTCGAATTCTTTTGCTTCTTCGACGTTCTTCCTTTACTATTTCATTCCCAGAAGTGCATTCCTTTCTTTGTTCACGAGTTCGTTTTGGATTTTCTTTATCCTGACATAGAAACACATTTTCAAAGAAGGAAGCATTCCTTGATTCCATTATTGTATTGACATGTATATGTGTTATATCCGAATTATGTACAAAAAACCGATAAGCACTACTATTGTGTGCATATCCTATGAAAATACAATCAACGGTTTTAGGTCCGATGGTGACCTTTTTAGGAGGTGGTACAACCACTTTTGCTAGGCACCCCCACACTTTAAGGTATTTGTACGTTGATACTTTACCTTTCCAAAGTTCATATGGTGTTTTGCCAGTTACCTTATACAGTATTTTGTTGAGGATATAATTGGTGGTAAGTAGTGCTTCCCCCCACATGTTATGGGGTAACCCAGAGTCCTGTAACAATGCATTCATCATCTCTTTTAGAATTCGGTTTTTTCGTTCCGCAACTCTGTTAGACTCAGGTGAATAGGGAGTAGTTGTTTGATGAACTATCCCGTGTTCTCTGCAAAACGCGTTGAAAGGTTCATCGTACTCGTTTCCTCTATCACTTCGTATGATTTTTATTGTTTTACTAAGTTGGTTTTCAACTTCCAACTTGTATTCCTTGAATTTTTCCAAGGACTCATCCTTGCTTCTTAGCAAGTAGATATAAAAATATCTTGTACAATCATCAATAAATGTGATGAAGTACTTTTTTACCTCCCCTAGTTTGTATAAATTTAAAATCAAACAAATCTGTGTGAATTAAGCCTAGAGGTTCGGTTGTTCTCTCCACGTGTGGAGATGGCGTTTTTGTGAGTTTTGTCTGTACGCAAACTTCACATTTGTCTTTGTTTAATTTGAATTTTGGAACTAGGTTTAAATTCATTAGACTTTGGATGGACTTATAATTTACATGTCCTAATCATACATGCCAAATATGAAAAGACTCAACAACATAAGCAATAGGAGTTTTATTCATTGAAACATCATCACTTACAATTTTGAGGATGACTGTCAAACACACATTTTGTACAGTCCATCCTTTACATACCCTTTTCCTACATAAAGTCCACGTTTAGTGAGAGCTAGCTTATCGGATGCTACTTTCACGTCAAATCGTGCTTGCTAAGCAAAGCTTCGGAAAACAAGTTCTTCCAGATGTCTAGCACGTGCATGACGTTGTTGAGAGTCAACTCTTTCCCAGACGTCATTCTCAGTAATATCTTGCCATGACCTTTGACCTTTGAGGTGGACCAATTTCCCATAAACAGTTGCTCGTCTGGTTTATTCTTCTGATAGGTGCTGAACATCCCCTTGGCGGGTAGCCCTAGTGTCATACCACCACTCCATCGGGTTGCTCCCACCCATGTTAACTTCAGATGTCACAACAAACATCTCAACCACTGTAAGATACCTTCTGCTACTTGGGCTTGTGCTTTCACTACTAGGAAAGCGGGTCATTAACTACGCTTTTTTAAGTCTTTCTCGACTCTATATAGCGTCGAGAAAAAACATCTCGACGCTTTCATGAAGTGTAGTTATTCGTAACACACAGAATGGTCGACACTTTTTATTGTTGACTTCTTTCGGCGCTATATATGGTCGGTAACTCATTATCGACGCTTTTATTGTTTGATTTTTTTCAAAAATTCAAATATAGTGGACATTATAAAGCGTTGAGATTTTGCCTTTCCATTTCCCTTCAAATTCCCGCCAATTTTTATATGCATTTGTCGACACTTAAAATCTTCGATATGTATGCCCTCCAAGTTTCAACCAACCTTCCGCCAATATTTTATTGTATTTGTTGACATTGTCAAGCATCAATAATATTTCCTGACCATTAATTTTAAATATTATGTGACATAAAAAGCGTCGAAAAATGAGTTTTGAGTAATTAATATTTAGCGTCAACCCCTATAAAGGGGTTGATGCTAAACATTATTTACATTTTATGAGGCTTTCTAATTAAACACCCTGCTACAAAACTTCATCACAAAAATAAGTATATATGATACACATCTTACGTACAAACTAATCTCCCTAACGAAACTATCTACTATATGAGATGCTACAATAAGTTTCTCGGCATCAGTTAAGGCTAAAGAAACTATATACTACATGAAATGCTGCAAGTACCATTATCCAGGTTTTGAAGAAGAGGAAAGGAATATTCCGTCTGAGGAGATGAGCTAGTTTCTTTGACATTCCAAAGCTCAACTTTCCTTGACCATCTCTTCAACTTTGGAAAATGGAATAGTTTATATGTCTTAAAAGTAGGAAAGATGTTGACAATGCAAAGCTTGTTGTTACTGCTTCATTCATTTATTGACCATCATTCTCATCTTGAAGATACTTTAGATGATCCAAGATTCGAAGAGTAAGTGCCTCAAGAAGAAGAAGACACCTAAGTGGTGGGAGAAGTTTTATTGTTGAACAATTTTCCAAGTGTAGACTTACAAGCTTAGTTGGTCTTATTGGAGTTTTGAATTGTTGTATTCTGATGGTAGATATATTTCATATCTCAAGATTTGTTATACCCGGGGGTACCTTCCACCATTCTTCTGTATCATCTGCATCACAAAAATCAATCATATCCTTTCCAGTAATGTTCAATCTAGCCAACTCAACTAAACCACTACTCTTAGCACTATCATTTGCTCTCTACCTACCTTGAAATACTCAAGCTCTGAAGTTGACTTAGATTCCCCAAATCTAGCAGTAAATGACTCAACTCATTATAGTAACTAATATCCAAGTGCCTAAGGTTCACCAACTTACAAACATCTATAGGCAACATCACAAAACGAGTACAATGCCTAAGATTTTGAGAAATTAGATTTACCAACTTCGTCATAGAATTTGGAAGACTTCTAAATTTTTTCCATGAAATATCAAGGTGCCTTAAGTGCAACAGCTCCCCAACACAACTTGGAACGTTCTTGATATTGTTTTCCGATTCTCCCAATCCCAGCTACAACAAACATTGAAATGCTTTCTTTAACCTTAGACTCCTCAAAAAGAAACTTGAGAACGGTTTCTTCCAACTTCAGACAAGCTTTTAACGTCCTGTAAAATACAATACACACATATTTTATACAAGAACAAAAAGAACTACACAATATATATATATATATATACATATATATATATATATATATATATATATATATATATATATATATATA
>BSUD01000006.1:99359605-99529362 GCA_033239045.1 Fagopyrum esculentum | reverse complement strand
AAAAAATATATATATATATATATATATATATATATATATATATATATATATATATATATATATATATATATATATATATATATATATATGACATACACACATTCAAGAACTTGGTGACAAAAAAAATTATAGGATAAAATTAATCCAAGAAAGAATCAAAAGCACCTAAATTTATAGTTACTAGGTTGAAGAATCAAGACAAAACCATGGTTCCAAACCATTGCAACGCGATCTATCACCACATTAAAGGAGTTCTCCCTGGATTTCCTCTACAAGTACTTGCGACCAAACCAAGCATGAAAGAAGTTCAAAGACCTATTGATAGATTGTTCACACCGTGGAGAGTCTAAACTAGTTCTAGTAGAGATCTTGTACAAAGGGCTAGATGATGCAAATAGAGACAAGATCGATTCTCAATTTGTTGGGACATTCGCGGAGATGGAAGTTGAAGAATCTTGGGATTTCATCAAAAAAAAACAAGCCAAGCATTATGAGAGATAGTCATGAGTCCCAAATATACGTCTTTTTAGTCATCAATTTCATGCATATTCATACCTCATTTGTTTTGATTTGTGTTCATATAGAGCATAAATCCTTCATACTGTATATTGTGGTGTCTTTTGGTTTATTTCCTATATTAGGCTTTCGAGGCCAAAAAATAACCAAGAACGATGAAAGAATGTCAAAATACAAGTTTCTATCCTCCTTGAGGTCAGATACATCATAGAAGAATCATATATTGACTAAGTATCGAAGTTTCATGGTACACCTATGTTCAAGACTAAAGAATCGACAAACCTTGTGAAGATCATTGATGTAGAACACCATTTTATGACGACTCCTGAGAGATTCTAGATTTTGACCATCTTCCATTTGGATTTGGACAATTGTGTCAACTGAAAAGTTGTATATCTTTGAAATAACTTAGAAAGTAGTACTCACGGGTCTCATGGTTCAAACTAGGGCAATGGGAAAAACAGTTTCACTAAACAGTCAAAAAGTTGTCAAAAGACAAATATGGCATATGTATACATGCACGGTTTATGTGTTATTATTATACGACCTACAAGCCATATATCCTTTAGACGTAGACTATATATCTCCCTCAGAGACCGTATTTCCTTCCTAAAATTCCGAAATATATTCTCTCATATTTTATCCTATGTATATGGGTTGGGCTTCTTGAGCCCGTCCTCCTAGGGTTTTATCCAAACATTATAAATAGAGCCCTCTAGATAGTTTATAGGTGTGCCACATTCATACCATAGAAGCGGGTGCCATATTCGTACGGGAGAAATGGGTGCCACATTCGTGCGGGAGAAGCTGGTTCCGCATTCGAACAAAGAGTAGTACTGCATCCCACCTTAGGGTGGACAAGTCTCTGTGTTGGTACGCGACCACCGCATGCCACATGACCCTTTCTTGTCCATACACGCATCAGGACCCAGGGAACTAGGTGAGCCTTTCCTTTAGCATACCCAACAAACTCAGACTTGTAACACCCCAAGTTCTGGGAACTTGAAGTGCTACAGGCTAGGACCATGTTTGCTCCAAATGGTATGTGCAAGCTTTAAATTTATAACCCAAGAAGTATGCTTAAAACAAGGATGCGAACCCGCAGTGTACGGATCAATTATAGTAAAAACAAGAATTTCGGGGTGTCTATCTCAGGGACTTAGGTGAAACAAAGCAAGTATAGGTTGTCAATATTGCAAATAACCACAAAAGCGATTAAAAAATCAAAGATAATAATAAGGTCAATTAAAGGAAATATGCAAATTCTAGGGATTAAAGCATCCAGTTGTGGTTCCAACTCAAGATCTCAAGATAAACGGACAAAGCTGAGGTTTTGCAAAGGGAAGGTGTTACTAAAGTGGAATAGATCACTGGGTAAGTCTCACTACTCACAATCCCAAGCCAAAGAACCTATCACCGGGTAAGTCTCAAGGTACTAAGGAAAGGAATTATAGTCTCAAGCCAACACACCAACTAAGGGAATAGAATCAACCTTTATCGGGTAAGTCTCAGGCTAACTCACAAAGATGGAATGAAGGCACACTCAAACCCCAATAAAGGATAAACTTTTATTACCTACACTTATGATCTTGGGTAAACAAACAAAGGAATTACCGGGTAAGTCTCATCCTAGGCTTGCATTGAACCACGAAAGGTGTAATAAGAATAGGATTTGGCAAACTCTAACACTTAACTCTCGGTTACCGATCAGATAAGTCACCTCGGTCAGTCAAGTTCCACCCCGGCCGAGATATTCATCGACTGAACGAGATGTTCTAGGGTTAAGGATAAAGACTCGAGCTTTCAGGGTCCTACTGGATTTAAGATTATTCTATCATTGTTTTTCCCATAACTTTCAGCCAATCACCCTAGAATCACACAAGGAAATTAGCCACTCATCATCATGAAAGCAATAATCAAATATATGGGAAGAGAATGAATATTTGAACACAAAAACCTTAAGAACAATGCTTCAATAACTGAATCAAATAAACAAATCAGCGTTCCTTGGATTACAAATCCAACAAGACAATCAACAAGAAGGGAATCTAAGAAAGTCTTACAAATCCCCTTAAAAAGCTATAACAAGCTATCAACCCTTTCTTGATTGATCTTCAATCTTTCTTCAAAACACCAGAAAATTCCTTAATTGTTGGATGCTCTAAGCATGTAAGTATGGTTGAACTGTGGAAAATCCAACCCTTTATATAGGAGAATTATCTCCCAATGATAATAATATCTTAAAAAGATAATTTCCTAATAAAATATATCCATATCTCTAAAATAGTTTTAAATATATGATCTTCCTTCCAAAAATCCAGCCCAAAAATATAAGATCTCTCCTTCCAAAAATAAAAGATCTCAGCAAAATAAAATATATCTCGCCGCGTCAGGGTATTCGCCTCGGTCGGGGCGCTCCTCTAGATCACCTCGGTCGAGGTGACTCTATGGTCAACCGAGGTGAATCTCAGCTGAAGGTAAAATCTCTTAAATCTTGTCCAAAGTAAATCTTCTTTGTTAATTCCATGCTTCCTGAGCTCCTCTTTAAGATCCTGAATGTAGCTCCAATGACTCCTTTGCTCCTTAGCTCCATTTTGATACAAAACGTGCCATTTTACCTACGATTATAACGAAACTTGGTGTAGACCTCGATTCCCTAAAGGTAGATGAAACGACAATATAATCACATAATATACATTCAAACATGCATATTGTTGAAGATAAAACGTCTAAACAAGTCCCAAAATATAGACTATAATACATGCTATCAAAATACCCCATACTTGTCCCTTGCTTGTCCCCAAGCAAGTTCCAAATCTTAAGTACAAGATAGAATGGATTATAAGTCATAAAGATCAATGAAAAGTATTTCAATACATTTTTGGTGGTGTGCTTCGCTCATAGATCACTCTAAGAGAATGCTTCATGGCGTTTAAAATCAAAACATGATCAAAATATTTTATAAATATAAGAAAATTGTTCATCTTTGCATAAAATCATAGGATGCATAATAAATCATAATTTATCAAAATTAATCATATATAATCAGTTTAGACCACCAAGTCAATCAACAAGCTCGAGGTCTCAAGGGCTTTTCAAAAGAAGGTCAAGAAACGTGTGAGGGTGAGATGTATATAGGGGATGTGGTTCTAGAATCCGGGAAAAGGATCTTCACTTCACTTTGCTTTGAATTTCAACATCTTCCACCAATAAGCTTTGCTTATTTTACTTTTATACTTTTTCTTTTCACTTTAATTTTTGGGATGCATGGACAGAGGTGCACAATAACCGAAGCCTGAGAGATTAGCAATCATCAATTTCTTGAGATGCATCAAACCCTTGATGCACATACCATGACCCGTTAGGAATATCGCTCAATCCGACTTTGGCAAGACACAAACACCCGGCTATGTGAATGGTGCCGAGTTACTCATCATCATGATTGACTTCCCCAAACCTATTTTTTTTTCTTTCTAAAACTTCCAGCCAACATCTCAACTTTTCTTTCACTTGCTTTTCACTTGCTTGCTTCCAAATTCCCGGATAGGTAAAGGGGGGCAAATATGTATATGAGGGGCTAAGCATGATCAAGAAGAAGAAGATAAGAGAATGAATTACCTTACTCATCCTAGGAAGAAAGTGATAGAACTTATCATGTGGTGTCAACCTTCAAATTCAACATAATTTGGATAAAAACAAAGTATTAAACATGCCAAAAATTCAAACAAAGCATTTAGTAACTTAAACATATCATAAAACCTTTCAAACATAAAGATTTCAAAACTAGTGTACAAACAAGATCTTCACTAAGGTCATATCCAGATAAAAAGCACAAAATCGTTTCGAAAACTGTCTCAGTTAAACCACCTCAGTCGAGATGTTCTAAGTCAACCGAGGTGCTGCACCTCGATTGGTCAGAGTCACTTCGGTCGAGGTCATAAAAAAATTTTCTTAACCGATTTTTGACGTTTTTTCAATCAATTAACTTGTATGCATGTGTGTAGTATCAGATAAACACATAGAGCATAAAGAAAATCATAAATATCCGAACCGAGTCATACAAGCATACACATAAGTCATATAAATACATCCAAATACCCCATACTTGGGACACATTGTCCCAATGGGTCAAAATAAGTCTGAAAGAAAAGTACTCACCGGACATAAGCTGAGCTGTATAATAAATAAATAAAGGAAATCCTTGCAAGCTCTAGTCCTGATCTGCTGGTGGTGGTGGTGGATATGGCATGTATGGATGCTGGGAAGGATCAAAAGGATAGCCCATAGTATGCTGGAACTGGATCTCCATCATCCGGCACTGGTAGTGCTGGCTCTCTCTCATCTCCAACATGTCCAAGGATAGGGCGGCGTAAGAGTCGATCATTTGATCCATTAGCTCATCAATCTGTCGGTGAGCTACGGGATCCCGCTGTCTCTGGACTCTGCGCCTGGCAGGACGTGATGGTGGTGCAGCTGCCTCCTCCTCAGTCTCCTTGTCGTCTAGATCGACGACTGGCACATTGGGACCGGTTGTGCCCGTCCTTGTCTCCATGGCAACACCGCCATCGTCCTCCTCATCCTCATCCTCCCGTACCTGGGATGTTGCATCTCTACCATCCTCAGTGTAAGGGATCCATGCAGTGGACCAGTACTGAGTGTCGTAGACCAAGAACTGAGATGACCACCTAATATTCTGAGGGGCAGTCTACTTCCAAGGCATCGCCACATATGGTGTAGTGAGTCCACGAGGAACTAGAATCCTCCTGGTGATCATCTTCTACAGCCCTAGCGGCTTGGCAGCCGCCACTAGTGTACATGCACTCAAATCCAACCCCATCACAGTAGCTATGTGAGTCACTAAACCGCCACAACAAATTTCCCCCTTCGCCTTAGCCTTGATCCGGTGCAGATCCTCAGCTAGCATCACACCAAAATCAGGCACACCCCCAGTCACCATACAAAATAAGCTCGAAAGCTCCCCCTATCTAACCTTCTCAGGCGTCTCAGTACGCGCCAGAAGTGTCTCGTAGAATATACGGTGGGCGAGTCTGAAAGCGAGGTGGAAGATGATCCGCTCCCTGGAGTTTCCAGGTCTCCACCTATCAGCATGCTCAACTACATGAGTTATTTGTCCCTAGAACTATCGAGCTACAACTCGAGAAGGGAAATCAGAAACTGTGGGGGTCGGGAAGCCGAAGACTTCTCTCCACTGATCCATCGGAACTAAATAACTCCGGTTCAGTAACCTGTACTTGATGGCCTTCTCCTCAGGCAAGTGAGTCACAGAGCTCACAGACTCCAATGTAGGCTCGAGGTAGGCTGGAGCTCTGATCTCTATGAACTGCTCCAACCCAACCATCGAGACCATCCATCTCAAATCATCAGCAACATATGGATAGTCATAAGCAGAAATGTCTAAAAACCACGGCGCAATCACAAGACGCGTATAGATGCGGTTGTAATCAGCTTGGTGACGCTCATGTATCACCGGTATGGAAGGTCGAGAAGAAGAAAAAGAAGGGGAGGATCCATCTCTCAAGACTATCTAGCGATCAGACTTGGAACTCATTTTCTCTTTTCTGTCTGACAATTCACCTCGGTTGCTTGTCAAATCTCAAGAATCACCTCGGCCGAGGCGCAGGTCGACTGGACCGAGGTGCGAAGCTGCTCGATTCCAACTCTCGGAAATTTCAGTTCTTTTCCCCCGATTTCACTACAGATTGTTCCTAAGGGGTACTTAATCCTTTTTTAACAGAGATCTATGGCAACCAAAGCCACTAAATTCCGAAATCAGTAAAGAGAAGGAGTTAGGGTTTCGACTTTTTACCCCGGATTCGGTCGATTCGAGGCGTTCTTGTTGTAGATTGTTGCTTGTAATTGGTTTCCCTAGCCTTTCCTCACAGAATGGGAGCAAGAATCGTTGAAAACGATCGAGAAACAAAGAAAGCGAGGTTAGGGCGCGCCGCGGTCGAGGGGTAAGTTAGGAGGCAAGAGAGAGAAACCGTTTCCCCTTTTATACCCCTCGCCGATTCTGTTGTCACCTCGGTCGAGATGGTCCCGACTAGACCGAGGTGCCTGAACCGATGAGAATCGTTGTCAGCCCTAGTCGCCTCGGTTGCTCAAGAATCATCTCGGTCGACGTGCTGTGACTACAACCGAGATGTGTCTAAGTCAAAATCGGTCTTCTCAAATTCTCGAGCTTTTGTCCTTCCAATGTTGCTCCTGAGTTGTATTTCTTCCTTAGAAAGTACCTGGTTTCTGTCTAGGACGCCAAAAACAAAGCAAAGCGAAGCAAAAGCAAACTATCTAAAGCTAGTCTAGAAAAGGGAAAAGAAAGAAATACCTTGGGTTGCCTCCCATGAAGTGCTTGATTTAAGGTCGCTAGCTGGACCGTACGGTATCCCTAAACATGCTGGAAGGTATCCTCACCCCATACTTCACCTTCATCGTGGGGTGAGATAAAGAAGTCTATCAAACGTTCCAACAAATGCAAGTGCTCATCGGGGAATGAATCATCTATGGGTGGTTCGTTCTTCTCGCGTGAAGAGGGAGGTAGCCGGCTGAGGTTATCCGCAACAGAATTTTCGGATCCATTCTTATCTCGGATCTCTAGGTCAAACTCTTGAAGCAAGAGAATTCATCGAATAAGACGTGGCTTAGCATCCTTCTTAGCAAGCAAGTAACGAATAGCTGCATGGTCAGTGTAAACAATAACTTTCGCTCCTACTAAGTAAGAACGAAATTTCTCAAAAGCGTATACAACCTCCAATAGCTCCTTTTCGGTGGTGGCGTAGTTCAGCTGGGCTTCATCTAGCGTCTTGCTAGCATAGTAAATGGTGTTGGTCCAGCTATCCTTCTTTTGTCCAAGCACCGCTCCTACCGCCACATCACTCGCGTCACACATGATCTCAAAGGGCAAGGTCCAATCCGGAGGTTGGATAATGGGAGCGGAGATCAACGCTTCCTTAATCTTATAAAATGCATCAAGACATTCCTGCGAAAACTCAAAAACAAAATCCTTATTCAAGAGTTTAGTCAGTGGTTTAGAAATCTTCGAGAAATCCTTGATGAACCTCCTATAGAAACCTGCATGCCCCAGAAAACTCCGCACTCCCTTAACAGAACAAGGGGGAGGAAGTTTCTCAATAGTCTCGATCTTAGCTCGATCGACCTCAATACCTCGGTTGGAAACGAGGTGTCCTAGCACGATGCCTTCATTAACCATAAAATGACACTTCTCCCAATTCAAAACGAGATTAGTGTCTTCACATCTTTGTAATACTAGAGAAAGGTTAGATAGGCAATCATCAAAAGAGGAACCATATACTGAAAAATCATCCATAAATACCTCCATGATCTCCTCTATGTACTCGGAAAAGATAGCCATCATGCATCGCTGGAAGGTAGCCGGTGCATTACAAAATCCAAATGGCATCCTCCTATAAGCGAATGTCCCCCATGGACAAGTGAAAGTGGTCTTCTCTTGATCATCCGGATGGATAGGAATCTGAAAGAAGCCACTATAACCATCTAAATAGAAAAAATGTGAATGTTGGGCTAACCATTCGAGCATTTGATCGATGAAGAGAAGTGGAAAATGGTCCTTCCGAGTGGCCACGTTCAGCTTCCTATAATCGATGCACACCCTCCAGCTCGTGATGGTCCTAGTTGGTATCAACTCGTTGTTCTTATTTGTCACAACGGTCATCCCTCTTTTCTTCGGAACTACATGCACTGGGCTCACCCACTTGTTGTCCAAAATAGGAAATATGATACCTGCATCCAACAACTTAAGAATTTCTTTCTTCACAACCTCTTTCATGATCGGATTTAACCGTCTTTGAGGTTCCCGTGAAGTCTTATGATCATCCTCCATTAGAATTCTATGCATGCAGAAAGAAGGCTTAATGCCAATAAGATCATCAATAGTATAACCCAAAGCCTTTCGATGCTTTCTCAGGACATGTATCAGTTTAGATAATTCAGATTCAGAGAGGGAAGCACTAACGATGACGGGATAAGTAGAATCCGGTCCAAGGAAAACATGCCTCAAGTGACTTGGAAGTGGTTTAAGCTCCACAACTGGGGGTGCTTTCTGAGGGGGATCCTTGCTTTCTTCTTCCAATGGAGTAGATTTAGGTCGGAGAATTGGACCTTCAGAAGTCTCAGTTGACTTCATCTCGCTTTCGACCTCGGTCGAGGTCCAGAGTGGGTGACCGAGATGTTCTTCAGTCAAGAACACCTCGCTTGGTCTAAAAAGTGCCTCGGTCGAGGTACTACAACTGGGACCGAAACTAGAGATTCTCTTCTCCTGGATCAGCTTTTCAATCTTAGCTCCTAGATCTTCTTCCAGTGCTTTTAAGCTCCGTATATCTGCATCACAAGAAGCATCTATAACTTCCTCCATTAAGCTAAAACTAAAAACTCTTTCAAGTGGATCATTAATAAGGATATAGCTCACCAATTCTCTTGATTCTTCTTCATTATAGATGTTGAAGATATCATCCTCCAGCGGCTCTCCTTTCATTGCAGCAAGCAATGCAAACTCTACTTGATCACCTCCAATGTTGAATTGCAACTTGGTGTTCTTACAATCCACATTGCAACCTGAAGTTGCTAGAAATGGTCTCCCAAGAATGATAGGAACGGGATAATCTGTGGGAATATCAAGAACAACAAAGTCTATAGGTAAATAGAAGTTACCTAACTTAACCGGAATGTCTTCCAAAATGCCCACGGGATGGGTAATGGAGCGATCCGCCATGTATAACCTTATCTTCACCGGCATGGGCTCTCGAAGTCCGATCTTCACACATAGCTCCAGCGGGATGATGCTCACGCTGGCTCCTAGATCACACAATGCCTCACAAGTAACATCCACAACTTGAATGGGAATGCAAAATGAGCCGGGATCTCTCAACTTGGGTGGCATCTTTTCCTTCATGATTTGAATGAGCTCTGAGGATTTAGTTGTCATCCTTACTTCACCAAAGTCTTCCAGCTTCCTCTTCTTTGATAGAATCTCTTTTAAGAACTTCTCATAGGCGGGAATCCCTAGAATAGCATCAAGAAAAGGAATGTTAATATGCAATTTATTCATCAAGTCAAGGAACTTACCAAAATGCTTGTCTAGATGTGCTCTGGCCCTTGACTGGGGGAATGGAAGTGGTGGTTTATATGCAGGAGGTGGGACATAAACTTCAGTTTTGTCCGACTCTTTCTGTGACTTCACCTCAGATGGTACCTCGACCGAAGTGTTCTTCATTTGTACCTGTACCGAGGTGTTCTTCACTGGCATCGACCGAGGCATTAGATCTGTAGTTTTTAATCCACATCTCGTCGTTATTGCCATGATCTGTCCCTTAGGGTTGATCTCTGTCCTTGCTGGGAGCTTCCCTGGGTCTCTTGACGCTTCATTCGCCTTATTAAAGAATTATTGTTCTAAGGCTTTTTGTGCCTTCGAAAATAAAGTCATGGACGTCTCCATGACATTGAGCTTGATCAAGATAGTCTCCAGCACTGCATCTTTCTTCTCTGGCTGGGACGAGCTTGATCCAGGCTCCTGGCTCTTCAATGGAGTAGAAGAAGAAGAAGAAGAGAGGAAAAGATTAGAAGAATTATTTGAATTGGAGTTAGAGTAAGGGTTACCCGGATTTTGATTTTGATTGTTGGGCCTCCAATTGTTGTTGTTGGACCCTCTATTGTTGTTGTAGTTGTTGTTCCAGAAACCATTGTTGTTGTTGTTGTTCCGGTAACTGTTATTGTTCCTTGAGCCTTGATATCCTTCCTCTTCCTTCTTGGTGCGAGCAACCAAAATATCCTTCAATTGCTTCACATCATTCTTGAGGGAAATGAGTTGATTATCATTTGATGGAGCTTCTTGGAAATTAACTCTCTTAACTCCATTCTCAGCTCCTTGGTGCGAGTACTTCTCCATGTGCAAAAGCTTGTTTTTCAATGAATTCCCAAGCTTCATCAATCGGCATGTCCATGAATGTGCCGGGGGATAGTAGTTGAAGGCTGAATTGGGTAGCTCCATCCAATCCCTTGAAGTAGATCTCCAACAACTCTATCTTTGGAATCCCATGATGTGGGCAATCCAAAAGAACATCTTTAAATCTTTCCCATGACTTGGACAAGCTCTCCTTGTCCTTCATGATAAATGCATTGATCTTCCCTCTCATCTCAGCAATTTTGGAGGGGGGAAAGAATTTTGTGAAGAACTTCGTCGTCATCTCCTCCCAAGTGTTGATCTTTCCGGGAGGAACAGACTGGTACCAAGTAAGCGCCTTGTCTTTCAAAGAAAAGTAAAAAGGCCTTAACTTGTAATTATTATTTTCCACCCTTGAAGGTTTCAAGGTTTCCATCAAAATCTCATAGTTTTGTAAATGTTGATTCGGAGACTCCCTTTCTAAACCTCCAAACTGGCATTGGCGGATCATGGAAAGAACTTGCGGTCGAAGTTCATAATCATGCTCCGCTGGATCTCCTAGATTGACTCCTGGACGCCTCACTTGTTGGTTTGGGTCCATCCTCTGCCCTAGGGTCTGTGGAATACCTTCAAAAAGAACATCTCGGATTGGCATCCGAGGTGGAAGTATCTCGCCCGGGGCAGCTGGAGCGGGATCTTGCCTCGGTCGAGGGTCTGGTCGAGGCAAGATCTGAGCTCGTAACTCAGCCATGTCAGCTGCAATCTCTGCAGCTCTGGTGCGATTTTCCTCCCTTTCACGCTGCAATTCCTCCCTATTGAGGCGCAGCTGTTCCATCGCCTCATTCAACTCGGCCTCAAGATCGCGATCGTCTCAATTGGCCATTTTCACTTCTTTCAAGCGTCTCTTATATGTCTTTTCTGGCTCGGATCGTAAGGAATGATTTCCTTGCCAGCACGGGTTCTTCGCATAAACCTAACAAGAAGAACCTGCGAAAGTCACTCAAGTAGAGTGGTTAGTAGCACCAGGGCAATAGCCTTGAAAGACAACCGTAACTGGCTTGGTCTAGACCAAGTCCCCGGCAACGGCGCCAAAAACTTGTTCGCTCCAAATGGTGTGTGCAAGCTTTAAATCTATAACCCAAGAAGTTTGCTTAAAACAAGGATGCGAACCCGCAGTGTACGAATCAATTATAGTAAATGCAAGAATTTTGGGGTGCCGATCTCAGGGACTTAGGTGAAACAAAGAAAGTATAGGTTGTCAATATTGCAAATAACCACAAAAGCAATTAAAACAATCAAAGATGATAATAAGGTCAATTAAAGAAAATATGCAAATTCTAGGGATTAAAGCATCCAGTTGTGATTCCAACTCAAGATCTCAAGATAAGCGGACAAAGCTGAGGTTTTGCAAAGGGAAGGTGTTACTAAAGTGGAATAGATCACCGGGTAAGTCTCACTACTCACAATCCCAAGCCAAAGAACCTATCACCGGGTAAGTCTCAAGGTACTAAGGAAAGGAATTATAGTCTCAAGCCAACACACCAACTAAGGGAATAGAATCAACCTTTACCGGGTAAGTCTCAAGCTAACTCACAAAGATGGAATGAAGGCACACTCAAACCCCAATAAAGGATAAACCTTTATTACCTACACTTATGATCTTGGGTAAACAAACAAAGGAATTACCGGGTAAGTCTCATCCTAGGCTTGCATTGAACTAGGAAATGTGTAATAAGAATAGGATTTGGCAAACTCTAACACTTAACTATCAGTTATGGATCAAATAAGTCACCTCGGTCAGTCAAGTTCCACCCCGGCCGAGATGTTCATCGACTGAACGAGATGTTCTAGGGTTAAGGATAAAGACTCGAGCTTTCAGGGTCCTACTGGATTTAAGATTATTCTATCATTGTTTTTCCCACAACTTTCAGCCAATCACCCTAGAATCGCACAAGGAAATTAGCCATTCATCATCATAAAAGCAATAATCAAATATATGGGAAGAGAATGAATATTTGAACATAAAAACCTTAAGAACAAGGCTTCAATAACTGAATCAAATAAACAAATCAGCGTTCCTTGGATTACAAATCCAACAAGACAATCAACAAGAAGGGAATCTAAGAAAGTCTTACAAATCCCTTTAAAAAGCTATAACAAGCTATCAATCCTTCCTTGATTGATCTTCAATCTTTCTTCAAAACTCCAGAAAATCCCTTAATTGCTGGATGCTCTAAGCATGTAAGCATGGTTGAACTTGTGGAAAATCCAACCCTTTATATAGGAGAATTATCTCTCAAAGATAATAATATCTTAAAAAGATAATTTCCTAATAAAATATATCCATATCTCTAAAATAGATCTCCCAATTATATGATCTTCCTTCCAGAAATCCAGCCCAAAAATATAAGATCTCTCCATCCAAAAATAAAAGATCTCAGCCAAATAAAATATATCTCGCCGCGTTAAGGTATTCGCCTCGGTCGGGGCTCTCCTCTAGATCACCTCGGTCGAGGTTACTCTATGGTCAACCGAGGTGAATCTCAGTTGAAGGTGAAATCTCTTAAATCTGGTCCAAAGTAAATCTTCTTTGTTAATTCCATGCTTCCTGAGCTCCTCTTTAAGATCCTGAATGTAGCTCCAATGACTCCTTTGCTCCTTAGCTCCATTTTGATGCAAAACGTATCATTTTACCTACGATTACATTGAAACTTGGTGTAGACCTCGATTCCCGTAAAGGTAGATGAAACGACAATATAATCACATAATATACATTCAAACATGCGGATTATTGAAGATAAAACGTCTAAACAAGTCCCAAAATATAGACTATAATACATACTATCAGACCACACAATGGGTCCCGACCCTCAAAGTAGCAATAGCAAACAGATCTTACAACAAGGCACAAACGAATGAAAAGCAAAACTCAATATAAAACCAAAGGGTCAAACAAAGGAAAACGTAAAAGACTCGTAGCCGAGTTCAAAACAAAAGGGAAACAACAAAAGAAACATAAACCCGATCCCGTCCTATAATGCACGGTAACCCCGGCTGACCACAGCATCCGGATCACTCAGCAGCATCCTGAACCTGCTAACATCTACAACGACGGTATAAACCGTTAGCTAACATTCTAGATACTAGCAAGAGCGTAAATGCACAAACACACATAAGGTAAAAGAAAACACCCAGCGTGCTTGCACACAACCGGTTATTATCTTTCATTAAGGTTATCCATTACTAATTCAACTTCTTTTGTCACACGAGAATCTCTCGAATCTCGCCTCCGCTTCCGTCTACTAATAGAAATAGATCAGTACTATCCGTTACCTACGGGCCTGGGTTGCAAGAGCACATTCTAGTCTCCTGTAGAACTAGAAAAGTGGTCACTACCCGGTTATAATACACTTGAGCCAGTTAAGGTAATAAAGGGTGAATCTTATTCCGGTTATCCATTATAAAAAAATAAACAACAAAAACAAGCCAATACAATCCAACTAATACGTAGAATGAAGCTAAGTAAGTCCAAGGGACTTACCTCACTCGAAGGTAATCAAACTCAGGAACAACTCAGTTTCCTTCAAGAAAGGAACAAGGAAAGCCTGTTCACACAAACATCACGAATTAGGAACGAAACGGTTGCTAGAAGTCTATTGCTTCTAGTCCCAATGATCTATAAGAGATCTACACAAGCTAAGGGCTCAACCTTAGTCTAACAGCATACTCAGGAAACAAGGAACATCCATAAAGATCAAGGAAAGGAACGAGGAAAGCAAGGAAGGAAGCAACTCACAAGAACGGGAGTTACTACAAAGGAAACCGCATGAACGGTTGGACGAGGCGCAGGGGCGAAGGTCCGCGGGGGCAGGGATGTGCAGGTTCGGGGGCGGGGATATGCAGGCGCGCTGTCAGCTTTTTCTTCGACAGAACTCACAGCAAGGGACACCAAAGCTCGAACTTTTGATTCCAACACGTCAAGACTCAATTCCAGAGAGATTGAGAACAATGATACATCAACAACGAGAAGCCAACAAGAATCAAGGTTCAAACTTGATTCTTGGAGAAGAAGAAAAAGAGAGAAGAAGAAGAAGAAAACGAAAAGAAAGAAGGAAGCATGCTGCAGTACATGAACGTAAGGAAGAACAGAGAATGATGAACTTACATGTTCAGCATGATCATAGGGAAGCATGGGAACGGCTGCAACTCTTAGGGTTGAAGACGAATGCAAGAAACGGGAAAAAGGAGGAAAAGGCGAGAATATATAGAGACGGGCTGAAAAGATAGAAGAAAGGACGTTTAGGGTTAGGAAGAAGATAAGAAAACTAACCCATAACATAGAATATCGGATATTTTATCTACGGAAGGAAGATAAAAAAAACGAAAGAAAGATCGGGCGCGATCTGTCGTCAGCCGCGGGTGCGGCCTGCAGTAGGGGCGGCACACTTCACCGCAAGGGCGGTGAAGGCACAAGACTGGGGTCTTACATCAGATCCCCCTAAAAAAAAAGTTTCTTCCTGAAACTTGCAAAAGCCCAACGATCACAACAACACACAGAAACAAAATTGAACTCATATATTCCCACACGGGGCACGTAACTCAAAACGTCACAAAAAGTGTACGCAACGCAACAAAGGAAAAACCAAACAAAACAACAACGCTAACGGTGCATCAAGCTCGGCGCAAAACTCCGGATAGTTCCTCTAGATACTTTCCTCTGTCTCCCAAGTTGCCTCATTAGCTCCTCGCATCGACCACTGAATCTTCATCATCGGTATGTCCTTCAAACGCAAGTGTCTCGTACTACGTTCCAAGACAGCCACCGGGTTCTCTACGAACGTGTGGTCTGGCTTGATCACTAGATCCTCATGACTGACAATGTGTCTCGGGTCTGGTATGTATTCCCGTAGCTGAGACACATGGAAGACTAGTGAACACCCTCGAGTCTTGGTGGCAAAGTAAGTCGCTATGATGCCTCTCCAACTCGCTCAAGAATCTCGAATGGTCCAACATATCAGGGCTCAACTTCCCCTTGACACCAAAACGTCTGACACCTCGTGTCTGGGATACTCTCAACCAAACTTGAGTTCCAACTCTAAACTCCAAAGGTCTGCGCCTCTTATTAGCATAAGACTTCTGTCGACTCTACGCTACTAACATCCGCTCTCGAATCACTGCTAGTCGAGCCATGTCATCCTAAATCTGCTCAGGTGCTACTCCGCTAGCACTGCTCGGCTCATCCCAACACAACGGTGTACGACATCTCTCTCCGTATAAAGCCTCATTAGGAGCCATCCTGATCGATGCGTGCCAACTGTTGTTATACGAAAACTCCACTAAGGGAAGGTGATGTGGCCACACATGTCCCCAATCTAACACGCAGGCTCTCAACATGTCCTCTAAGGTCTGGATGGTCCTCTCGGACTGACCATCGGTCTGAGGATGATAAGCAGTCGTGAACTGCAGACTCGTACCTAGGGAAGCGTGAACTTGCTGCCAGAACCTCAAAATGAACAATCCGTCTCTATCGAGACAATAGTCCTAGGTACTCCATGAAGTCTCACTATCTGTCTCGTGAACTCCTCTGCCAATCGACTCACCGGCCAAGTTTCCTTGATCGGAATGAAACGTACGGTCTTCGTCAGTCGATCTACTATGACCCAAATAACATCAAAACCACGACTCGGTCTCAAACCGGTCACAAAATCCATCGAGATGTCTTCCCACTTCCACTGAGGGACGAGAAGTGGGTTTAGCTCGCCTCCTGGTCTATGATGCTCGATCTTGACCTACTGACAGGTTGCACACTGAGCTACATATCTCGTGACGTCTGGCTTTAGACCTCCCCACCAGAAAGAGCGTCTGATATCCTGATACATCTTACTCGCAACGAGATGTACTGAGTAAAAAGAAGAGTGAGCCTCCTAAAGGATCATTTGTCTCAACTCACGATTTGAAGGCACACAAACACGCTCCTGGCGTCTCAAAACTCCATCAGCACCACCTACAAACTGCAACGCCTCTCCTCAAGACATCCGGTCTCGGATTTGTGTCAAAGTTGGACAAATCTCCTACTTTTGTCGGATTTCGGCCAACAGATCAAGTACTATCTCCAAGGTGGATAGGTAGCTGTCGGAATCCGGGAAGTAGATATACATCTCTAACCATGCAAGATCTTGTTGTAAATCGTGGCTAAGTTGTCAGCCTAGCGATTGCCATCTCTCAGAGAGTCTTCCTACTAAGGGCATCTGCTACCACGTTAGCCTTCCTCGGGTAGTATAAGATCTCTAGATCAAAATCCTTGATCAACTTCAACCATCTGTGTTGGCGGTTATTCAACTCCCGCTGAGTGAATATGTACTTCAGACTCTTGTGGTCTGTGAATATTTGATACGTAGCTCCGTACAGATAATGCCTCCAAATCTTCAAAGCGTGAACAACAGCAGCCAACTCAAGGTCATGGGTAGGGTAATTCTCCTCGTACATCTTCAGCTGTCTAGACACGTAAGCAATCACCTTACCCTTCTGCATCAAAACACATCCTAAGCCCATCTTGGATGCGTCGCTGTAAACCACAAAATCCTCAATGTCCTCTGGCTGAGCTAGGATAGGAGTAGAGGTCAATCTCTTCTTCAACTCCTTAAAGCTCTACAGGCACGGCACGGACCATACGAACCTCGTAGACTTCCGCAACAAGGGAGTGAGCGGTCGGGCGATAACTGAAAAGCCTTCAACAAAACGCCGGTAGTAGCCCGCCAATCCTAAGAAGTTGCGTACCTCTTTGACGTTCTTAGGAGGCGACCAAGAAGCTACTGACTCAATCTTCACTAGATCTACCTTGATCCCTTCAGCTGAAACGATGTGACCAAGGAATGCTACCTCTGACATCCAAAACTCGCACTTAGAGAGCTTGGCGTAGAACTCTCTATCTTGTAAAACCTGAAGAACAATCCTCAAATGTCCTAAATGCTCCTCTCTACTGCGAGAGTAAACCAGAATGTCGTCTATGAAGACAACTACAAACTGGTCTAGAAAGTCGATGAAGATGTTTTTCATCAACTCCATGAAGACTGCGGGCGCATTCGTGAGCCCGAATGGCATCACTACAAACTCGTAGTGTCCATATCTGGTCCGAAATGCCGTCTTAGCTATATCCTGCTCTCTCACCCTCAGCTGGTGATATCCAGATCTCATATCGATCCTCAAAAACACTGAAGCTCCATGCAGCTGATCCAAAAGATCGTCGATACGGGGCAATGGGTACTTGTTCTTGATCGTCACCTTGTTCAACTCTCGGTAGTCGATACATAACCTCATTGACCCGTCTTTCATCCTGACGAAGAGAATTGGTGCGCCCCAAGGAGATACACTAGGGCGGATGAAGCCCTTCTCTGCTAACTCCTCGAGCTGCTTCTTCAACTCAAGCATCTCAATAGGTGCCATACGATAAGGAGCCTTAGAGATTGGTCTTGTACCGGGCTCTAGCTCAATGCCAAATTCTACACTCCTCTGTGGAGGTAAACATGATGGCTCTCCAAAGATGTCAGCAAACTCGCAAGCTACTGAAATCTCCTCCAAAGCCGGACTCATATTGTGCTTCATGACATAGCCCCAAAAAGCCTCACAACCCTAACTAATAATCCTTGCAGCTCGCACTGCACTGATGAATGTACCAGTCTTCCCGATATCCCATCCTCGGAAGATCTCAACATGGCCTGCATCGGTAGTTACCATCATTGTCCTCTTGCCGATGTCAAAACTGCTCGATGTCGATCCATCCAATTCATACCCAGAATAAATTCTTCATGTACTAAGTACATGACGAAGAAGTCAGCTGGCCAATCGCGACCTCCCAATCTAATAGGGCAATCGCGAACCTCTCGTGTACCTTGAATCTTACCTCATCGGGTAATCCTATAAAGAAGGGTCTACCTTCTACAGTAACTAAGGCCAATCTATCTACACATGCATCAAATATAAAAGAATTTGTAGCACCGGTATCGAAAAGAACTCTGAAAGGAAAACCATTAATATGAATGGTACCTATAGTTGTTGGCGTTGTCGGCTCTACAACACTCCTCAACTCATACACTCTAGCTGATGCATTTCTGGTGTCTGCAGATCCACCAACACGTCCTCTACCTCTCTCCTGCCCCGGAGTTGAACCTAGAGGAGCGGTAGAACCAAAAACTCTTTGTTGCTGTTGTTGATACTATGATCTTTGTTCACCTTCTACAACACTAGGAGGTGCGGAACCCTGCTGTGATAACGCTTTGCCCTGACGGCAAAACGCAGCTCTGTGTCCGGGCTTGCCACAAGAAAAGCAAGTCACTACTGGCTTCTTACAATCAGCTCGGATGTGTCCACCTACTCTGCAGTCATGACACTGTTGTCCTTTGTCAGAACTCTACTAGAAACCAGAACGTCCAGGCATCTGACTACACCCAAAACCAACTGCTCCAGCTTCAGCACTGGCTGATCTAGTCTTTTGTCTCTTCTCAGGACCTCCTGTCTGAGAATTTCTCCTCTGACCCGGTCGGTCTCTCTTAAAGGCAGAAGCTCTATCCTGATAGTCCGTCAAAGAATCACAACGGAAACCATCAAAATAAGAGTGTGTCGACTCCCTCAACCTCCGAGAGAAAGGGTAAACATGTTGATCCTCAGGTGGTGCAGACGGAACCAACAAAGACAACTCATCCTGAAACTTTTTGATGATCTCAACAATAGGCAAATCCTCGAGGAAATCCTGAAGACGGTCTCTCCTCATAGATGTAGGGCAGTAGCGATCTCTGATAACCGTCTTCATCTTCTCATAATTGGTGACCTTACTGCGAACGGTCCTCCACCAAGAATGAGCCTGATCCTTCAGCAATGTCTATGCTATGTTGACTCGACATCCTTCTAGGCAACCGATAGCCTCCATAGTAGAATCCAACTGTCCTAGCCACTACTCCACCTCCAATCTAGTCTTTTCCATGAAAGTGGGAACCTTCAGCTAGTCGAAATCCTTCAACCATCTGTCGGGCTTTGGCTCCTTCGCCTCAGCCGGCGCTCTAACAACCTCAACAACTCTAGCAGGCGAGGCAACGATATGTGTAACTCTTTGCGAAACCTCAGCTGATCTCGCGGGAACTGTTGGTACTGGTGTTGATCCTCCAGTCCTGATAGCCTCCTCAACTCTCTGCACATAGTTGCGATATGAAGAAGCTCCGATAGACACTCGTGTGGACTCCGTTGATGGCGCTCTCTGTGCTCCGGGCCTAACAACAGTCTCGTTCCCAGCCTCAGGAACAACACTCTCAGCAACTTATTCGGCAAACGCCTCAGCAACAAGCGGATCGGCAACTGAGGCTTGGCCCCGACCTCTAGCTAGTGGAGGTCTTCCTGCACGTCCTCGTCCACGGACGGCAGGTGGAAGTGGTGGTCAACCCCTTCCTCGTCATATGGCAGCGGTAGCTCTAGTGCGTGTCATCTGCTATAAGGATAGATATATAAGACTATAGCTACATAAGGCCACGCTGCAGCTAAAGCACAAAAACTAGGAAAAGCACATGTAAAGGCCAACATATAAGAAACTACACTGCTGAGATCCGCGGAGGTAGTGGTGGTCCCCCGTACATCTATCCTAGACCGACAAGTTTAAAACCAAACCCCCTTTTGAAAATGTTAGACCCCTTGCTGGTTCTATTTATTTGTACATCCGACCTTTAAAAGATTTTGAGTGCCATTGTTGCCAACCTAGAGCTCTAATACCAAATTGTAACACCCCAAGTTCTGGGAACTCGAAGCGCTACGGGCTAGAACCGCACAATGGGTCCCGACCCTCAGAGTAGCAACAACAAACGGATCTTACAACAAGACACAGACAAATTAATAGGAAAAACTCAATATAAAACCAAAGGTTCAAACAAAGGAAAACGTAAAAGACTCGCAGCCGAGTTCAAAACAAAAGGGAAACAACAAAAGAAACAGAAACCCGATCCCGTCCTATAATGCACGGGAACCCCGGCTGACCACACACATAAGGTAAAAGAAAACACATAGTGTGCTTGCACACAACCGGTTATTATTTTTCATTGAGGTTATCCATTATTAATTCAACTTCTTTTATCACACGAGAATCTCCCGAATCTCGCCTCCGCTTTCTTCTACCAATAGGAATAGATCAGTACTATCTGCTACCTACGGGTCTGGGTTGCAAGAGCACATTCTAGTATCTTGTAGAACTAGACAAGTGGCCACCACCCCGTTATAATACACTTGGGTCGGTTAAGGTAATAAAGGGTGAATCCTATTCCGGTTATCCATTATAACAATAATAAACAACACAAACAAGCCAATACAATCCAACTAATACGCGGAATGAAGCTAAGTAAGTCCAAGGGACTTTCCTCACTCGAAGGTAATCAAACTCAGCAACAACTCAGTTTCCCTCAATGATCTCTAAGAGATCTACACAAGTTAAGGGCTCAACCTTAGTCTAACAACATACTCAGGAAACAAGGAACATCCATAAGGATCAAGGAAAGGAACGAGGAAAGTAAGGAAGGAAGCAACTCACAAGAACGGGAGTTACTACAGAGGAAATCGTAGGGGCGGCTGGACGAGGCACAGGGGCGGAGGGCCGCGGGGGCGGGGATGTGCAGGCGCGGGGGCGGCTGCGTGACAGATAGCGTTGTCGTCTTTTTCTTCCACAGAACTCACAGCATGGGACACCAAATCTTGAATCTTTGATTCTAATACGTTAAGACTTAAATCTAGAGAGCTTGAGAACAACGATATATCAACAACGAGAAGCCAACAAGAATCAAGTTTTAAACTTGATTCTTGGAGAAGAAGAAAACGAAAAGAAAGAAGGAAGCATGCTGCAATACATGAACTTAAGGAAGAACAGAGAATGATGAACTTACACATTCAACAAGATCACAGGAAGTAAGGGAACGGTTGCAACTCTTAGGGTTGAAGGCAAATGCAAGAAACGGGAAAAAGGAGGAAAAGGTGGGAATATATAGAGAGACGGGCTGAAAAGATAGAAGGAATTACGTTTAGGGTTAGGAGGAAGATAAGGAAACCGGCCCATAAGATAGAATATCGGATATTCTATCTATGGAAGGAAGATTAAACGAACGAAAGAAAGATTGGGCGCGATCTGTCGTCAGCCGCAGGGGCGGCACACTTCACCGTGGGGCGGTGAAGGCAAAAGACTGGTGTCTTACAAGGCCCGAGAGGCTGGAGAAGACACTATGCCTGATACTGACCCTACTGCACCATTTTTTATCATTCTACCCAGGCTAGCGAGAGCTACTATGCACCTCCTTGTGACTTCTACTCTTATACAAAGACACATATGTCACATTTCACTTCATTTTGTGAGGATCAGCGAGGCCATGTTATGTCTCTTACTTCTGTTGTGATTGAGCTTACCTCCCAGATGTGTTATAACACTTGCCAGGATGAGCTTCATGCCCTTCACACCGATCTTTTGGATGAGTTCAAACGACGTGATCACAACAATTCCGGTGCAACTACCACTTGTTGCATCTCATGCATTTGTGAGTATTTGTCTCTCTTTACTTAGTTGCCTACCACATTGGGGACAATGTTGAGTGTTATGCTAGAAAGGTAGCACGAAAAGCTTTACATTTATAAACTCGATCGGAATTCCTGAACTACCTAGCGAAACCCGCAGTGTACGGATCGTTATGTAGGAAGGAAACTATTCCGAGGTCGAACACAAGGACTGAGGTGAAATCAAGTCATTCAATGATCAAGGATAGTGTAAACCTAAACTAAGATGAGATGAGGAATAAAGAAAGTGCAAAACACAATATTTTTGGATGGTTTTGGGTGATCAAACAAGGATCACAAATATATCAACATAAACAAGCAACACAAACACACAAACGCAAAGATAGAAGATAAGAGGTAAGAAAGCGGATTTTAGAGATTCGGAATGCCGATTATGACTATGGACTCATGCTTCTAAAGATCAAAGGAAAGTTGTGGTTGTTCGGATTTGGGTGTTTCTCTAATGGGAGCAATTACCGGGTAAGTCTCATGCTCCACTAGTCTCGAACCCAAGGTCCTATTACCGGGTAAGTCTCGAGGAACCTAAGGACGGGAATACTACACAAACCGGCCACTACCTAAGGGTCAAACCCCTCCTTACCGGGTAAGTCTCAGAGAAGGTAAGTCTTAGGCAACGATCCTACCACACTCAATCTAATAGCGACTTTTTTGGCTCACTACTACCTAGAGTTCATCATCTTATGTATCTAAGAGAGGAAATTACCGGGTAAGTCTCATTCTTCGAGAAGGTTGCTAACATTAGGTCACCCTAAGCTAGATTAGGCTCAACAAACACTAGGATTTCAACACATCTACATCCTAACATCCAGATTCATCAACATAAGCACAACAGAACAAAACACGGGTGGCTCATGCAAAACCACGGCCGTCGAAACATGAAGAACAAGCCGTGGTTTGGGTCTTAGTTGGGATTTCGAACACAAATCGATCCTAAGCTAACATGGAAGTCCATACAATCATAGTCCAAAGCATAAACATCATTCCTTCACCCTAGAATCGCATCTATTCAGCCAACAACATACATTTCAAGATCAAACTTCACAAATAAAGCATGCTTGCAAGTCATGGATAGATGATGAAGAATAATCCAAAGAAAAGACACTAAGAGCTAGAATAGAAGTTATCAATTCTTACAAAGGCTCCAAGAGTTGTTCAAAGTTGTTAACAATGGAAACCTTACTCAAAACCTCTCTAATCTCACTTTAAGATGAAAATCTACACTAATCTCTTCCAAGAACACCCACAATGGGTGCTTGGAAGAGAGGCTACAATGGAGAAGTGTTTTGGGGAAGAAGCTAGTTCAAAAATAAGGAAGAGAATCCTAAATTACAGCCTGCAGGATCATTTAAATACCCACCAAGAGCAAGAGTCATCCAAAGAGATCGTGGGACACGTGTCAACGTGGTCCAGACAGAAACCACGGGTAGATTCCACGGGTGTGGTTCTGGTCTCTGGCCGTGGTTTTGCTCTAGAAACTCTCGTTGGATCATTTAGCCGTGAGTTGGTGCAAGGCATGCACCAACTAGGTCCTATGTGTTCTCCTTTGCTCCTAGCTTGCTCCTTAACGAGTCCGGGAGAGTGCCATCACGAGGAATGATCCTCGAATGTGTTGATTGAGTCCAAAAGCTCCCAAAATACCTACAAAACATGCAAAGGTCCGTGTAGACGTCTATCTCGACAATATGCCTGAATTGAGCGCAAACGTCATGAACTAATGCCAAACCATGCATGAAAACCGGGAAAAACTATCTAAATGAATGCCTAAATTAACGTCATAAATCGTGTCATCAAAATACCCCATACTTAGCACTTGCTCGTCCCCGAGCAAGGTCCAACTATAGGCTACGAGATGACATGATTTATGAATGCAGAAAAACAGAAAAATATTTTTGGAATTGTGCTTCTAAAGATGGATCACCTTCATAGTGATGTTTCATGGCAATGGACAAGCAATCATGTACTAAATGAATGAAGGCACGGAAAGACAATCATACTTAACTCGAAAGCATGCATGAAAGGTAAAAATGATGAAATCAAGATGATCATGAGAATATCCAATCTAGATCACTAAGTCATACACATAAGCAAATAGGTCTTAAGGACTTAGGAAAGAAGAGGCCAAGAAACGTGATGATAAGGTGGGAATTTTCTAAGGTCATGTGGTGCAAATCCGGGAAAGGAACTAAACAACCACAACTTCACATTTATACTTCATCCACCAAAGTGTATTTTTCTCTTTCTTTTCTTTTCTTTTTCATTTTCTTTTTCTTTCACTTACTTTTGAGACAATGGCATTGATGTACAAAAGCCGAAACCTAGGTGATTAGCGGACCTCGGGATTTTTTTTACGAGGTGCCTCACACCGGGCACACATACCAAGGCTCGTTAGGGCATTCGGTTTATCCGACTTTGACAAGGCACAAACACCCGATTATGTGAATGGTGCCGAGTTACTCGTCCTCAAAACCAAAGTCCCCAAACCTATATTTTTTTACACTTTTCACAACACATTTTCAACAACTTCATTCACAAAATTCAAACACCTACTTCACCACCCCATACTTGCTTTTCACACACTCAACACACTAGCATGCTCCTATTCCCGGATGGGTCAAAAGAGGTCAAATTTTCATATCAATTGAGGTGCTCAAAGAACATGATCAAGATGAGAAGTAGAGGAAAATGAATTGCCTTAATCATTCCTAGATGATGTGCAAGAACTAACATGTAATTTCGACCATCAATCCTCAATCCAATCAAGGCAAACATCATAATCACAATTCATACATAGGATTCAAGAGAAGTATTTCAAGTCCACATATGCATAAATCCATTCAACACACAAGGCCGTCTATAGCCAATTCACAAAACAATATCATCATAAGGGTCATATCCAACTAGGAAGCACAAAATTTTTAAATTTTTCTGATTTTTTTTTTTGGAATTTTCGAAATATGTATATGTACAATGCAAAAACATGATAAGACCCGTGTGACAATAAAATGAAACTATCCTAGATGCGATCATGCCATGCTAAGAATCATGAAAACCCCACCCCATACTTAAAAACACATTGTCCCAATGTGCAAATCAAGTTAAGAAGAGTGAAAGAAGTCCTCACAATGTGAAAATGTAGTGTCTTCGGTATTTGGGTTAACTCGTGTGGAGTGGTGGTGATGGATGATCGATCAAGCATGGTAGAGAGCTCTTCATAGTCACTCCGGCGTCGAGACCCGCACCAAGGTGTGCGCGAGATGGGAGCTCTTCCATCCAACAAAGACACCTCAAGCCGTCCAAGTCTCACGTCCGCTCCACCCATGGTTGAAAACGAGATCATCGTCATCAACTCGCCTTACAAGGCTTCCTCATTGCCTAAAATCTACCACACAAACACAAAACACAAAAACACACAAAAACAAAAACAAAAGCAAAAGAGAAAAGGTAAAGAGTTGTACCAATGGGTTGCCTCCCATTAAGCGCTTCTTGTAGGTCATTAGCTTGACCAAACTCCGTGGATATGTCAATCCACCTCGAATGCCATGGTTTGCTTGAGGAGTCCAAGCAACCATCTTTTACCGGAATCCATGATGACAAGCAAGGGTCACTTGATGCCCAAATAAGCTTTAAGTTCTCTCTTCACCGGTAAGTAGTAGACTCCTTCTTTACCGCTTCCTTGATGATAGTATGGAGTTGCAACCATAGGTGCCACCCCCATACTTAGGTAATTTATACTCCGCGGTCAAACCGGTGAAACGCTTGTCATCCTCATCCTCTATGATCCGAAGAAAGCCGATCCTTGGAAAGAATCCTTCATTAAAGTGCTTCATAACCATCATGGATCCATCATGCTTGCCTCCATCATTCAAATTGGGAGATTCCTTAGGAAAGGGACTCCAATCTTCGTATGTACTCCGGGCAAGCAAGAAAGGATTGGAAGGGGTTCAAGTTAGCTTAGGATTCTCTTCGACAGAGCTTTCCACGGTCAAGTCCACGGGCGTGGAAGTGCCAGATAGGCCGTGGAAGTCTTTGTTTTCTTCCTCCCTCGTGAGCTCTTCAAGTGTGGTTCCGGGGTTGATGGCAAGGATGTCTAGGGATGAGAGCACTTCATTGCACTCCTCCAAAGGTGAAGGAGGTGGAGGTAAGCCTTGAAGGATGGTAGGATCTCCTAGCATAAGAGCATTCCTAATCTCCTCAATCTCCCTCCTCATTTGTTCATCTCTCTCGAAATTCAATCTTCTTTCATCCTTCAGGGCCAAATTCCTTAGCCTCACTTGCTCCCAAGCTTCATCCAACTCTTCTTGAAGTTCCTTAATGATCATGGTTGATTCGGACAATTCTTGGATCTCCTCATGGTGAACCTTTTCTTGATGACATACTTACGCTTCAAGCTCCATGTGGGAACTTGAAATGGAAGCAAGGTTGCTTTCTAGATCATCCATCTTCCTCAATATTTCTTCTAGCATTGATTCCACTCGATCATTGTGAGGTTGATGATGAGGTTCCTCATGAGGCAAGGTAGTCATGTGAGCTTGATCATGGGACTCGTGAAAGGCATTAAACTCCTCCCAATACTCAAATTCATCATGGAGAGGTCCTAGATCTTGGCTTTCCATCCACTCCTCATACTCCATGTTGTCAAGGTCATCTTGGAAGTACAATCCGTCCATGGCAAACATGAAAATGAAAAGACAAAAACAACACAAGATCAAAAGTAACAAGAAAGATAAACACTAAAAACAATCAAAATCAAATGACTTAATCTTAACCTAGTCCCCGGCAACGGCGCCAAAAACTTGTTACGCTAGAAAGGTAGCACAAAAAGCTTTACATTTATAAACTCGATCTGAATTCCTGAACTACCTAGCGAAACCCGCAGTGTACGAATAGTTATGTAGGAAGGAAAGTATTCTGAGGTCGAACATAAGGACTGAGGTGAAATCAAGTCATTTAATGATCAAGGATAGTGTAAACCTAAACTAAGATGAGATGAGGAATAAAGAAAGGGCAAAACACAATATTTTTTGATGGTTTTGGGTGATCAAACAAGGATCACAAATATATCAACACAAACAAGCAACACAAACACAAAGATAGGAGATAAGAGGTAAGAAAGCGGATTCTAGAGATTCGGAATGCCGATTATGACTATGGACTCATGCTTCTAAAGATCAAAGGAAAGTTGCGGTTGTTTGGATTTGGGTGTTTCTCTAATGGGAGCAATTACCGGGTAAGTCTCATGCTCCACTAGTCTCGAACCCAAGGCCCTATTACCGGGTAAGTCTCAAGGAACCTAAGGACGGGAATACTACACAAACCGGCCACTACCTAAGGGTCAAACCCCTCCTTACCGGGTAAGTCTCAGAGAAGGTAAGTCTTAGGCAACGATCCTACCACACTCAATCTAATAGCGACTTTTTTGGCTCACTACTACCTAGAGTTCATCATCTTATGTATCTAAGAGAGGAAATTACCGGGTAAGTCTCATTCTTCGAGAAGGTTGCTAACATTAGGTCACCCTAAGCTAGATTAGGCTCAACAAACACTAGGATTTCAACACATCTACATCCTAACATCCAGATTCATCAACATAAGCACAACAGAACAAAACACGGGTGGCTCATGCAAAACCACGGCCGTCGAAACATGAAGAACAAGCCGTGGTTTGGGTCTTAGTTGGGATTTCGAACACAAATCGATCCTAAGCTAACATGGAAGTCCATACAATCATAGTCCAAAGCATAAACATCATTCCTTCACCCTAGAATCGCATCTATTCAGCCAACAACATACATTTCAAGATCAAACTTCACAAATAAAGCATGCTTGCAAGTCATGGATAGATGATGAAGAATAATCCAAAGAAAAGACATTAAGAGCTAGAATAGAAGTTACCAGTTCTTACAAAGGCTCCAAGAGCTGTTCCAAGTTGTTAACTATGGAAACCTTACTCAAAACCTCTCTAATCTCACTTTAAGATGAAAATCTACATTAATCTCTTCCAGGAACACCCACAATGGGTGCTTGGAAGAGAGGCTACAATGGAGAAGTGTTTTGATGAAGAAGCTAGGTCAAAAAGAAGGACGAGAATCCTCAATTACAGCCTGCAAGATCATTTAAATACCCACCAAGAGCAAGAGTGATCCAAAGAGATCGTGGGACACGTGTCAACGTGGTCCAGACAGAAACCACGGGTAGATTCCACGGGCGTGGTTCTGGTCTATGGTCGTGGTTTTGCTCCAGAAACTCTCATTGGATCATTTAGCCTTGAGTTGGTGCAAGGCATGCACCAACTAGGTCCTATTTGTTCTCCTTTGCTCCTAGCTTGCTCCTTAACGAGTCCGGGAGAGTGCCATCACGAGGAATGATCCTCGAATGTGTCGATTGAGTCCAAAAGCTCCCAAAATACCTACAAAGCATGCAAAGGTCCGTGTAGACGTCTATCTCGACAATATGCCTGAATTAAGCGCAAACGTCATGAACTAATGCCAAACCATGCATGAAAACCGGGAAAAACTATCTAAATGAATGCCTAAATTAACGTCATAAATCGTGTCATCATTGAGTTTAAGGATGAGGTGTTTGTACTCACTCAAATATTCATGTTTCCCTTTCTTGTCATACATTTCCCTTTCTTGAAACTTTTTTATTTTTGTTGAATCTGTCCTTGCATTTAGTGTAGTTAAGTCGGACGGAGTATGTATTCTCTTCTGAAACTTGATATATTGGAAAATTTCTATTTGATAATTGACGTGCTTATGATGCTTTAGATTATATATTGTTGCTATTGTTTATGCACATGAGTTTTGTATGAATTTTGATGATTAATGTAGCCAGACATTACCTAGTGAGCACCCTTGACCTTTGGACATGCACTTTTATGTGTCGTTTCTTTCATTTTTTTGTGTAATATTCAACATGCTTAGTTCCTTCTAGAACTTGTGATTGACTCTTGTTCAAAACGACACGTTCATTTAATTCTATATATATGTTTGTGAAGATGATTGAGGCCCTCTTTGTTAAGCATATGTGACCTTTCCTACTTTTATACATGTTTCCCTTCCATTATCCACTTCTTGCTTGTATTTCCTCTTCTTTGGTGCTGCACAAGAAATAATGTATGAAGTGTTCCCTCAAAAAATTGTGAATGTTCACAAGAGTTATTGTACACGTTTCAAATGTATTATTCTTATGGAAGCTCTCTTGATGGGTGGTGAAAGGGACAAAAGTCCCCGAGGTTGATTCAAGATGATGAAGAAGAAGAAGAAGAAGAAGAAGAAGAAGAAGAAGAAGAAGAAGAAGAAGAAGAAGAAGAAGAAGAAGAAGAAGAAGAATGAAAAGAAAGAGAAACAAAAGGGAGGGAAGATGCAGCAAGCTCAAGAACGTGAGGGAGCGACAAAGGGAAGAAGACTTACATGTTCAACAAGGTTCACAAGAGAAGAAGGCTACAACTTTCGAGGTTGATAAAACGTAAGCAAGAAACGGGAAAAGGAAGAGAAAGCGGGAATATATAGGAAACGGTTGGAAAAGATAGAAGGAAGGATGTCCCTAGGGTTAGAAGATCAAAGGAAAGCCGGGGGCGGTTGATAACACGATTTATGACATAGGTTTAAGCACTCATTTAGATAGTTTTTCCGCTCATTCATGCATGGTTTAGCACTAGTTCGTGACGATTTGCACTTAATTCATGTATGTTGTCGAGATAGACGTCTACACGGACTTTTGCATGTTTTGTAGGTATTTTGGGAGCTTTTGGAGCTTAATCGATAGAATCGAGGATCGTTCCTCGTGATGACACACTTCCGGACCCATTGGGAAGAAAGTTAGGAGCAAAGAAGAACACGTGGGACCTTGTTGGTGCATGCCTTGCACCAAATCGTGGCTTGATGATCCATAGAAGTATGAATCACCAAAAGCACGGCCACTGGGACTTCCACAGGCGTGGAAATAGGCCGTGGTTCTCCCTGCACAGCTACAACAGTTGTCCCACGATCTCCATAACCGACCCTTGCCCTTGATGGTGTATAAAATGTGGTCCTGCAGGCTGTTGAGGGCATCCTCCATCATTCCATTCTCTCCCACACTCTCAACAACACATATTCTCTCATTGGAAGATTGGATTGGAGCTACTCTTGGAGGAGAAGAAAGGCTTCCATTTTAGAAGAAGAGAAGAACACACCATTCTTAGTTTTTCATAGCTTTTAGAGTGAAGATTGTTGGAAACATTTTCTAGGGTTGTAAGAACGAATCGAACCTTCTTTTGAAGGGTTGTAAGTCTTTCTTTGACATCTATTCATCTCGTTTTTCTTGTTCTATTTGCTTCATCTATCTTTCATTTTATTAATTTGACATGGACTCCATGATTTTATGTTTGATGACCTTGATTGTGATGATGCATGTTGTTGGCTAAGTAGATGTGATTTTAGGGTAAGGAAATGATGGTTATGGCTTGGACTATGATAGGATAGACTTAAACATACCTTTGGATGCTTTGTTTGCTCGAACCTAGCCTCTGTTCAAAATCACCGTCTGTTCTAAGGGGTTCCACGGCTGTGGACTTGATTAACTGCTCGTGATTCTTGTCTGACTTGCTTGCATTGATAAATCTAAGTGTTAGGTTGTTAGATTGTTGAAATCCTAGTGTTTATTGAGCTATATCTATCCTAGGGTGATGTAGTGTTAGCAACTAAGTGTGAGAAGAGACCTACCCGGTGATTCTTGCTCTTAGATACCTAAGATGATGAACTCTAGGTAGTAGTGAGCCTCATAAGCCGCTATTAGACTGAGTGTGCTAGGATTTATGTTTAGGACTTGCCTTTCCGAGACTTACCCGGTAAGGAGAGGTTAGATCTCTAGATGACAATCCGGTTCGTGTAGAATTCCTATCCTTAGGCTCTTTCAGACTTACCCGGTGATGAGACCTTAGGAACGGACTAGTGGACCATGAGACCTACCCGGTGATTGATCCCAATCTAGAAACACTCACTCCCTACATACTATAGTTGATCCAAGGAATGATTAGATAGCTTGAGTCCTATGCCATAACCGGAATTTCTAATCCCTAGAATCCACTTTTCTCTTTGATTACCTATCTCGTGTTTGTGTTCGTTTATTTGCCTTGCTAGCTTAGTTGTTTGTTAATCTTGCATGATTTGTGATCTTTGATTGATCACCATAAAACCAATCCAAAAACATTGAGATTTTCATTTCTTTATTTCTTTCTCTTTTCTTAGCCTAGATTAACACTATCCTTAGTCACTATTGATTCAATTTCACCTTAGTCCTTGTGTTCGACCTCGGAATACTTTCCTTTCTACAAAACGATCCGTACACTGGGGGTTTCGCTAGGTAGTTTAGGATTCTAGTTCGATTACCATAAATGTAAAGCTTTTTGTGCTACCTAAATAGCGTAACAAGTTTTTGGCGCCGTTTCCGGGGACTAGGTCTAGATTGAGTCATTTTCGTGATTGTTTATAATGTAGGTCTTTCTTGTTGCTTTTGATCTTGTTTGGTTTGTGTCTTTGTGTTTTCAGGACATCTCTCACTCTTTATGTGTATGCGAAGATCTCGTGGCAAGGATTTAGCTCCATTCTATCCCGAACCGGAGAAGACCCTTAAGGCTAGATCTAAGAGCATCAAGAAGAAGAAAGAGATGGCCGTAAGAGATCTTCAAGCTGAGTTGGATGAGGCTTTAGAGCAAATTAGGTTAAGAGATGAGCTCTTGGAGAATGAAAGGAGACTTGCCTATGAGAATAAGTGTCCAGCCCATTATGTAAAAGATCGTGGCTTTAACTTGTACGTTAAAAGATCGCCTAAATCACGGTTCCATAGGATTCCACGCCCGTGGTTTAGAGCGTGGAATTTCATCACGGTGCTTCACAACTTCCACGGTCATGTAACCCTCTGGAATGCTCCACGCTTGTATTGCCAAAGTTCCACGGCCGTGGTTTTGAGCGTGGACTCCATTACGGCCGTATTTTAGAGCGTGGAACATAGATTGCTCGTAAATCTCCTTTGTTTTGTGTCATTCTTCATCCTAGCATCTTCCTTAGCTCCTTTGTGGTGTCCTCAATCCTCGGACATGCTCAATCCATCTCCATTCTGCCTTATTCAGCTCGGTTTTAGCTCTTATTCGCCTACAATCAACACAAAGCTTATGTAGACCTCTATATCGACAATGTAGATAAACTAGCTCACAATTGCTTCAATGCTTTATCAATGAACACCAATATGGATGAAATACACTTAGAAAACGTGCCTAAAATATCACAATATTTCATGCTAACAAAGTGCAAGCAAACTTGTCTTCCAAGGAGGAAGATGTGAATTACATGGGAAGGGGAAACTTCAACAACTATCAAGGCCCAATGAACTTCAACAAGAACCGGTAATTCAACAATTACCGGCCTAACCACAACCATCCCGGGTTTTCCTATTCTAACCCGGATGGAGCCTTGAACCCTCCCGCTTCCACAAGCGCAGCTCCACCACCAAAGGCTTCACAAGAACCTCCACCCGGATTTACTCAACCTCCAAAGGATAGAACCGAGATGATTTTTGAGCAATTGCTTGGGAGGTTGAGTGGTCTTGAGAGCACGGTGACTTCCATTTCTAAGGCTCAAAAGGTGTTGGAAGCACAAGTGTTCCAAAAGGCGGGTGAAGCTCATAGAGATCCGGGAAAGCTTCCCGGAAGAACCGAAGATAACCCAAGAGGCCAAGTGTTGGCTATTACAACAAGGAGTGGGCTGAGCATGAAGGATCCCTTACCTAAGGGAAATGATAAGGGGAACCAAGTAGTGGTAGAAGAAGAGACATTGCAAGAAGAAGGAGGCAAAAGCAAGGAAGATGAGCCAACATATGTAGCGCCACCTCCATACAAGCCACCACTACCGTTCCCACAATCACGAGCAAGAGCTCGCTTGGACAAACACTTTGGTAAATTCCTTGAACTTATGTCTAAATTGCATATTAACATTCCGTTCATGGATGCTATACTAGGAATGCCGGCATATGGCAAGTTTTTGAAGGAAATACTCTCCAACAAGAGGAAGTTGGAGGAGTATGGAGAAGTAAGAATAACCAAGAGGTCCTCGGAATTGATCCAAACCATGAAGGAGGAGATGCCTCATAAGCTAAGAGATCCGGGATCTTTTTGTGTGCCAATTGAAGTGGGAGAAGTGAAGTATGAAGCCCTATGTGATCTTGGGGCAAGTGTAAGCATCATACCGCTTGCACTTTGCAATAAGGTTGGGTTAGGAGAGCCAAAGCCGGTCAAGATGACCCTTTACATGGCGGACCGTTCGATCACTCACCCGGTTGGAATCTTGGAGGACATACCGGTGCAACTCGGGAAGTTCTATGTGCCGATTGATTTTGTTGTCTTGGACATCCCGGCGGACTGTCCGGTTCCTATCATCTTGGGGAGACCTTTCCTAGCCACTTCCAGATGTTTGGTGGATTGCAAAAATGGAATTTTCTCCTTCAACATTGGAGAAGAGAATATCAAGTTCAAATTATCCACAATGATGAAAGGGACAACCCTTGGTGAAGATGTGTTCAACATTGTCGAGCAAGAGGAGTATAGAGAAGTTGTGAACTCGATCTTGATCAAGGACCCCTTGGAGAAGGTTCTTAGCTTAAGTTTGATGGAGGAAGGAGTTGAGGAGACCTGCAATGAGGAAATCAAGGCTTTGGAAGCATTGGAAAAGGAGACAAGAGCTGAATTTGAAGCACACGAAGATGTGCTGAATTGTTGTGTGAACTACGGCATGGGTGGAAGAACCACGCCCGTGGAATGTCCCGTGGAACTCTCTGGAATGCTCAAAAAGGCTAGCTTTGCAAGTTCCACGGCCGTGGTTGTGCCAGAGCCCGTGATTTTGCCCGTGGTTTCTCCAGAAACTGCATTAGTTGTTGATCAAGCTTCAAGGAGCTTTGGGGAGTCTTACATGGCTTTGGATTCATCTCAACCAACATTGTATGGAGCGTCTCCAACCGATAAAGGTCCTCCTAAACTTGAACTTAAACCCCTCCCCTCTCATCTTAAGTATGCTTTTCTTTGTGAAGAATCTACATATCCGGTGATTGTTAATGCATGCTTGAATGATGACGAGTTGAACAGATTGTTGCATGAGTTGAGATTACATAGGAAGGCTATTAGCTATACAATTGATGATTTAGTTGGCATTAAACCTTCTTTGTGCATGCATAAGATCTTAATGGATGATATCATAAACCTTCAATTGAACCTCAAAGAAGACTAAACCCCATCATGAAAGAAGTAGTAAAGAAAGAGATTCTTAAATTGCTAGATGAGGGAATCATTTTCCCGATTTCGGATAGTAAGTGGGTTAGTCCGGTGCATGTGGTTCCTAAGAAGGGTAGGATGACCGTAGTGACCAATGAGAATAATGAACTAATTCCGACTAGAACGGTTACGGGATGGAGGATGTGTATAGACTATAGGAAACTAAATGTGGCCTCTAGGAAAGATCACTTCCCTCTTCTCTTTATTGACCAAATGCTAGAGAGATTAGCTCAACATTCTCACTTTTGCTACTTAGATGGTTATAGTGGATTCTTCCAAATCCCTATCCACCCCGATGACCAAGAGAAAACTACATTCACATGTCCTTGGGGTACATTTGCATATAGGAGAATGCCATTTGGGTTGTGTAATGCACCTGCCACCTTTCAAAGGTGTATGATGGCTATCTTTTCTGAGTATATTGAAAATATCATGGAAGTGTTTATGGATGATTTCTCTGTTTATGGATCTTCATTTGATGATTGTTTAGCTAATTTGTCTTTGGTGCTTAAGAGATGTGAGGAGACAAATCTTGTCTTGAATTGGGAAAAATGCCACTTTGTGGTAAGTGAAGGCATTGTGTTGGGACACTTGGTGTCCAACCATGGCATTGAGTTTGATAGGGCTAAGATAGAGACGATAGAGAAGTTGCCACCACCTACCTCGGTGAAGGGGGTAAGGAGTTTCTTAGGGCATGCCGGTTTTTACCGGAGATTCATTAAAGATTTCTCTAAGATTTCTAAGCCTCTTACTAACCTACTAATGAAAGATGTTGAGTTTGTTTTCTCCAAGGATTGCCTTGAGGCTTTTTGTAGGTTGAATAATGCTTTGATCTCCGCACCTATCATGCAACCTCCGGATTGGAGTTTACCGTTTGAGATCATGTGCGACGCGAGTGATGTAGCCGTTGGGGCTGTTTTGGGACAAAGGAAAGATGGGCTTACACATGCCATCTATTATGCTAGAAAGACGCTAGATGATGCCCAACTCAATTATGCTACCACCGAGAAGGAGTTGCTAGCGGTTGTGTATGCATTTAAGAAGTTCTGCTCATATCTTGTTGGAGCGAAGGTCATTGTGTATACGGATCATGCTGCGATCCGTTATCTCCTTACAAAGAAGGATGCCAATCCTCGTTTGATTCGGTGGATTCTTCTTCTTCAAGAGTTTGATTTGAAAATTCAGGATAAGAAGGGGTCCGAAAATTCTGTGGCAGATCACCTTAGTAGACTCCCACCATTGGAGATCGAGAGAGATGACATCCCTATTGATGACTCATTCCGGGATGAGCAATTGCAATTGGTGGAAGAATGCTTGCTTCAAGTGTCCAAAGGAAATGAGCCATGGTATGCCGACATTGTAAACTACCTTGTGTGTGAGGAGGTGCCACCCGGTTTATCCTATGCCCAAAGGAAGAAGTTCTTCAAAGATGTGAGATATTACTATTGGAGTGAACCGCTTTTGTTCAAGAGAGGGCCGGATGGAGTCTTTAGGAGATGCATACCGGAGGATGAGGTGGAGAGTGTGATCCGCCATTGTCATTCCTTGCCATGTGGAGGGCATGCTAGCTCACACAAGACATGTGCAAAGGTGTTGCAATTCGGGTTCCATTGGCCAAGTTTGTTCAAGGACGTGTAGAATTTTGTGGTAGCTTGTGATGCTTGCCAAAGGACGGGCAACATCTCAAGGAGGAATGAGATGCCCTTGAACAACATACAAGAAGTGGAGATATTTGACGTGTGAGGTGTGGACTTCATGGGACCATTCCCTTCTTCATGTGGCAACCTCTACATCCTATTGGCGGTGGACTATGTTTCGAGATGGGTGGAGGCAATCACTTCTCCCATAAATGATGCCAAGGTTGTGGTGCGGTTCTTCAACCGAGTGATTTTCCCTAGGTTTGGGACACCAAGGGTGATCATAAGTGATGGAGAAAAGCACTCCACAAATAGGAACTTCGGAACACTTTTGGCTAAGTATGGGGTGACTCATAAGGTGGCAACACCTTACCATCCCCAAACTAGTGGTCAAGTGGAGATCTCCAACCGGGAGATAAAAGGGATCCTTGAGAAGACGGTTTCTAGAACGAGAAAAGATTGGGCTATGAAGCTCGATGAGGCCTTGTGGGCTTATAGAACCGCTTTGAAGACACCGATTGGCACCACTCCTTACAAGCTAGTTTATGGCAAGTCTTGCCACCTTCCGGTGGAGATGGAGCATAGAGCGTATTGGGCTATAAGGTGGCTGAATTTTGACCTCAAGGAGGCCGGAGAGAAAAGATTGCTAGACATGAACGCTCTTGAGGAGATCCGGTTGGATGCCTATGAAAACGCCCGGATCTACAAGGAAAGGACCAAACGTTGGCATGACAAGCGTCTCATCCCGAAGGAGTTGAGTGAGGGAGACTTGGTCCTTCTCTTCAACTTAAGGCTGCGGCTCTTACCCGGAAAGCTAAAGTCAAGATGGATGGGTCCTTATGTGGTGAAGAAGATCTTTCCCCATGGAGCGGTTGAGATAGGAGGGGAGCATTGTGGAGATTTTAAGGTGAATGGGCACCGGTTGAAGAAGTATATCCCAGGAGCTCCGGTGGACATGATTGCCCCACTTCACCTTGAGTAGAACGTCCCCGAGTTTGGTCAAGCTAATGACTTTAAAGAAGCGCTTGGTGGGAGGCAACCCATTGGTAGACATCTTTCCCTTTTTTCGTTTTGTTTTGGTTTTGAGTTTTCCGTTTTTGTTTGTTTTTGTGTGTTTGGAGTTTGTGTGCGAGAATCCAAGTAGCATGAAGCCTTGCATGACATGTGGATGATGATGATGAGTCCCTCATCAATTATGAGTGGAGCGGACGTGGGACTTGGACGGCTAGCGGTGCCTAGCGCGGATCCCGACGCCATAACAAACATCATGAGCTCTCTACCATCGTTGAAAGGATCATCCACCATCACTCCATTTGAGTGAACCCAAATACCGAAGTAAACCACTTTTACATTGTGAGGACCCTCTTTCACTCTTCTTTACTTAAAGTGCACATTGGGGACAATGTGTTTCTAAGTATGGGGTGGGATTTTCATGATCACTTGCATGATTAGCATCTAGGATAGTTTCTTTTAGTCACATGTTTCATTATGTCTTGCACTGTACATACATATTTTGAAAAATCCAAAAAAATCAGAAAATTTTAAAAAAAATTTAGTGCTTCTAAGCTTGGGAATGACCCTTATGATGAAATTGTCTTGTGAATTGGCTATGGATGGCCTTGTGTGTTGAATAGATGAATGCATATGTGGACTTGAAGTACTTATCTTGAATCCCATGAATGATTTGTGATTATGATGCTTGCCTTGATTGGATTGAGGATTGAAAGTCGAAGTTGCATGCTAGTTCTTGCACATCATTTAGGAATGACTAAGGCAATCATTTTCCTCTACTTCTCATCTTGATCATGCTGCTTGAGCACCTCAATTAATGAAAATTTTGACCTCTTTTGACCCATCCGGGAATAGGAGCATGCTAGTGTGTTGATGTGTGTGAAAAGCAAGTGTGGGGTGAAGTTGTTGATGAATGAATGTTGTGAATGAAGTGCTGAAATTGTTGTGAAAGTGTAGACAAAAATATAGGTTTGGGGACGTTGGTTTAAATGACGAGTAACTCGGCACCATTCACATAATCGGGTGTTTGTGCCTTGCCAAAGTCAAATAAACCGATAGTCCTAACGAGTTTTGGTATATGTGCCCGGTGTGGAGCACCTCGAAAAATAAAAAAAGAAAAAGCCCGAGGCCCGCTAATCACCAAGGTTTTGGCTTTTGTACACCAATGCCATTGTCTCAAAAATAAGTGAAAAAGAAAAGAAAACAAAGAAAAGATGGAGAAAAATATACACTTGTGGGGAAGTTGATCAAAAATGAAATTGTTGAGTTAGTTCCTTTCCCGGATTAGCATCACATAACCTAAGAATTCCCACCTAATCACAACGTTTCTTAGCCTCTTCTTTCCTAAGTCCTTGTGACCTATTTGCATGTGTGTAAGACTTAGTGATCTAGATTGGATATACTCATGATCATCTTGGCTTCTTCATTTTTACCTTTCATGCATGCTTTCTAGTTAAGTATAATTGTCTTTTCGTGCCTTCATTCATTTGATGCATGATTGCTTGTCCATTTACCATGAAACATGACTATGAAGGTGATCCAATATTAGAAGCACAATCCCAAAAATATTTTCAGTTTTTCATGCATTCATAAATCATGTCATCTCTTTGCCTATATTCGGACTTTGCTCGGGGACGAGCAAACCTTAAGTATGGGGTATTTTTGATAACACGATTTATGATGTAGGTTTAAGCACTCATTTAGATAGTTTTCCGCTCATTCATGCATGGTTTAGCACTAATTCGTGACGAATTGCACTTAATTCATGTATGTTGTCGAGATAGACGTCTACACGGACTTTTGCATGTTTTGTAGGTATGTTGGGAGCTTTTGGAGCTTAATCGATACATTCGAGGATTTTTCCTCGTGATGACACACTTCCGGACCCATTGGGAAGCAAGTTAGGAGCAAAGGAGAACACATGGGACCTTGTTGGTGCATGCCTTGCACCAAATCGTGGCTTAATGATCCATAGAAGTATGAATCACCAAAACCACGGCCACTGGAACTTCCACGGCCGTGGAAATAGGCTGTAGTTCTCCCTGCACAGCTGCGACAGCTGTCCCACGATCTCCATAACCGACCCTTGCCCTTGATGGTGTATAAAATGTGGTCCTGCAGGTTGTTGAGGGTATCCCCCATCATTCCATTCTCTTCCACACTCTCAACAACACATATTCTCTCATTGGAAGATTGGATTGGAGCTACTCTTGGAGGAGAAGAAAGGCTTCCATTGGAGAAGAAGAGAAGAACACACCATTCTTAGTTTTTCATAGCTTTTAGAGTGAAGATTGTTGGAAACATTTTCTAGGGTTGTAAGAACGAATCGAACCTTCTTTTGAAGGGTTGTAAGTCTCTCTTTGACATCTATTCAGCTCGTTTTTCTTGTTCTATTTTCTTCATCTATCTTTCATTTTATTAATTTGGCATGGACTCCATGATTTTATGTTTGATGACCTTGATTGTGATGATGCATGTTGTTGGCTAAGTAGATGTGATTCTAGGGTAAGGAAATGATGGTTATGGCTTGGACTATGATAGGATAGACTTAAACGTACCTTTGGATGCTTTGTTTGCTCAAACCTAGCCTCTGTTCAAAATCACCGTCTGTTCTAAGGGGTTCCACGGCCGTGGACTTGATGAATTGCTCGTGGTTCTTGTCTGACTTGATTGCATTGATAAATCTAAGTGTCAGGTTGTTAGATTGTTGAAATCCTAATGTTTATTGAGCTATATCTATCCTAGGGTGACCTAGTGTTAGCAACTAAGTGTAAGAAGAGACCTACCCGGTGATTCTTGCTCTTAGATACCGAAGATGATGAACTCTAGGTAGTAGTGAGCCTCATAAGCCGCTATTGGACTGAGTGTGCTAGGATTGATGTTTAGGACTTGCCTTTCCGAGACTTACCCGGTAAGGAGAGGTTAGATCCCTAGATGACAATCCGGTTCGTGTAGAATTCCTATCCTTAGGCTCTTTGAGACTTACCCGGTGATGAGACCTTAGGAACGGACTAGTGGACCATGAGACCTACCCGGTGATTGATCCCAATCTAGAAACACTCACTCCCAACATACTATAGTTGATCCAAGGAATGATTAGATAGCTTGAGTCCTATGCCATAACCGGAATTTCTAATCTCTAGAATCCACTTTTCTCTTTGATTACCTATCTTGTGTTTGTGTTCGTTTATTTGCCTTGCTAGCTTAGTTGTTTGTTAATCTTGCATGATTTGTGATCTTTGATTGATCACCACAAAACCAATGCAAAAACATTGAGATTTTCATTTCTTTATTTCTTTCTCTTTTCTTAGCCTAGATCAACACTATCCTTAGTCACTATTGATTCAATTTCACCTCAGTCCTTGTGTTCGACCTCGGAATACTTTCCTTTCTACAAAACGATCCGTACACTGTGGGGTTTTTCTAGGTAGTTTAGGTACACTGCGGGTTTTGAGGTTGGTAATATGTAAGCAAGAAACGGGAAAAGGAAGAGAAAGCGGGAATATATAGGAAACGGTTGGAAAAGATAGAAGAAAGGATGTCCCTAGGGTTAGAAGATCAAAGGAAAGCCGGGGGCGGTCGACCCTGCCGCAGGGCTGCTGGCCGCATGGGCGGTGAAGGTCAAACTAGGGCATTATAGTTGTTGCACGGACATGGACCTTATTTCCTCGTACATCATCTCTTGCAAATAGTTCATCGGTGGGGATTCTTGACCAGTAGCAAAGCATCTCCTCATCATGAGTAGGAGCTCTACTCGAACTCCTAACAGTGCGCTCCATAGCGATAGATCCTATGAGCAAGGAAAATTGGACGAATTGTTGGACCACCACGGGTGCGATGAAAGAAGGCCACATATGTGATGAAAGAGGGCCGCGGGTGCGGCGTTGATAGGCCACAAGGGGCGGTGAAGAGCAGTCGCGGGTGTGGTGATGAATCATGTACATGCGCTCGAAGAAGAAATAGGTGGTCAGTGAGGGGAGCCCCTTCGGAGTGAGGGCAACAATTTCGGTGATGAGTGGTGGATATATATTTAGAAAAACGTTACACTTGACAATTATCCACTCAACAAGAGATATGATTGATCCTTGAATTATATTAATCTTAAGTTCTTTTTTTTTCTATGTTGTTCTTATCCACATCATATGTAACTATCAATTCTACAACCTTGATAGTATTTTTACTAAGTAAAATATGAAAACCTTCAACACACAACAAGACAATAGCATTCAAATAAGAACTCAACAAGATACATGCAATATAAAAACACATTAATATAAGCATGTAATTAACTCTCTCTCTCACAATTTATCAAAAAAAAAAAACTCTCTCTCACAATGAACACTCACAATCCGTTAATGTAAATCGTGTTTGCTAATAGAAACGCAACCCGAACCCGGAACTGACAATTCCTAGCAATATGTATAATATCAATAAATCTATATGGTCATGCTAGATAAACTGATAAGATTCAATAAACAATCAAGCAAAAGAGAATTAATAAAAAATATATAAAGAAAAATGAACAAAAGTAGAATACTCACAACCAATATCTATTGAAGGCTTCAAACGTCAAGTGCAACAATGAAAGCTTTCTCCCTAGTACTCATGAAAGAGAAAATAGATGAAAAATAGATAGAAAGGCATAATGCAAAGTGATGTGTGAATTGAGGTGTTTTTTACAAATCCTAACACCTCTTTTGATAGTAGTCTAGGAATTAAAAGCATGGAAAACAAAAAGTCTTAAAGTGATTTCTAGATATTGAAAGCAATACACGTCCAGACTTAACGTTTGGATTTATTTCTTTAGAAGTTGTTCACCGTGGGCACGGTGGGTCCCAACCTCGGGTGCAGCAAGCCGAACGGCAAAGTCTTGTCTTCAACCGGGCATGCTCTCATATTTTGTCGGGGAGGTGCTCATGAGTTCACCGTGGGTGTGGTGGCAATGAGCTACGGGTGCGACAGGGTGTGGTAAAGGGAAGGATTGGGGTCGGTGAGTTTGCACTCCACTACGGGTGCGGCGGATCTTTGTCGCGGATGTGTCAATACTTTCAACTACTCTTTTGTATGGCTCTTCGGCGTTTCACTTCAAAGTCTTCCAAAACTCTATTAATCCCTTAATTTCTTCAATCTCGTCTTCACATCTGGATTACAAAAGTATGAACTAACATCATTTATATCATGCTAATAACCATTATATATGATATACAATTTATCACCTATCACCCAATGAAGATTAATTGGGAAGTTCATCTTCTCTTGTTGACTTTGTTGTGTTAGACATTAAAGTAGACGAGAAGATAATAGCCTTAGAAAAAAGTTTTTTAGGTAGAGTGAAATTGATTAATATTTCCACATTATTGTAAGAGACTTGTGACTTCATTTATGAAGTTTACATTTTATCATTTCTATTCAATCAAAAGGAGGGATTTTTATTGAAAAGTTGTGAATCCTAACTAGGTTGTTTCATGTGTGTGTTAATCTTTTTCAAGGTTGGTGCTACAAGACAAACTAGTCTCTCCTTGTATTTGTCTTATTTAGAAGGTTTGTGTAAGGTTAAAGAAGGAAGGGTGAAAGGTAATTCTTTGTATCGGATTTTGACACATAATTGGTCAATCTTTGCAAGTCTTATAATAGTCTTATCTTTCTATATTTATCATTTATCATTCCATTTTATCATCTATTACTTCGCATTTTGATTTACAAGAAATCTCGGCCTGTTCTTTCCTAAATCTCGCCCGAGATTTTGTCTAAGTTACCCGAGATTTCATTCTGTTGTTCAATTTGAGAACTTTCAATCTAGATCGGGAACGGCGGCATCAACCTCGCATCAAAGTGGTATCAGAGCTAAGCGATTGAAGTCCGTCTCAGGTTTGAGTCTTTTTTTAATTGAGTCTTCTTTGAGTCATATAAAAATTGAGTATTTTCTTGTTGCAATTATTTGAGAATAATGTGTGTTGGCTTGGTCTTTAGAAAGAGAGAAACGTCATAGCCAAACACAAAGTCAGTCACTGACCTTTCAACCATCTCACCCAACCGTACCTAAAGTTGAGATCTTTACTTTACTTATTTTCAAAGTTTCGTAAATTTTTCTTATCCACTTTAACGATCATATATTTATTGGATTTGAGTCAAATCTAATAGATATCTAGTTGGTGATTCAAGGAGGAGAAAGTTTTGAAAAAAAATTATTGTTAAAGATTTATCTAGTAGGGGAGATCTTATTAAAGCTTTTCAACAACGATATATACGCTTCTCCATCAATAAAAGATCTCAAGCCAACTAGGAAGTAGTACACTAGAAGTGATTGTTGATCATCGACGACAAATCATCAATTTTCAACAATCTTGGTCAGTTCATCAAGGAATCTTGGCCGAGATTTTCACCCAAGATTGCTAATGTTTTCAATTTTTCGAGAAATATTTTAGGCATAATCTGAATAGTCAAAGTGCACCTTGTGCAAGAGTACATCAAAAGAAGACTTTATATACCAACCTTGATCAAGTTACAAGCCTTAGTCATTCCCAAAACCAATCTCGGCTATCTTTCTCTCTCTCTAACTGCGCAAATTCAAGATACGTATTTCTCTCTTCTTAATCTCTTGTGTGCTATTTCTAGCCTCTTTCTATTCTAAACACTTTGAGTCATTCCTTTGGGTGTGTTAGTTAGTATCTATACTTTCTATCATGCTAGTATGTTATACTTGCAATATTCTTTCTACCTTGAAATAAATTGTGTGAAGAGACTTGCAGCGGAGTATCTGAACTAACTTCCAACAAAAGAACCTTTCTCCAAACCAAGTTGACTACTTGAGGTATCCAAGGATATTCTAGTTGAATCTAGTTCATCGACTAGTAAAGAAGTATTAATCCATCCAAGGCAATTGCATCAAATCAGCTTGAGATTCACAACAGAGTGTGAGTACGAGAAAACAAGTAAGGAACCCTCGTTTTCACTAACTTTACGCATTTGTTGTTACTTTGTGTGATTGTGCATGACGTCTAATGATAGCATGAATTATAGTCTATATTTTGGGGTTTGTTTAGACGTTTTATCTTCAATGATCTGCAAGTTTGTATGTATATTATGTGATTATATTACCATTTCATCTACCTTTGCGAGAATCGAGGTCTACACCTAGTTTTGTTGTAATCGTAGGTAAAATGGCGCGTTTTGCATAAAAAAGGAGCAAAAGGAGCTATGAAGTCATTGGAGCTACATTCAGGAACATAAGGAACCATCCAGGAAGCATAGCCATGGACTAAATATTCACTTTGGACCAGATTTGAGAGATTTCACATTCAGTTGTGACTCACCTCGGTTGACCACAGATTCACCTCGACCGAGGTGATCCAGAGAAGTCGACTCGACCGAGGCGGACACCTGGGACGCGGCGAGAATATTTTATTCTTGGCTGAGATCTTTTATCTTTGGAAAGAGATCTTATATTTTTGGGCTTGGCTCCTGGAAGGAAGAAGATATGCTAGATCATATATTTTACCTATTTTTATGGGAAGCGATCTTTCGATATCTTATCTTTGGAGAGTAATTTTCCTATAAAAAGGGTCGGATTTCCCACAAATCCGACATCCGCATACAGTTGGAGATCCTGCATACACCTGATATCACCTCGCTTACACCTTATACACCGCAGCATCCATACTCCAGTTGGGAGATTTGAAGAACCTTTTTGAAGGTTGAAGGAAGAAAGTCTATAGCTTTGATAGCTTTTGAAGGGTTTTTGTAAGATTATCTTAGATTCCCTTCCTTCTTGTTTGTCTTGTTGGATTTCTATCCAAGGAACGCTTGTTGGTTTGATAATTGATTCAGTTATTGAAGCCTTTCTCTTAAGGTTTTCTTGTTCGCTTATTCTCTTTCTTCCCATATATTTGATTAATACTTTCATGATAATGAGTGGCTAATCTCTTTGTGTGATTCTAGGGTGATTGGCTGAAGGTTTTGGGAAAACAATGATAGAATAATCTTAATCACAGTAGGACCCTGAAAGTTCGAGTCTTTAACCTTAACCCGAAGCATCTCGCTCAGTCGATGAACATCTCGGCCGGGGTGGAATTTGGCTGACCGAGGTGACTTATCTGATCCGACACTGAGAGTTAAGTGTTAGAGTTTGCCAAATCCTATTCTTATTACACCTTTCCTGGTCCAATGCAAGCTTAGGATGAGACTTACCCGGTAATTCCTTAGTTTGTTTACCTAAGATCGTGAGTGTAGGTAATAAAGGTTTATCCTTTATTGGGGTTTGAGTGTGCTTTCATCCCATCTTTGTGAGTTAGCCTGAGACTTACCCGGTAAAGGTTGATTCTATTCCCTTAGATGGTGTGTTAGTTTGAGGTTATAGTTCTTTTCCTTAATTCCTTGAGACTTACCCGGTAATAGGAGTTGCAGTTTTGGATTAGTGAGTAGTGAGACTTACCCGGTGATCTATTCCACTTTATTAACACCTTCCCTTTGCAAAGACCTCAGCTTTGTCCGCTTATCTTCAGATCTTGAGTTGGAACCACAACTTGATGTTTTAATCCCTAAAATTGCATATTTCCTTTATTGACTTTTATCATCTTTGATTGTTTTAATTGCTTTGTGGTTAGTGATTGCTAAAGCTTACCGTAATTGGACTTTGTTTCACTTAGTCCTTGTGATCGACCCTTGGAATTCCTTGCTTTTTACTACGATTGACCCGTACACTGCGGGTTCGTATCCTTGTTTTAAGCTTACATCTAGGGTTATAAATTTAAAGCTTGCACATACCATTTGGAGCGAACAAGATTTTGGCGCTGTTGCTGGGGACTTGGTCTAGACCGAGCCAGTTACGGTTTGCTCTTGGGGCACTTGCCCCCGTGTCTACTAACCACTCTACTTGAGTGACTTTTGCAGGTTCTTTCTTAGGTTTATGCGAAGAACCCGCACTGGGAAGGAAATTGTACCTTACGATCCCGAACCAGAAAAGACATACAAACGACGCTTACGAGAAGCGAAGATGGCCAACCAAGACAATCGCGACCTTGAGGCCGAGTTGAAAGAGGCACTAGAGCAGCTACGCCTCAGCAGGGAAGAGCTAAGGCAAGAGAAAGAAGAAACTCGCACCAGGATTGAGGCGATCGAAGCAGATATGGCATCCTTACGAGACCAATATCAACTTCGACCGAGGGAAGATCCAGTTCCCGATGCTGGACCGATGCAGGTCCCAGTCGTTGACCCTCGACCGAGGCAGGTTCCAGTACCTGACGCCCCGGCCGAGATACTTCCACCTCGGATGCCAGTCCGAGGTGTTCTTCTTGCAGGAATCCCACAAACCCTAGGTCAAAGGATGGACCCCAATCAACAACTGAGGCATCCAGGAGTTAACCTAGGAGATCCAGCGGACCATGACTACGAACTTCGACCGCAAGTTCTATCCATGATTCGCCAATGCCAGTTCGGAGGGCTACAGAAGGAATCCCCACATCAACATCTTCAAAACTATGAGATCTTGATGGAGAACTTGAGACCCTCAAGGATTGAAAATAACAACTACAAGCTAAGACCTTTTTACTTTTCTTATAAAGATAGAGCTCTTACTTGGTATCAATCTCTTCCTCCAGGAAAAATCATCACATGGGAGGAGATGACTACGGAATTCTTGACTAAATTCTTCCCCCTCCCCCTCAAAGACCGCTGAAATGAGAGGGAAGATCAATGCTTTCATTATGAAGGACAAGGAGAGCTTGTCCAAGTCATGGGAGAGGTTCAAGGACATTCTTTTGGATTGCCCACATCATGGGATTCCAAAGATAGAGTTATTGGAGATATACTTCAAGGGACTGGACGGAAGCACCCAGTTCAACCTCCAACTACTCTCCGCCGGTACCTTTATGGACATGGCGATTGACGAAGCTTGGGACTTCATCGAGAAGCAAGCTTTGCATATGGAGAAGTACACCCATCAAGGAGCTGAAGGTGGAGTTAAAAGAGTTAACTTCCAAGAAACTCAGCCCAACAACAATCAACTCACGTCTTTGAAGAACGACGTGAAGCAATTGAAGGAACTATTGGTTGCTCAAACCAAGAAGGAAGATCAAAGACAAAGGAACAACAACAATGGGTACCGTAACAACAACAACGGTTCCCGGAACAACAATTACAACAATAACAATAGAGGGTCCAATAGCAACAATTGGAGGGCAAACACCCAAAATTCTGGTAACAATCATTCTAACTCCAATTCTAACGATTCCTCTAATCCTTTCCTCTCTTCCCCTTCTTCTTCTTCTACTCCATTAAAGAGCCAAGGGCAAGGATCAAGTTCGTCTCAGCCGGAAAAGAAAGACGCAGTGCTGGAGGCTATATTGATCAAGCTTAGTGCTATGGAAACTTCTATGACTTCATTTTCGAAGGCCCAAAAAGCCTTTGAACAACAACTTGCAAGTAGGGCGAATAAAGCGCCAAGAGATCCAGGGAAGCTTCCAGCAAGGACGGAAAGCAACCCTAAGGGACAGATCATGGCCATAACTACGAGGAGTGGACTGAAAACTGCAGATCCAGTGCCTCGGTCGGTGCCAATACCGACGAAGACCACCTCGGTTCAGGTGCACTCAAAGAACACTTCGGCCGAGATTCCAACCGAAGTGGAGCCACAAAAAGCGGAGGGGAAAACTGAAGTTTATGTTCCACCTCCTGCATACAAACCACCACTTCCATTCCCCTAGTCAAGGGCCAGAGCACATCTAGACAAGCACTTTGATAAGTTCCTTGACTTGATGAATAAACTGCACATTAACATTCCTTTCCTTGATGCTATTCTAGGAATGCCCGCCTATGGGAAGTTCTTGAAGGAGATCCTATCAAGGAAGAGGAAATTGGAAGATTTTGGTGAAGTTAGGATGACATCTAAATCCTCGGAACTTATTCAAATCATGAAGGAGAAGATGCCACCCAAATTGAGAGATCCCGGCTCATTTTGCATTCCTATTCAAGTTGGGGATGTCACTTGTAAAGCCCTATGTGATCTAGGAGCCAGCGTGAGCATCATTCCGCTGGAGCTATGTGCGAAGATCGGACTTGGAGAGCCCAAGCCGGTCAAGATTCGACTATACATGGCAGATCGCTCCATCACCCATCCCGTGGGAATTCTGGAGGACGTTCCGGTCAAGTTAGGTAACTTCTATTTACCAATAGACTTTGTTGTACTTGACATTCCCGCAGATTATCCTGTTCCTATTATTCTCGGGAGGCCATTTCTAGCAACTTCGGGTTGCAACGTGGATTGCAAGAATGCCAAGTTGAAATTCAACATTGGTGGCGATGAGGTGGAGTTCGCATTACTTAAAGCCATGAAAGGGGAGCAGCTAAGCGATGATATCTTCAACATCAACGATGAAGAAGAATCAAGAGAATTGGTGAGCTCTATCCTTATTAACGATCCACTCGAAAGAGTTATTAGTTTCAGTTTAATGGAGGAAGGTATAGATGCTTCTTGTGATGCAGATATACGGAGCTTAAAAGCACTGGAAGAAGATCCAGGAGCTAAAACTGAGAAGCTAATCCAGGAGACGAAATTCTCTAGTTTCGGTTCCAGTTACAGTACCTCGACTGAGGCACTATCTGGACTGAGCGAGGCGACTGAAGAACATCTCGGTCAACGCCTCTGCGCCTCGACCGAGGTCGATGGCGAGATGATGTCAACTGAGACTGCTGAAAATCACAAACTTCTTACTCCCTTCTCTGACATTCATCCTCAGTTGGTGGAACATTCCATCCACCAACTTTCTGATAATAAAGGACCTTGGTATGCTGATATTGTGAATTATCTTGTTTGCCAGGAAGTACCGCCCCATTGACGTACTCTCAAAAGAAGAGATTCTTCAAGGAAGTACGTCATTACTACTGGGATGAACCGCTGCTATTCAAGCACGGGTTGGATGGGATGCTTCGAAGATGCATTCCGGAAGATGAAGTTAATTGCGTCATACGGCATTGTCATTCACTTCCTTGTGGAGGACATGCTAGCACCGATAAAACATGCGTTAAGGTATTACGTTCCGGTTTCTTTTGGCCTACATTATTTAAGGATGTGCAATCGTTTATTGTCTCTTGTGATGCATGCCAAAGAACAGAAAATTTATCAAGGAGGAACGAAATGCCACTTAATAACATTCAAGAGGTGGAAATTTTTTATGTATAGGGGATAGACTTCATGGGACCTTTCCCATCCTCCTGAGGAAACCTCTATATTCTTCTTGCAGTTGATTACGTCTCTAGATGGGTTGAAGCCATTGCTTCTCCTACTAATGACGCCAAGGTGGTTGTGAAGTTCTTAAACAGAACTATCTTTCCACGTTTTGGAACTCCACGCATCATCATCAGCGATGGAGGAACGCATTTCATCAACCGGAAGTTCAAGGCACTTCTATCGAAGTATGGGGTAACCCACAAGGTATCAACCCCTTATCACCCTCAAACTAGTGGACAGGTCGAGATCTCGAATAGAGAAATCAAGGCAATTTTGGAGAAGACCGTCTCTAGGACGAGGAAGGATTGGTCCATGAAATTGGACGATGCTCTTTGGGCCTACAGGACCGCATTTAAGACTCCCATAGGCACCATCCCTTATAATTTGGTATATGGGAAGTCTTGCCATTTCCCCGTTGAGTTAGAACACAAAGCATATTGGGCGATCAAATGGTTGAACTTCGACATTAAGGAGGCCGGCGAGAAGTGGCTATTGGACATCAACGAGCTGGAGGAGCTGCGTTTGAATGCTTATGAGAATGCCAAAATCTATAAGGAGAGGACGAAGAAATGGCATGACAAGCGTATCATCCCAAAGGAGCTTAACGAAGGAGACTTAGTTCTACTCTTCAACTCCCGCCTCCGCCTCTTTCCAGGTAAGTTAAAATCTAGATGGACCGCACCTTATGTTGTGAAACATGTTTTTCCTCATGGTGCAGTTGAGATATGGGGCGAAACGAGCGGAAACTTCAAGGTCAATGGTCATAGACTTAAGAAGTACAAACCGGAAATTCTGGTTGAGGAGGTTGCACCAATATACCTCGTTTGAGACGCATCATGGTCCACCTAGCGACCTTAAACCAAGCGCTTCTTGGGAGGCAACCCAAGGTATTGCTTTCTTTTTCCTTTTTCTAGTCTAGCTTAGATAGTTTTGCTTTTGCTTTGCTTTGTTTGTTTTTGGCGTCCTAGACAGATAACAGGTGACATCTAAGGAAGGAGTACAAACCAGGAGCATAACTGGAAGGACAGAAGTTCGAGAATTTGAGAAGACGAAGTTTGACTGAGGCACATCTCGGTTGCTGTCAAAGCACCTCGACCGAGATGATTCTTGAGCAACCGAGGCGACTAGGGTTTCTGAAGAACCACCTCGGTCAGTACCACCTCGGTCCAGTCGAGACCACCTCGACCGAGGTGACAGCAGTTCCAGAAAGGGTATAAAAAGGGGAAAATTTTCTTTTTATCCTCTTTACCTACCCCCTCGACCACGGCGACCCATTTCACCTCGCCTCTTCGATTCTCGCTCATTTTCAAAGATTTTCGCTTCCAAACTACGATTAAAGCATAGAGGATCCCAAAGCAACATCGATATGCGAAGAAATCGAACCGAAACGGCCGAACGAGGTAAAACGAGTACAAAACCCTAACCTCGCTGTTTTCGCTTCAATTTGGGCTTGGATTGCCCTGCATTTGCTGAGAAATGGATTAAGTACCCCATAGGAACCAGTTGTAGTGATTTTGGGGGAAAAGAACTGGAAATTTTGAGGAAATTAGTCACGCAGTTTTCGCCTCGGCCCAGACGTGTTGTGCCTCGGCTGAGGTGTTCTTGAGTGTTGTCAGACCGACCGAGGTGACCTGACAGTGAGAATTTGAAAAGAAGTTCTGAGAGACGTCTTGCTATTAGGGATAGATCCTCCCCTTCCCCTTCTTCCTCTTCTTCCCGACCCTATCGCCCGGTGATCCACGAGCGACACCGGGTCGATTACGACCGTATAGCAGCCCGTCCAGTGATAGCACCTCGCTTCCTGGACGTGTCAGTCTTTGACTGTCTCCATGTGGATGGAGACCTTAGACGGATAATATCGACGGTAGGATTGGATCAGTTTACTGAGATCCGCGCACCTGCCTACTTGGAGCCCACCTTAGAGTTTATTAGCTCCTTCACCTACCTCCCCACAGAGCGTTCTGTGAAGTACCGGTAGATGAACCGGAACTTCATAGTTCCACTAGAGTATTGGAGGGATATTTTTGGTTTCCCTGCCCCGACAGTTGTTGATTTCCCGTCCTGATCTGTAGCTAGGGAGTTTTGGGGACAGATTGCTCACGTGGTTGAGCACGCAGATAGGTGGCGCCCTGGAGATTCCAAGGAGAAGGTCATCTTTCACTTAGCTTTTAGGTTAGCCCACCGCATTTTCAGCGAGACGCTTCTGGCGCGTACTGAGACGCCCCACAAGGTCCGACAGGGGGAGCTGTTTAGCCTATATTGCATGGTGACTGGAGGGATCCCCGACTTTGGATTGATGTTGGCAGAGGACCTGCACAAGATCAAGGCCAAGGCGAAGGGGGACATTTGCTGCGGAGGACTTGTGACCCACATCGCCAGCTACCAGGACATGGATCTCAGCGCTTGCACTATGGTGGCGGCTGCCAAGCCGCTTGGGCTGCAGGAGATGATCACTCGGTGGATTCTGGTTCCCCGAGGACTGACTACACCATACGTGGCTATGCCATGGGAGCTGACTGCACCGCAGGGGATCAGGTGGTTAGCACAGTTTACAACTTATGACCCTCATTATTGGCAGACCGCCTGGGCCCCACTGATGGAGGATTATAGAGAGGCAACAACTGCCCCAGCTGAGGAGGAGGAGGTAGATGATGAGGAGACTGCTGATGACATGGATGGTGGAGTCCCGATGGATATAGGGACAGATACTGTCGGGACGAGTGCGCCGGTTATTGATCTAGATGATGATGATGATACTGAGCCGGCACCTGCTGCATCACTAGTGAGACCTGCTAGGCGTAGGGCACGCCGACATAGAGATCTAGAGGCTCACCGTCGGATCGATGATCTGACAGAGCAGATGATAGACTCTTATGCTGCTCTTACTATGGACATCGATGAGAGATTTGCCGCCCAGCACCGATAGATCGACAGTTGGACTCATCAGATGCTAGAGAGCCAGCATTATCAGCGCAGGATGATGGAGATCCAGTTCCAGCAGACTATAGGTTATCCATTTGACCCATCTCAGTACCCATACGTGCCACCACCACCACTACCACCGGATCAGGATTATTGAGAGCTGCAGGATTTTCTTTCTTATTTTTATGCAGTTCAGCTTATTATCCGGTGAGTATTTTATTCCTTAGACTTATTTTGACCCACTGGGACAGTGTGTCCCAAGTATGGTGTGTTTATTGATGTATTATTTGACACTTATGTGATATATGACTCTACTTGATCGAATATTTATTTATATTTATGCTTCAGTTTGCTTCTATGTGTTTATCTGAGACTGCATGCATACTTACAAGTTATTTGATTGAGAAAAACGTCGAAACTAAAAAAAACTGGTTGTAAAAAAAAAAATTTTGACCTCGACCGGGGAAGTTCTGGCCAAACGAGGTGTTTCACCTCGGTTGACCTAAGAACACCTCGACCGAGGTGGGTTAACTGAGAGTTTTCGAAAATGATTTTTTTTGTGCTTCTTATCTGGATATGATCTCAGTGAAGATCTTGCTTACTGACTGGTTTTGAAATCTTTATGTGTTTGAAAGGTTTTATAATATATTAAGTTGCTAAATGCTTTGTTTGAAATTTTTGGCATGTTTAATACTTTGTTTTTATCCAAATTATGTTGAATTTGAAGGTTGACATCACGTCATGAGTTCTCTCACTTTCTTCCTGGAAAGACCAAGGCAATTCATTCTTCTCTCTTCTTCTTCTTGATCATGCTTAACCCCTCATATACATTTTGCCTCCCTTTACCTATCCGGGAATTTGGAAGCAAGCGAAGTGGTGAAAGCAAGTGAAGTTAAAGTTGAGAAGTTGGTTGGAAGTGAAAGTGTTAGAAAATAATAATAGGTTTGGGGAAGTCAATCATGATGATGAGTAACTCGGCACCATTCACATAGCTAGGTGTTTGTGTCTTGCCAAAGTTGGATTGAGCGATATTCCTAACGGGTCATGGTATGTGCATCAAGGGTTTGATGCATCTCAAAAAATTGATGATTGCTGATTTCCTAGGCTTCGGTTATTGTGCACCTCTGTCCATGCATCCCAAAAAGTAAAGTAAAAAGAAAAAGTGTGAAATAAGCAAAGCTTATTGGTGGAAGATGTTGAAAGTCAAAGTGAAAGTGAAGTATATCCTTTTCCCGGATTCCAGCACCACATTACCTTACATACATCCCTACCCTACACGTTTCTTGACCTTTCTTTTGGGAAGCCCTTGAGACCTCGAGCTTGTTGATTGACTTAGTGGTTTAAACTGGATTATGCATGATTAATTTCGATAATTATGACTTATTATGCATTCTATGATTTTATGCAAAGATGAACAACTTTCTTATATTTATAAAATGTTTTTATCATATTTTGATTTTAAATTCCATGGAGTATTCTCTTAGAGTGATCTATGATTGTTGCACACCATAAAAATGTTTTGAAAGGCTTTCCATTGATTTTCTTGACTTATAATCCATTCTACCTTTCCTTTTATATGCGGAACTTGCTTGGGGACAAGCAAGGGCTAAGTATGGGGTATTTTGATAGCATGAATTATAGTCTATATTTTGGGGTTTGTTTGGACGTTTTATCTTTAATGATCTGCATGTTTGTATGTATATTTATGTGATTATATTACCATTTCATCTACCTTTGCGGGAATCAAGGTCTACACCTAGTTTTGTTGTAATCGTAGGTAAAATGGCGCGTTTTGCATCAAAAAGGAGCAAAAGGAGTTATGAAGTCATTGGAGCTACATTCAGGAACATAAGGAACCATCTAGGAAGCATAGCCATGGATTAAAGATTCACTTTGGACCAGATTTGAGAGATTTCACATTCAGTTGTGACTCACCTCGGTTGACCACAGATTCACCTAGACCGAGGTGATCCAGAGAAGTCGACTCAACCGAGGCAGACACCTGGGACGCGGCGAGAATATTTTATTCTTGGCTAAGATCTTTTATCTTTGGAAAGAGATCTTATATTTTTGGGCTTGGCTCCTGGAAGGAAGAAGATATGCTAGATCATATATTTTACCTATTTTTATGGGAAGAGATCTTTCTAAGATATCTTATCTTTGGAGAGTAATTTTCCTATAAAAAGGGTCGGATTTCCCACAAATCCGACATCCGCATACAGTTGGAGATCCTGCATACACCCAATATCACCTCGCTTACACCTTATACACCGCAGCAGCCATACTCCAGTTGGGAGATTTGAAGAACCTTTTTGAAGGTTGAAGGAAGAAAGTCTATAGCTATGATAGCTTTTGAAGGGTTTTTGTAAGATTATCTTAGATTCCCTTCCTTGTTGTTTGTCTTGTTGGACTTCTATCCAAGGAACGCTTGTTGGTTTGATAATTGATTCAGTTATTGAAGCCTTTCTCTTAAGGTTTTCTTGTTCGATTATTCTCTTTCTTCCCATATATTTGATTAATACTTTCATGATGATGAGTGGCTAATCTCTTTCTGTGATTCTAGGGTGATTGGCTGAAAATTGTGGGAAAAACAATGATAGAATAATCTTAATCACAGTAGGACCCTGAAAGTTCGAGTCTTTAACCTTTACCCTAAGCATCTCTCTCAGTCGATGAACATCTCGGCCGGGGTGGAATTTGGTTGACCGAGCTAACTTATCTGATCCGAAACTGAGAGTTAAGTGTTAGAGTTTGCCAAATTCTATTCTTATTACACCTTTCCTGGTCCAATGCAAGCTTAGGATGAGACTTACCCGGTAATTCCTTAGTTTGTTTACCTAAGATCATGAGTGTAGGTAATAAAGGTTTATCCTTTATTGGGGTTTGAGTGTGCTTTCATCCCATCTTTGTGAGTTGGCTTGAGACTTACCCGGTAAAGGTTGATTCTATTCCCTTAGATGGTGTGTTAGTTTGAGGTTATAGTTCTTTTCCTTAATTCCTTGAGACTTACACGGTAATAGGAGTTGCGGTTTTGGATTAGTGAGTAGTGAGACTTACCCGGTGATCTATTCCACTTTAGTAACACCTTCCCTTTGCAAAAACCTCAGCTTTGTCCGTTTATCTTTAGATCTTGAGTTGGAACCACAACTAGATGCTTTAATCCCTAGAATTGCATATTTTCTTTATTGACTTTTATCATCTTTGATTGTTTTAATTGCTTTGTGGTTAGTGATTGCTAAAGCTTACCGTAATTGGACTTTGTTTCACTAAGTCCCTGTGATCGACCCCTAGAATTCCTTGCTTTTTACTACGATTGACCCGTACACTGCGGGTTCGCATCCTTATTTTAAGCTTACGTCTAGGGTTATAAATTTAAAGCTTGCACACACCGTTTGGAGCGAACAAGTTTTTGGGCTTGACGGACACTTGGGACGCGGCGAGAATATTTTATTCTTGGCTGAGATCTTTTATCTTTGGAAAGAGATCTTATATTTTTGGGCTTGGCTCCTGGAAGGAAGAACATATGCTAGATCATATATTTTACCTATTTTTATGGGAAGAGATCTTTCCAAGATATCTTATCTTTGGAGAGTAATTTTCCTATAAAAAGGGTCAGATTTCCCATAAATCCGACATCCGCATACAGTTGGAGATCTCGCATAGAACACAGTAGCCATACTCCAGTTGGGAGATTTGAAGAACCTTTTTGAAGGTTGAAGAAGGAAGATTGTAGCTTTTATAGCTTTTGAAGGGTTTTTGTAAGATCATCTTAGATTCCCTTCATTGTTGTCTTGTCTTGTTGGATTTCTATCCAAGGAACGCTTTGTTGTGATATTTGATTCAGTTATTGAAGTCTTTTCATTAAATTCTTCTTGTTCAAATATTCACTTTCTTCCCATTACTTGATTAATACTTTCATGATGATGAGTGGCTAATCTCTTTGTGTGATTCTAGGGTGATTGGCTGAAGGTTGTGGGAAAAACAATGATAGAATGATCTTAATCACAGTAGGACCCTGAAAGTTCGAGTCTTTAACCTTAACCCTAAGCATCTCGCTCAGTCGATGAACATCTCGGCCGGGGTGGAATTTGGCTGACCGAGGTGACTTATCTAATCCGAAACTGAGAGTTAAGTGTTAGAGTTTGCCAAATCCTATTCTTATTACACCTTTCCTGGTTCAATGCAAGCTTAGGATGAGACTTACCCGGTAATTCCTTAGTTTGTTTACCTAAGATCGTGAGTGTAGGTAATAAAGGTTTATCCTTTATTGGGGTTTGAGTGTGCTTTCATCCCATCTTTGTGAGTTAGCCTGAGACTTACCCGGTAAAGGTTGATTCTATTCCCTTAGATGGTGTGTTAGTTTGAGGTTATAGTTCTTTTCCTTAATTCCTTGAGACTTACCCGGTAATAGGAGTTGCGGTTTTGGATTAGTGAGTAGTGAGACTTACCCGGTGATCTATTCCACTTTAGTAACACCTTCCCTTTGCAAAAACCTCAGCTTTGTCCGCTTATCTTTAGATCTTGAGTTGGAACCACAACTAGATGCTTTAATCTCTAGAATTGCATATTTCCTTTATTGACTTTTATCATCTTTGATTATTTTAATTGCTTTGTGGTTAGTGATTGCTAAAGCTTACCGTAATTGGACTTTGTTTCACTAAGTCCCTGTGATCGACCCCTGGAATTCCTTGCTTTTTACTACGATTGACCCGTACACTGCGGGTTCGCATCCTTGTTTTAAGCTTACGTCTAGGGTTATAAATTTAAAGCTTGCACACACCGTTTGGAGCGAACATCTAACAACCCACGAGGTTCACGACAGGGTGACCCAACGAGTCCTGAAACCAAGGATGAACTTTCACAACTCATGATGATGGTTTCAGCAAGGCTGGAAACTCGCCCCAGAGAACAAATCTCGGCTTAAAACCTCGGCCCCTACCAGAGATTTCACCCAATATTTTCCCTTGAGATGGGTGAAAGCTCACGTAACCCACCCATACCTCTAGCCCCAGACCCAAGACACCCTCAAGGGTCAGGTATGCGATATCCGAATCCGAATTTCCATACACCTAACACAACAAATGTTGTTTATGAATTTCAGGAAATTGAGGAGGAAAATGATGAAGGTATGTGGAGAGACTATCCTAGACGCAATCTTCATCCTAGGAGAGGGTAAGACTTGGAACCCTATAGACCTTACCAAGACAATGATGGAATGGGCAAAGTGAAGGTAAAGATTCCGAGTTTTCAAGGCAAAGTAGATCTAGACGTTTACATGGAATGGGAGACTAAAATTGTACAAATTTGGTCTTGCCATACTTTTAGTGAACAAAGGAAGGTCCAACTTGCTGCGTTGGAATTTCAAGGATATGCCCTAGTTTGGTGGGATCACCTCCTCAAAGAAAGGAGACGAACATTAGATCCGGAGATCCATAATTGGGAGCAAATGAAGGCTTTCATGAGAGCAAGATTCATACCTTCATATTATGCTAGGGAAGCAAGGCAAAGTTTGGAGAACTTCAAGCAAGGCACCCGGTGCATGAAAGAGGCCTACACCACCATGCAAATGGTGATGGTTAAGGCCAACATACAAGAGGATAAGGAGTCCACTATGGCTTAGTTTTTAAGGATTTTTCATTCATCATTAGCTAATAAAATTGATCTATATCCCTATGATAATATGACTAACTTACTACACTTGGCTATTAAGGTGGAAAAGAAACTCAAGGGACGGAACCAAGAGACGAACTCATGGCACCAAAACTCAGTCTAGTCAAGAAAATCTCGGCCGAGATTTTGACTGAGATTATTCTAGAGAAGAGCCTCAAAATAGGAACAACATCCAAGGAGTATTGAGAGTTTTACCCCATCCCCCACATTCTAAATCTTTGAATGACCCTTCAAAGGATCCTAAAGGGAGCACTTCTATCTCTACTTTACATTCTAGAGACATTGAGTGTTTTAAATTTCAAGGTAGAGGTCATTATAAAAAGGATTATCCTAATAACAAGGTTTTATCATCAATCAATAAGGGTATTATGAAAGTGAAGAAGACCATAAAACTGCTAGTGAAAGTGATGAGAGTTGTGAATTTGAGCATGGAGAATCATTGATTTATAGAAGGATCTTGCATGTCAGTATTTCGCCTAGTGAAGATACCCAACGAGAAAATGTATTTCATACTAGATGTCTTGTTAAGGGAAGGTGTGTAACATGATCATTGATGGAGGTAGTTGTTGTAATATTGCTAGTGTTGAACTAATTACTAAATTGCAACTTCCTACATTTTATCACCCTAGGCCCTATAAATTGAAGTGGATTTGTGCTACTTTGAAAGGCAACAAACAAGTTAAGATGACTATCACATTAGGCCATTATATCGATAAAATTTTGTGAGATGTAGTACTTATGCAGGCTTCCCACATTTTGTTAGGTCGCACATGGCAATTTGACCAAAAAGTGGAGCATGATGGTCATACCAACAAGTATATGTTCTCATTCAATGGTAATAAGATAAAACTAAAGTCCATGACTCATTTACAAATCATTGAGACCTATGAGAAGCATAAGATAGAAGGCAAGGATCAAGCATTGGACAAAGAAATGGTCGAAGGACATTCCATTAAAGAATCTCGGCCGAGATTCCTAAGTCTCACCCGAGGTTTTACAAATTTCGACCCCCTGCAGCCACCAACGCCTCACCTTCAAGAGCTCTTTTGGTTGTCGAAGAACAACTATAGATTGAGCATACACCCATGGAGTTTCAGGTTATACCATTCATGTCATTAAGTGATTTCATTAAGCGGTGTGTGCTTAATGAATATAGGGTTTACCACTCTTATCTATCTTTCAGTTGTGATGATTATACAATAAGGATATTTTCCTTAACTTCTTTTTTGATCTTATACCATTGTCTTTCGGGAAGCGAGTAAGTTATATTGCAAGAAAGTTAAAAATGGACAAAGAAGATCAAATGGACCTGCAGTTGCTACTTGATCCCGGAGATCTCAAGGAATCACCACTAGGAGAGGATGGAATTACAGTCTATTCTTAGTTAGCATCATCAAAAACGGCGTATGAACATTTAGTAGACATCTCGGCCATTCCAAAATAAAATCTTGTCCAAGGTTTATATATGTTAACCAAGATTCCCTACTATTGAGCACGGCTCGTCTTCAAAGCACGAGTGTTACAAACTTCAAGGGATCCTCCAGGAGAGTATACACTACAGTTTCTACCCCAACAAGAATTGAGATCATATGTGATTAGTAACGAGCAAGGTGAAGATTCGACGACGAAACTTGTCCAAGAAGGGGAGTATGATGTGGGTACATCCTCGACACATCACACATACAATGACCAATCACAAGATTGATGGCTAGAAGGATCCGAGAGGAAACACCAATGAAGAAGATCAAGGAATGTTGGAAGTGAAGAACCTCGGCCGAGATATCAACCGAGATTTGCTTCCTGAAGCGCGCCAGAAGATCCGGCCAAGATCTTTTAATTTTGGAAACTATTTTATTATCTTCTTACCTTAAAAGCTGTTAAACATTCTTTAAGGTAATTGTTAGATTTGATCTTATTATTTTTAGATTATCTTAAAAACATATCTTTCCTAGATTATCTTTTAAAGATATTTTTCCTAGTTTAAATAAGGAAAGTCTTCCTTATTTAAGTCTCTCACAATAATGTGGAAATATTAATCAAATTCAGTCTACCTAAAAATCTCCCCTTCTAAGGTTGTTTTTGTGTGTTAATCTCTTTGAAGGTTTGTACTACAAGTCAAACTAGTCTCTCCTTGTGCTTGTCTTATTTAGAAGGCTTGTGTAAGGTTAAAAAAGGATGGGCGAAAGGTAATTCTTTGTATCGGGTTTTGACACATAATTGGTCAAGGTTCTTTGCAAGTCTTATAATAGTCTTATCTTCCTATATTTATTATTTATCATTCCATATTATCATCTTATTATCTTTTCATATCATCCATTACTCTACATTCTGATTTACTAGAAATCTCGGCATGTTCTTGCTCGAGAGTTTGTCTAAGTTACCCGAGATTTCATTGTGTTGTTTAATTTGAGGACTTTCAATCTAGATCGGGAATTGCAACATCAACCCCTTATCACGATACAATATAGCATTGCCAAAAACATGAAGGGGCCGGTCAAAGAGTGGAGATAATATTTGTTCCATGAATGTTGGACTTGAGTCCAAGAGTTTTGATGAAATGACAAGCTTGATTGGGAGCCAAAGGAAGACCTTTGGTTCTAAGAAGCAGCATAGTGTGAAAGAAGAAACTACTATGAGAGGAATAGTTGTGAGGAACTGTCTTGGATGGATGGAAGGAAAGCTAGAAGGTTGTTGATGACATGATTTATGACACTAGTTTAGGCACTCTTTTAGATCGTTTTACTTTCCATTCATGCATGTTTCCGCATTAGTTCGTGACGTTTGCGCTTAATTCATGCATATTGTCGAAATAGACGTCTACACGGGCTTTTGTCGATTTTGTAGGTATTTTGGGGAGCTTTTGGAACTTAATCGATACATTCGAGGATCATTCCCTGTGGTGGCACACATCCGGACTCTTTAAGGAGCAAGCTAGGAGAAAAGGAGAACACAAAAGACCTTATTGGTGCATACCTTGCACCAATTCATGACTTGGTGATCCAAAGAGGGCTGAACAGAGAGAACCACGGCCTAGAGGCTAAAATCTCGACCGTGGTTTTGCCCTTGGTTTCTTCTGGACAGCTGTGACACGTGTCCCACGATTTCTTTATCCGACCCTTGCTTTTTGGTGGAGTACTTAAGTGGTCCTGCAGGCTAATTTGGGGATCTTCTTCCTTTTTGGACCCTTCTCCTCTAGCTCTTCTCCAAGACTCTTCCATTGTAGCTTCTCTTCCAAGCACCCTTGTGGGTGTTCTTGGGAGAGATTAGTGTAGATTTTAGTTTTAAAGTGAGATTTGAGTGGTTTTGAGTGAGATTTCCTTTGTTGATACCTTAGAGCTGCTTCTTGGACCCTTTGTAAGGCTTGGTAACTTCTATTCTAGCTTTATAATGTATTTTCTTTGGTTCATTCTTCATTGTCTAGCTATGACTTGCAAGCATGCTCTATTTATGAAGTTTGATCTTGAAATGTATGTTGTTGGCTGAGTAGATGTGATTCTAGGGTGAAGGAATGATGTTTATGCTTTGGACTATGATTGTATGGACTTGCATTTTGGTGTAGGATGGATTTGTGTTCGAAACCCTAACTCAGACCCAAACAACGGCCTGCTCATCTAAAATCTAGACCGTGGTTTCTCATGATCAGACCGTGGTTTTCTCTGTTGTGCTTATATTGATGAATTTGGATGTTAGGATGTAGATGTGTTGAAATCCTAGTGTTTGTTGAGCCTAATCTAGCTTAGGGTGACCTAATGTTAGCGACCTTTTTGAGGAATGAGACTTACCCGGTAATTTTCTCTCTTAGATACATAAGATGATGAACTCTAGGTAGTAGTAAGCCAAAAAAAACAGCTATTGGATTGAGTGTGCTAGGATCGTTGCCTAAGACTTACCTTTTCCGAGACTTACCCGGTAAGGAGGGGTTTGACCCTTAAGTAGTGGCTGGTTTATGTAGAATTTCCGTCCTTAGGTTCCTTGAGACTTACCCGGTAATAGGGCCTTAGGTGCGAGACTAGTGGAGCATGAGACTTACCCGGTAATTGCTCCCATTAGAGAAACATCCAACTCCGAACAACCGTAACTTTCCTTTGATCCTAGTGTTTGTGTGTTTGTTTGCTTATTTGTGTTGATATATTTGTGATCCTTATTTGATCACCCAAAACCAACCAAAAATATTGTGTTTTGCACTTTCTTTATTCCTCATCTCATCTTAGTTTAGATTTGCACTATACATGATCATTGAATGACTTGATTTTACCTTAGTCCTTGTGTTCGACCTCGGAATACTTTCCTTTCTACGAAACGATCCATACACTGCGGGTTTTGCTAGTTAGTTTAGGAGATTATATCGAGTTTATAAATGTAAAGCTTTTTGTGCTACATCTCTAACGTAACAGTTGTATTGGAAAAGGTCAGGTGGGGAACTTAATTATAACTTCCTTGACACGAACGCTTAAAGAATCAGAGTTGGGTCGAGTCTAAGACCTTAAACAAAGATGCTCAGTGAGAGGAAACCCATTCAGTTAGTTCATTTTCTTTGTTTTAGTCGTTTTTGTCTAATAATTTGGAAAATATGTTTTGATTATTGTGTATTGTCACTATCCTTAGGATTACATGGAAAGGGATCAAGAATTCGAGTTTCAAAACTCAAGAAATTTGGAGAAAAGATGCCCGAGATATGAACCAAGGAAGAAATGAAGGAATGCCAAAGATCAAGTGGATCGAGTTGGGCTGATGCATTGGACAATGTCATTTGTCACCGGCCGAGTTTCGCCTTTGCAATCTTAACTCGGCCGAGAGAGATTCAACTCAGTCCAACTAGGATGGTTTGGTGGACCGAGTTAGGCCCAAATTTGGCCGAAAGGTAAGTATAAATTGTATTTAACTCAACTAAGCCCTACACCCTTCTTTCCCAACTCGTTCAAAGCCTCCAAAATACCCTCCCAACCTCCATTGAGTCGTAACTCCATCAAAATCCAAGCTCCAATCCATCTCCAAACTCAACCTACACCTTCATTCCTTCAACCTTTCACTCTTTTCTCTCCAAACACACCATTTCTCAACCTCCAAAAATTTAATTTTTTCTTCGTTCGACCATATCCATTGAAGAAAAACTTTACTTCACAAACTTCCATCCTAATCACCCGATTTACCCATTTCTCACATTTATGTTCACTCTTATCCATAATCTTCACCAAAACCTTCATTCACCACCACCAAAAAATTGGACCTCACCTATTTTACTTGATTTTTAAATTTGTGGTACTTTATTCTCATTTGCATTTAACGAAATTGGATTTATCATAAATCCATTTGGTATGAACTTCTTTTCTCTCTTCTTAAGTTCTTCAATTTTTAAGATTGATCATCTTAAAATTGTGATTTTGGAATTGGATTTGAATATTGTGTTTGAATAATTCACGATGCATGTTAATTTGTCCTATTGTTTGATTAAAACTAGAATTTATGCTTAAATCTAGATCTTTGATAATGATTTGCATGAGTATTGTCTTAGTTCATTATTTTGATGATTGTGCTTACTTAATATGAACTTGGCTTTAATTATTTGTGAGTCTATGTTGTTGATTTTGTTATTGGTGAAAGACAAATGGTTGAGTTTAAAGAGTTTCATGGTGATGATTAAAGACTTGATGAAGTGATTTTCACGAATATCCAAGCTTACACCCTTTTCAAGAAATTTATTGAAATTAATCATGTCTTGTAATCATTGTGAACTCTTGAGATGTTTTGTAGCATGATTTGTTCATTTGTCAACTTAAATGATAGCATGATGAAATTATAAAGCATGTGCTAGAATTTTCTATTCGTTTGAATCCATATTAACTATCATGATCTTACATTTTGTTTACTATGCCTTTCTATTCCTCTCATGCTAGACTTTATGTTGATTTTGGTTGTGTTTTGATAGCCTCTTCTCCTCACATAATTTAATTGTTTACCTAAGATCCATGATACATACATTATTGCATTATAAAGTACATGGATTAGTAATTTTATTTATCTTCTTTTGAAATTCATAGGAATAATAAATCAAAATTTTCGGCTTCATTCTCTTCAAAAGGGAAGTCACCAATGAGGGATGAAGACTTATACGACTATGACCTACCTTTAACCCCTGTCCTCACACCCCCAACCGTACTTACTAGGACACTTCCAACCATTCAAAATTGTTATTGTCAAGGAGTCCAATGCCAACTACAACCGCCTTGCCAAGTTCGAGATAAGACATATGAGGTGCATTGATCATCAAATTATCGAATGTCTAGTGATGATGGAGGAAATTAAGGGGATCTTCTCCCACATTGGATTTGAAAGTTTACTCTCTTGTAAGGAAAGGACTTACAAGGACATCAAATTGGAAGCCCTTAGTTCACTTAAGGTCTCCTACCCATTTTTCAAGAGCATGAGCCCGAAACTCACCTTTAGATTTGCAAAACAACATGAGAGCACCAATGTGGATGATGTTAGAGGGATCATCATCCTTGATTCCAAACTTATCCCTTATCCACACTCTATGAGAAATGACTTTTGGGAAGGTGATGGTCCTAAAACCTACTCGCAAGAATAACTCGGTCAATTATAGTAAGTCGAGTGTCGAATTCACTAGGATTATGTCTTATTTTAAAAAGACTAATAATTAATTAGTTTATGTAAAGGGAGCAAAGAAGAAGAAAATGGAAGAGGAAAAATATGTCTTTTGGTGAAAGGGGAAAAACAATGATTGATTGTAGGCAAATAATAGAGGAAGGTGATCTAAGAAAATAAGAATCTCCACTATGATGAATTGAAGTAATATTGCATATATGAGACTCATGAACATTGATGTGTGAACATTGTAGCTAACTATCTAATATAGCCTTTGACAAAGACTAACAAAGACCGAAACTTTCTACGATAGTTAGAAATCCTCGAAGGAAAAGGTATAATCAAATCCCTAAAACCAAGTGCTTTTCAATAAATTCAATAAAACAACCTCACTTGTAGTGCAATATCTTTTTTTAAACCAATTATAAATGTCACTTCTTTCGAATATAAATGAAAGGTAGAAATGAAGCGATTTGAAAAGAAGTAATATCACAATTTATATTCACAAATATATATATATATATATATATATATATATATATATATACACTAGTGTGGACGCACGTGCTACGCACGCGCGCTGTGATTTACAATCGTAAATTCTTTCGATTAACAATCAAAAGGAGAACCTATTTTATTGAAACGAATCGTAAAATTTATCATTAAATGATCGTAACTATAATAATATCAAGCGTAATAAAATACATCGAGAACTCAGTCCTTAAGGTCATTTTCAACCTCAGGGTTTGTAGTGGAATGTTCCTTCTCGGGTTCAGCCTCTTCAATCTCGTCTTCCTCTACAACTACATCAGGGCTATTGTTCAGGCTACCCTTCACTGAGTCATAGATGCGGGAAGCGAAGTCCTTGGAATTTTCGAGCAAGATGTACATATCCCTATTTGGCATGAGATGCAATTTGATTTTAGTTCATCTTCATAACATATTAAGGAGGAATGGGGTTGTTGATTGTAAAAGACCTGAGAAAAGCACTATCAGACAACAAGTAGGATCATAAGGAAAAAATCGCTCAAATTTTGGTCACAATTCATGATTCTTATATAAGTCATGTCAAGAGTCAACCAACACCAATTATTTTTCAGTTTTTATTTTACTGCTTATCATATACCTCATAACATATGAAGGAGTAACGGGATTGCAGATCAAAGAAAATAAGTTAAGAAATTGTGTTGTATCCTATCTTGAAATTGGAGTGTAAATTTTCTTACAACAACTAAATTCAGGTTCAAATAAATTCAGCAAAGGAAGATCCAGCAGTAAAAATATTGAATACATAAACAGTTCTAGATCGAAAACAGAATAAATTCATAGCAAAGCAGTAAACTATAACGTGCATGCCTACTAATGAAACATCAAATACTTTTTATCATAGAAACTTATATTTAAATGTCAAGTTCACAACAATAAAAGCAAGGCAGTCAATATTAATATGAAGTTTCTATCAAACTAAAAGGAAGGCACACAATAAATAGCCCACATACACTATACTTGAGCTGTTTTCAAGTGAAATTACGCACAACGGTATTAGGTTGTATAAAAAATATGCTGAAATTGATTAAAAAAATATTATCAAACCCCTAATTTTCAAAGTATACCCACATAATCAACCATCTCTTTAATTTGTTCTATAACACCCGTTTAACAAACCACGTCTTAGATTGTAAAAGAAATTAAAACATTGTGTTTTCTTAATCACTGTTTTAAAAAGGGTTGTGAAATCCTTTGTGCAAGTATAAAATCTGCAACTTCATTTGAAAATTATTTTCATATTCTGGTAAGTACAAGATCAAATTAGCAGCAAAGAGAAAGCTAAAAATGTGTTCTGTAAGGCTACAAAACATTTAGTTTTACATTGGAAAATATCTACTTTTTTCATTTCTTTTTCCTAGCAAAGGCGCACGGGTTGAGACGTAGTAAAAGCGCATCAATAAAACTAAGTAATACAACTAATATCAAATATATGATGATTGTAAGGCACAAAGGTATGGCTAATAAACTCCAAAGGGTACCTGATCAGTGAACCAGATTTTCAGAGCGACACCTGAAACATGTGCAAATGTAAAATATATAGGGACAACAGGACACAATCGTAGGAAAGGGGATCGTCTGGGAAGGAAAGCAAAAAATTAACCAATAAGCTGAAGCGCAAAACTGCTCTACAAACAGAAGGAAAGACAGTAGGATGGGGGAAATAAAACAAAAGGAAGTTGCTTTAAACTTGTAATACCCGAAAAATTTTATTTCCGATGAGTCCGAGTCAAAGCGATCTCTTGCGATGGTTGACTTTCCTAACCATACTTAAGGGTTACTAAAACAAATTTTGTCATTTTATGTATCTTTTAGTCACATAAAATGATAAATTTCAAAACCCTAATATAATAAACACTAATTTATAACATGACTTGTCTTTGACAAAGTCATGACATACTAGTGGTGAGTTATGACGAGACCATGACAAGTTTGTGACGAGATCATGCATAGGCTGGACAACGACATGATGAGCTGCTGACAAGCTTTGACAACAACCCAACTTTGTTGTCTTACCTCAGCCCATACTCTACTTCAGCCCGGCCGCGAGTTGGACAAGCAGCCAGTGAGACGCCCAACCTTGCTCCGGCCCATGACAACAGCAAGAAGAGAGTGTGAGCCTGCTCGCTGAGTCCGGAACTCCAGCCCACATTTACCCTCGTTCTGGCCCAGTAATGTAGCAATCCACAGCCTTTCTTCAGCCCAACTACACGAGGAGACAGAAACAGCCGTTACAGATTTCCTTCCTTCCTCTGTAACCGTCTCTCTCCTATCATGTTTCCCCAAATCTCGCTCTCCTCATCAGCGTTGATTCTTTCCTCAAATCTCTAGAAACACTTACCCTACAAGCTGTCCAGATTCCTCCTCCGACGCTCTCTACTGATCAACACAGATCTCTCACTCATCACATTGCTGTACAGAATTATCCTCGAAATCGATCATAACTGCACTACAGACGAACTACATCTACAACCGGAAGCTGACGAGGAGATCAGACGATAGAACCAGGTGAGTCCCGATCTGATCCACGTACCTTCTGTTATGAATCTCCACGTCTGAATCGCTTGCTACACATCCATCGGAGGCCTCGGAAGGACGCTGGGTGAACCACTGCAGAAGCTTGACAGTCGGTGGAAGATAAACTCGATCTTCACTATCACACGTGCAAACGCAGGCAAGAAAGGACCCGACCATCCCTTTTCCGCTGCAAACTGGTGAGTGAGCCGCCTTTCTCCCTAACCTTCTGTAATGTATGATTCTCGATTTCTGATAGAGTGTTGAATGCACAGCAACCACAAAACGTACAACCTCTCACTCAGCCACGAATCGAGCCAACCTACTCTCTAACCTGTTGGGGTCGAGTATCATTAATCGATTAGGTTATCGATCATCAGCAGTGAGTCTTCCTTTCAATCTACTCATTTGGTATAGTATTTGTAGTTGGTGTAGTGTGTTGTAGAGTATCGCAGAGACGAGTAACAATGACTGTTTTAAATTAGGTTAACATAATTTTAGGATGAATAGACCAGTTGGAGAGGAGTGCAGTTTAGAAATAGAAGAGTGTTGTTATAAATGATGAAAATAATGGGCTGCTGTAAATAATTCGTCTCGGGTGCTTCAGTTTTAAAGTAGAAACGACCTTTCTTGTAGACCAATGTTAAGGAGTTATTTTGAGGATCCACCGTTGAAATCTTGATAGATCTTTGATGGTTATTTGTAGGTTATTGTGTAGAAATTTGAGAATAGATGGATGGTCGGATCAGAATTTATAAGGTTCCAAAGTAGAGTAGTTGAGTTGTCTTTCCATCAATGGAAAATTTGGTTAAGTATTGGAATTGTGAGTGTTGTAACCAACTTTGGAAATTTTTATAGAAATGAGGGTTGAACAGTTTGGAGAAATTCTTGCTCCTAAGAATAGATGGAATATCATAGTTGATCTAGAGAATTATTTCGGGATTTTTATAAATTTATACGAATTTCATATTTGAAGGTGAAGTTGGACCTTAGCGACTTTTTGGGAAATAGAAAAGTGTGTAGTTTTTCTAGTTTTACCCAAACTCATCCTTAAGGGTTAAAATATGGTGTTTTAGTCTCAAATAAGAGTTTAACCATAAATTATGGAAATTTTGGAGGTTTCGGGACCAAGGGAAAAATAATCTTTTTACCATAAATAAGTATTGTAATCAGTTCTGTTCTAATAAGATATTCTATCTTAGAAGTCTTAGACTTCTAATTTCCTAGGAAGTGTGCTGCACACTTGCCTCCTTTGACAGGCCACTGAATTCCTACTATTACAGATCGAATTGCACATTCGAGAGTCGAGATCTATTTAAAGTAAGTTCTTTGGGCTTACTTAGCTAGCTGTCAGATATGAGTGTGAATGATGATAGTAGTGTTTGAGTGATATGTGTACTAGTGTATTTCGTAGTAATCATCGACCGATTTATTTATCTGGCCTAAGAGTAACGGGCGGTAGCATTCTGCTTAGTTAGCCCGAGGGCGCTGGGGGTTTCTTTCGGGACTAGTCCATACTTGGTTTGCGGGGACGCCACCGGCGGAGGTGTGCCAAACCATCACCAGTTGGATAAGGAACGGACGCGAGAATCTTAAGATTTCTCGTGCTACAACTTTTAAAATCGGATAAAGTGAATCACGTAAGTTATCAGATAATAACTTGATTGTGTGCCAGCATGTTGAGTGTTTATATTCGTCTTCTGTGTGTTTGTGCTATTTATCCTTCTACTTATATTTGATTAGTTAGCTAACTGTTTATCGTTGTTTAGATTTTCCACAGGTTAGAGCAGATGCCGAGTGATCCGGAAGGTAGTGGACAGCCGGGGGTCGTACTCCTTAGGATGGGGTGCAGTTTCTTTTGTTGGTCTTTCAGTTATGATTGTACTATTTCTCAGTTTATGAGACTTTGTTGTTTCTGGCTGTCAGTTTCTGGTCACATTCATTGTTTTGTTAAAACCTACTTCATGATTTATGATTTTCCTTATTTGTGCCTTGTTGTAAGATCTAGTTAAGTTGTTGTCAAACTAAGGTCGGGACCCACTGTGAGGTCCTAACCAGCAGCTCCCCGAGTTGTGAAACTTGGGGTGTTACAACATGGTATCAGAGCCCTAGGTTGGCAACAATGGCACTTGAAATCTTCTAAAAGGTCAAATAAGTAATTAAGAAGAACCCGAAAGAGGTCTGAGTTTTTCAAAAGAATTTTGGTTTTAAAATGTATGCATAGTCGGGTGGGATAGAAAGTACGGATGACCACCACTACCTTCGCGGATCTCGGTATTCTTAGTATGATCACTCTAGACTTTTACTGCTTATGATAGATTAGTTAGATTATAACTGTAGTTGTTATCGCTCGTGCAGATGGCACGTACTAGGGCTACACCAGCGATTGACCAAGGTAAGGGTCGTCCCCCTTTCCTCCAGCTAGACAAGATCAAACTGATAGGACCCCTGGTGTTAGAGGGCGTGGTCGTGGAGGTAGACCTCCACTGGGGAGAGGTCGAGGACGAGTCCCTCGAGAGGATCCACCTGCAGCGAGCATGCCAGATGCTATTGTGGAAGAGGTAGCTGAGAGCATGGTTCCTGAGGTCGGGAATGAGACTGCTGCTAGGTCTGGAGCGCAGAGAGCACGTTCGACTGAGTCAGGACATGTTTCTATGAGAGCATCTGAGTACAGAGAGTACAGAGCATACGTCGAGCATATGGAAGAGGCTGCTAGAGTAGAGAGACTTACCCAGGTACCACCGGTACCGGTTAGGTCAGTTCAGGTGACACAAGGAGTGCCTCAAGTGCCGGCTGTACCTGAGAGGAGAGTTGAGGCTGATAGAGCTCCTGTTGGGTCTAGAGCACCGATACCGGATGAGTGGTTGAAGGCTTTCAACTCTCAAAAAGTTCTCTCATTCAATGGGGAGATAGGGTTAGAGGTGGAGCACTGGATAGGGCACGTGGAGACTACACTAGAGGCAATACGTTGCCCCAAGGATCGATAGGTAGAGTTAGTGCAGACTTTGTTCACGGAGGATGCTCATTCTTGGAGGCGGACCGTTCGTAGCCGAGTCACCAGTTGGGAGCAGATAAGGAGCATTATTAGAGAGAGGTACTGCCCTGTCTCGTTGAGGAGAGAGAGGTTTCAGGACTTCATAGAGGCCGGATTTGAGGATATTCCGATTGCCGAGGCAGTCAAGAAGTTTCAAAAGGAGTTGACCTTCTTGGACCAGCTGCACCTCCTGAAGATCAGCATGTGTACCTTTTCTCTCGAAGATTGAGAGAGAGCACCCGTTCTTACCTGGTAGGATTTCGCTGCGAGTCTTTGTCAGATTATCAGGATAGGGCTTCTGCATATGAGAGAGATAGGTCAGTCCTGAGGAGAGCAGTTCAGTCCAGTAGGCCGGATAAGAGATAGAAGACAAGTTATGCTAGTGGTGGTACAAAGGTATCCGGGTTTGGACGAGGGCAGACTCAGGGGAGGTCGAGCTACCACACTATAACTCAGACTTCTGGTAGAGAGCGGCAGTGTTTTAACTGCGGCAGTCGGGATCATCTCAAACTAGACTGTAAGAGGCAACCTACTACCTGCTTCACTTGTGGGAAGCCGGGACATAGATCGACTTTCTGTCATCAGGGCAGAGCTCCATCCCAGTAGGGTTCTTCGCCTGCAGGTGCTGAGAGGAGTGGACAGAGGCCTCCTCAGAACCGAGCACCGAGTCAGCAGCAGCGGTATCGGGCTCCAGGACATCCTGCTTCACACAATACTGCACAGGGATCAGGCCGTGGCAGGGGACATGGTGGTACTACTGATACCAAAGGAGCCCCAGCTAGAGTGTTTGAGCTTAGGAGTGTTGATCAGCCAGCGGCACCTGATAGCATGAATTATAGTCTATATTTTGGGGTTTGTTTGGACGTTTTATCTTCAATAATCTGCATGTTAGCATGTATAATATGTGATTATATTACCATTTCATCTACCTTTGCGGGAATCGAGGTCTACACCTAGTTTTGCTGTAATTGTAGGTAAAATGGCACGTTTTGCATCAAAAAGGAGCAAAAGGAGTCATGAGTCATTTGGAGCTACATCCAGGGAGCATAGCCATGGATTAAGATTCACTTTGGACCAGTTTTGAGAGATTTCACATTCAGTTATGACTCACCTCGGTTGACCAGAGATTCATCTCGACCGAGGTGATCCAGAGACGCCGACTCGACCGAGGCGAACACCTAGGACGCGGCGAGAATATTTTATTCTTGGCTGAGATCTTTTATCTTTGGAAGGTGATCTTATATTTTTGGGCTTGGCTCCTGGAAGGAAGAAGATATGCAGAATCATATATTTTACCTATATTTATGGGAAAATATCTTTCTAAGATTTATTATCTTTGGAGGGTTATTTTCCTATAAAAAGGGTTGGATTTCCACAAATCCAACATCTCGCTATTATCCCGCTTAGCACGCTATACCATTGATCAGGGTTTATAGCACGCAGCAGCCATACTCCAGTTGGGAGTTTCGAAGAACCTTTTTGAAGGTTGAAGGAAGATTGAAGATCATAGCTTTTATAGCTTTTTGGAGGGTTTTGTAAGATTGTCTTTAATTCCGTCACTTGTTGTCTTGTCTTGTTGGATTGCTATCCAAGGAACGCTTTTGTTGTGATATTTGATTCAGTTATTGAAGTCTTTTTCATTAAATTCTTCTTGTTCAAATATTCACCTTCTTCCCATATATTTAATACTTTCATAATGATGATGAGTGGCTAATTTCCTTGTGTGATTCTAGGGTGATTAGCTGAAGGTTGTGGGAAAAACAATGATAGAATAGTCTTAGATTCCAGTAGGACCCTGAAAGTTCGAGTCTTTAACCTTAACCCTAAGCATCTCGCTCAATCAATGAACATCTCGGCCGGGGTGGAATCTGGCTGACCGAGGTGACTTATCTGATCCTAAACTGAGAGTTAAGTGTTAGAGTTTGCGAAATCCTATTCTTATTACACCTTTCCTAGTTCAATGCAAGCTTAGGATGAGACTTACCCGGTAATTCCTTAGTTTGTGTACCAACGATCATAAGTGTAGGTAATAAAGGTTTATCCTTTATTGGGGTTTGAGTGTGCTTTCATCCCATCTTTGTGAGTTAGCCTGAGACTTACCCGGTAAAGGTTGATTCTATTCCCTTAGATGGTGTGTTAGTTTGAGGTTATAGTTCTTTATCTTAATTCCTTGAGACTTACCCGGTAATAGGAGTTACGGTTTAGGATTAGTGAGTAGTGAGACTTACCCGGTGATCTAGTCCACTTTAGTAACACCTTCCCCTTGCAAAAATCTCAACTTTGTCCGCTTATCTTTAGATCTTGAGTTGGAACCACAACTAGACGCTTTAATCCCTAGAATTGCATGTTTGCTTTATTGACTTCTTATTCATCTTTGATTGTGTTAATTGCTCTTGTGGTTAGTATTCACGAAGCTTACCGTTATTGACTTTGTTTCACCGAGTCCCTGTGATCGACCCCTGAAATTTCTTGCTTTTTACTACGATTGATCCGTACACTGCGGGTTCGCATCCTTGTTTTAAGCTTAAGTCTAGGGTTATAAATTTAAAGCTTGCACACCCCGTTTGGAGCGAACAAGTTTTTGGCGCCGTTGCCGGGGACTTGGTCTAGACCAAGCCGGTACGGTTTGCTCTTGGGGCACTTGCCCCGTGTCATCTAACCACTCTACTTGAGTGACTTTTGCAGGTTCTTTCTTAGGTATATGCGAAGAACCCGCACTGAGAAGGAAATCGTTCCTTACGATCCCGAACCGGAAAAGACATACAAGCGACGCTTAAGAGAAGCGAAGATGGCCCAACAAGACAATCGCGATCTTGAGGCCGATTTGAAGGAGGCGTTAGAGCTGCTACGCCTCAGCCAGGAAGAGCTACAACGAGAGAAGGAAGAAACTCGCACCAAGACAGAAGCAATCGAAGCAGAAATGGCCGTCATACGAGACCAGATTCTACTTTGACCGAGGGACGACCCAGTTCCCGATGCTGGACCGAGGCAGGTTCCAGTTGCTGACCCTCGACCGAGGCAGGTCCTAGTATCAGACGCCTCGGCCGAGATACATCCACCTCGGATACCAGTCCGAGATGTTCTTCTTGCAGGAATCCCACAAACCCTAGGACAAAGGATGGACCCTAATCAACAACTGAGGCGTCCAGGAGTCAACCTAGGAGATCCAGCGGACCATGACTATGAACTTCGACCGCAAGTTCTATCCATGATTCACCAATGCCAATTCGGAGGGATGGAGAAGGAATCACCACATCAACATCTTCAAAACTACGAGATCTTGATGGAAACCTTGCGACCTTCCAGAATTGAAAATAACAACTACAAGCTAAGACCTTTTTACTTTTCTTTAAAAGATAGAGCTTTTACTTGGTATCAATCTCTTCCTCCAGGAAAAATTAGCACATTGGAGGAGATGACTATGGAATTCTTGACCAAATTCTTTCCCCCCTCAAAGACCGCTGAAATGAGAGGGAAGATCAATGCTTTCATTATGAAGGACAAGGAGAGCTTGTCCAAGTCATGGGAGCGGTTCAAGGACATCCTTTTGGATTGCCCACATCATGGGATTCCAAAGATCGAGTTGTTGGAGATCTACTTCAAAGGACTGGACGGAAGCACCCAGTTCAATCTCCAACTACTCTCCGCCGGTACCTTCATGGACATGGCGATTGATGAGGCTTGGGACTTCATTGAGAAGCAAGCCTTGCACATGGAGAAATATACCCACCAAGGAGCTGAAGGTGGAGTTAAAAGAGTCAACTTTCAAGAGACTCAATCCAACAACAATCAACTCACGTCTTTGAAGAATGACGTGAAGCAATTGAAGGAACTCTTGGTTGCTCAAACCAAGAAGGAAGAGCAAGGACAAAGGAACAACAACAATGGATACCGTAACAACAACAACGGTTCCTGGAACAACAACTACAACAACAACAACAATAGAGGGTCCAACAGCAACAATTGGAGGACGAACAATCAAAGCAACCAGAATCCTGGTAACAATTATTCTACCTCCAACTCTAATAATTCCTCTAACCCTTTCCTCTCTTCCCCTTCTTCTTCTTCTACTCCATTGAAGAGCCAGGGGCAAGGATCAAGTTCGTCTCAGCCGGAAAAGAAAGACGCAGTTCTGGAGGCTATCTTGATCAAGCTTAGAGCTATGGAGAATTCTATGACTTCATTTTCGAGGGCCCAAAAGTCCTTCGAACAACAACTTGCAAGTAGGGCGAATGAAGCGCCAAGAGATCCAGGGAGGCTTTCAGCAAAGACGGAAAGCAACCCTAAGGGCCAGTGCATGGCCATAACGACGAGGAGTGGACTTAAAACTGTAGATCCAGTACCTCGTTCGACGCAGACCACCTCGGTCCAGATCCAGTCGAAGAACACCTCGACCGAGATGCCAACCGAGGCGGAGCAATAGAAAGCGGAGGGGAAAACTGAAGTTTATGTTCCACCTCCTGCATACAAACCACCGCTTCCATTCCCCCAGTCAAGGGCCAGAGCACATCTAGACAAGCACTTTGGTAAGTTCCTTGACTTAATGAATAAGCTACATATTAACATTCCTTTCCTTGATGCTATTCTAGAAATGCCCGCCTATGGGAAGTTCTTAAAGGAGATCCTATCAAGGAAAAGGAAATTGGAAGACTTTGGTGAAGTTAGGATAACATCTAAATCCTCGGAACTTATTAAGATCATGAAGGAGAAGATGCCACCTAAATTAAGAGATCCCGGCTCATTTAGCATTCCCATTCAAGTTGGGGATGTCACTTGTGAAGCCCTTTGTGATCTAGGAGCCAGCGTGAGCAACATCCCGCTGGAGCTATGCATGAAGATCGGACTTGGAGAGCCCAAGCCGGTCAATATTTGACTTTATATGGCGGATCGCTCTATCACCCATCCCGTGGGCATCTTGGAGGACGTTCCGGTCAAGTTAGGTAACTTCTATCTACCTATAGATTTTGTTGTACTTGACATTCCCGCAGATTATCCTGTTCCTATTATTCTCGGGAGGCCATTTCTAGCAACTTCGGGTTGCAATGTGGATTGCAAGAACGTCAAGTTGAAATTCAACATTGGTGGCGATGAGGTGGAGTTCGCACTACTTGCAGCCATGAAAGGCGAGCAACTAAATGATGATATCTTCAACATCTACGATGAGGAAGAATTAAGAGAATTGGTGAGCTCTATCCTTATTAACGATCCGCTCGAAAGAGTTATTAGTTTTAGTTTAATAGAGGAAGGTATAGATGCTTCTTGTGATGCAGATATACGGAGCTTAAAGGCATTGGAAGAGGATCAAGGAGCTAAAACTGAGAAGCTAATCCAAGAGACGAAGATCTCCAGTTTCGGTTCCAGTTGCAGTACCTCGACCGAGGCACTTCCTGGACTGAGCGAGGCGACTGAAGAACATCTCGGTCAACGCCTCTGCGCCTCGACCGAGGTCGATGGCGAGACGACTTCAACTGAGATTTCCGAAGATCCAGTTTCTGAATCCACTCCACTAGAAGGAGGAAGCAAGGATCCCCCTCAAAAAGCACCCCCAGTCGTGGAGCTTAAACAACTCCCTAGTCACTTGAGGTATGTCTTTTTTAGACCGGATTCTACTTATCCCGTTATTGTTAGCGCTTCTCTTTCCGAATTTGAATTGTCTAAGTTAATGCATGTCCTGAGAAAGCATCGAAAGGCTATAGGTTATACCACGGACGATCTTATTGGCATTAAGCCTTCTTTCTGCATGCATAGAATTCTAATGGAAGATAATCATAAGACTTCACGGGAACCTCAAAGACGGTTAAATCCGATCATGAAAGAGGTTGTGAAGAAGGAAGTTCTTAAGTTGTTGGATGCAGGTATTATTTATCCTATCTCGGACAGCAAGTGGGTTATCCCGGTGCATGTCGTTCCGAAGAAAGGAGGGATGACCGTTGTGACGAATAAGAACAACGAGTTGATCCCAACCAGGACCGTTACGGGCTGGAGGGTTTGCATCGATTACAGGAAGCTGAACACGGCCACACGGAAGGACCATTTTCCACTTCCCTTCATCGATCAAATGCTCGAGCGGTTGGCCCAGCATTCACACTTTTGCTACTTGGACGGCTATAGTGGATTCTTCCAGATTCCTATCCATCCGGATGATCAGGAGAAGACCACTTTCACTTGTCCATGAGGGACATTTGCCTATCGGAGGATGCCATTTGGATTGTGCAATGCACCTGCTACCTTCCAGCGATGCATGATGGCTATCTTTTCCGAGTACATAGATGATGCGCCCTTGACCCCTATGTCCCAACATGAGGAAGACGAGGCACTCCGGGTTCGCTCCGATGGACCGCTCACCCGTTCACGTGCTAAGGCAATCGCCCAAGCTACCGGCTCCATCATTAGCCGCACCGTTGCTTGTCACGGACCAAGTGGATGCAAACCGTGTCTCTACGCCACAATGACTTGAAGCTTGTCAAGCCGGCACCGTTCCGGCACATTTTCCGCATTTTCCATAATTTAGCGTTTTTGTAATAATAAGTCTTTTTATTTTCGGAATATTAATTTCCGGACTTTATTTCCGGGTATTAATTTTCCGAATTTAAGATTAGACTTTTGGTTTCGGAATTTAATTCGGAAACTTAATTCCGAACTTAAATTCTCAACCTTTCATATTTTTAGGTGTTTCATTTCCGGAACTTAAATTCCGACTTTATTTCTGTCATTTAATTTCCGACTCTTTGTATAGCCTTCATCCACTATATAAGGTGATGTTTGGCTCATTTGTAAAGGATGTTCAATTTGATTAAGTAAAGAGAAGTATTTTCCTCCAACTTACTTGAGCATCAATCCCTCTTCCAATCCTCTCAAAGTTCTTCTTTTGGATCTTCGTTCCAAATTCAACCACATTCGAGGGTTCTTCAAGAACCAACTCAACCGACCCACTTCAAGGTTTGATCGATCAATCTAGATCGACTCAATCATACAACTTCCGCCTCCATCTCTAAGCTTCCGTAACCCATCTTCAATTGCATTCGCACTTCGACTAAGGAGTAGTTGAGCTTCAGCTTGATCTAGATCCGGAATCATTCATTGACGTGTCCAAGGACGCATCAAATTGGCATCAGAGCAAAGGGATCTAAGCTAAGTTATCTTTACTCTTGTTTTTGTGCGTTATTATATTCATCCTTTTTGCCTTTTGTTCATCACCATCTTCATCTTGTTCTTCGCATCTTCATCCACGTTCTTGAAAACTTTTTTTTTTTCTCGATCCATTTTGCAAAGCAAATTTAGGAGATTTTTAGTTTGCCATCAAACCATTAATCAACAAAACATTTTTCCTTACCCAATCCGACATTTTTGTTAATCAATTTCACCATTTTCTTGGGATTTTTTTGTTGACAAAATCGGATATCACGCCTTTTGATATTCCAAAAACCACAAACAAAGCAAAAACTTTTCAAAAAAACGGATTTGTTTCAAAGAAAAGTGGATTCATCTCTTGCATTCCAAAGGTTGCATTCAAAAGTTTCAAAAAGAAACAATTCCACAAAAACAAAAGTAAAAGACGTCCGGCAAACCGGTACATCCAAAAAATCGGATTTTTGAAAAGGTCAAAGACCAAAGCAAGTAAAACTTGCCGATAAACGATCCGTCCATTTCCTACCTCTCCATTTTCTCACAAGTTGCAAATTTTCTCTTGAAATTGTGTGCATTTTGGTTCAAATTTGTTGGATTTGCCTTCCTTGCCTAACCGCCAAACGGCTCTCCCAAAGGTAGAACCTTAACGCACTTGAACTTGGGTAACGTTGACTTATCTTGTCACCTTGCTCATTTGATTGCTTGCAATTTGTGTCTAATCTTGGAGTTATGACTAACGTCACAATGGAAAATTCTCAGGAATCTAGTGAAAGGCATGAGATCACTACTTTGACCGAAGAAAATGCCTCCCTTAGGCAAGAGCTTGAAACTTTGAAGGCCCAAATGCTTGCACTTACGACCGCACCACCGAATCCAAATGGCACCTTGGTCGATGCTTCCACATCCGATGGACGTCGCAAAGGCAAAGGTATATTGGGAGCCGAACCATCTAACGGTCGACGGCTTGCCTCCGTCATTGAAAACCACGGGCACTCCCAAAATGACGGTCATGAGTCCCACAATGAAGGTGACGAGAATCCTGACCCTTCTCCAAATGATTTGTTATATGTTGACACGGAGAATCGGCACAAACGCTATGAGAACAACCGACGTAAGTATGGCACTTCCCCTCCTCCATCTAGTGCTCAACGCACCAACCGTCCCTCCCGGATTGATGACCGGTACCATCATCAAACAAATGACCGCTCTCAACGTCCCGAGAATGATCGGTCCGGACAACGCCGCCAACGGCATAGCCGACAACCGATATATCATGATTATGAAGAGTATGATGAACGAGATGACTTTGACGAGTTCTCCGATGATGAGTCGGACTTGGAACGGGTGGCACATGTCCTTCCATGGCACCCACCCATTCGAGAGCCTTTTGAGAACCAGGATCAAGGAGAAGAATGGTTACCTCCTCCTAACCCACCAAGGCGTGCCCCACCTAATCATGGGCGCCAACGGCATAACGATGGCCACCGGCGAGCCCATCACGAAGAGGCATACATGGCACCGCCTCGACCGGATCCCAACCAAGCTCGTAGGGAAGGTAAGGTTAAATTTCCGGTATTTTATGGTGAATATGATCCTTGTGCGTTTCTTGATTGGGCACAGGATATGAAAAGAGCTCTCAAACATTGCCACTATGAAGAGTATGAGAAAATCGAAGCGGCGACACTTTACTTTGAAGGTGATGCAAAGTCTTGGTGGAACCGGTACGAGACCAACCGTGAGAACCGAGGATGGGCACCGGTTGCGACATTTGATCAATTGATCTATGTCATGACTAAGAAGTATGTGCCCAACGACTTCAAAAACGACATGCGGTTGCAAATTGCCGAATTCCAACAAGGAAGCCTTACTCCGGTGGCTTACTTAGCCAAGCTGGAGGACATGCATATGAAGGCCGGCATCTCGGCCTCCGCCTCCGCCCTTCGAACCAAATTCATGAGCAGCCTTAATCCGTCAATCCGGCGCCCCCTCGAGATTGTCCCACACAAGGACTTGGGAGCCTTATGTCATGCCGCCATGAAACTTCACAAGCAACAACTTGAAACGCCTCGATACTCAAGGTACAATTCTTCCAATAGTCAATACTCTTATACCACTAATTCTCGTTCTCGAGATGTTGCTAGTCCCCAAGATTCCGGAGCCGCTAAAGGATCACCACGGATGAGTCAACCCACCCGGCAAGCGGCTACCGAGAAACCACCATACCGTGGCACCGTTGCTCCACCACAAACGCCTCCGGGCCGACCCCAACAAGGATCTCAAATGGTGGCCCGCCCAAGAGTACCCGTGTGTTTCAAATGTAGTGGGTTTGGTCATGTCCAACGTGATTGCCCGAACACCAAGCGGGTGATGTTTGCCAACCCATCATATGACGATGGCGAAGAGGATTATAATGGTGATATCCTCTTGGAAGATGACCAAGATGCCGACCCATACTATGGCATGGAGCCATGCGACGACCAACTTGCTTGCGGTCCGGCACAACCAGGTAAGTTTGCTCTTGTCTCTCGTCGCATTCTTGCTATAAAAGAGCATCTCCCTATTGACCAACGCGAGAATCTCTTCCACTCTCGTTGCTTGGTCAATGACACTAGTCTCTCTCTTATCATAGATGGGGGTTCGTGTTGTAATACTATCAACGAAAAAGCGGTGAAACACTTTAAGTTGCCTACAACCCCCCACCCACAACCTTACGCACTCCAATGGATTTCCGATAAGGCAAGTGACACCGTCACACAACAAGCGTGGGTGACGTTTTCTATTGGCGCCTATGTTGATAAGGTCCTTTGTGATGTTATCAAAATGGACGCCACACATGTATTGTTGGGACGACCATGGCAATTTGACCGAAAAACTTTTCATGATGGTTATCTCAACCGTTACATGTTCCAATACAATGGAAAACGGATCACACTTTTGCCTATGACTCCACAGGAAATTTTAGTTGACTATGCAGAACGAAAGATGCAACAAGTGATCGATGACACCACTACACCGCCGGCCACATCGGACCCTTCTCGTCGTTCTCCCGATATTGTGGATGTTCCTACTTCCGGTTCCCGTAATTCCGGTCATAAGGGTAACGCTACCGAAGCAAGAGGTAGTAAGAGCATTGTCCCGACACATGCACCTCCGGTTCCTACCATTCAAGGGCGATGTGAGCCCCGAATTCTTTTGGCCCGACGACATGACTTGACACCGGTCATGGAAGGTAAGTTTCCTTGTTTCTTACTTGTCCCTTTTTGTTTATCTATTTCCCATGACCCTAGTAATGTGCCACACGAGGTGTCCTTGTTGTTGTCCGAATTTCAGGACATCTTGACCGACAAACTACCACCCGGCTTGCCACCAATCCGAGGAATTGAGCACCAAATCGATTTGGTGCCCGGTGCGTCTTTGCCCAACCGTGCCGCTTACCGTGCAAGTCCGGAAGAGACCAAGGAGCTACAACGCCAAGTCCAAGAGCTCCTAGACCGGGGCTATGTCCGTGAGTCCTTGTCTCCATGTGTCGTGCCGGTCATACTTGTGCCCAAGAAAGACGGATCTTGGCGGATTTGTGTAGATTGCCGAGCCATCAATCAAATCACCGTCAAGTATCGTCATCCGATCCCGCGGCTTGATGATATGTTGGACGAGCTCCATGGCGCCACTATCTTCTCAAAGATCGATCTCCGGAGCGGATACCATCAAATCCGCATGGCCGAAGGTGATGAATGGAAGACGGCTTTCAAGACGAAGCATGGCCTCTACGAGTGGCTTGTCATGCCATTTGGCCTCTCCAACGCTCCATCCACCTTCATGCGCCTCATGAATCACGTCTTGCGCAAATTTTTGGGTATTTTCATTGTTGTCTATTTCGATGATATCTTAGTCTTTAGTAAATCTTTGGATGAACACATCGGGCACCTTCACCAAGTGCTCGAGTGCCTTAGACTAGAGCAATTATTTGTCAATTTGGAGAAATGTGTCTTTTGCTTGGACACCACAAATTTTCTTGGCTATGTCGTGTCTATGGACGGACTACGGGTGGACGAATCAAAAGTTCGCGCCATTCGGGAGTGGCCTACTCCTACTACGGCCACCATGGTTCGAGCCTTTCTCGGCTTAGCGGGCTTCTATCGACGCTTTGTCAAGGACTTTAGCTCGATAGCGGCACCGTTACATGAGCTTACTAATAAAGGTGTCACATTTGAGTGGCGTGACACCTATGCTCGAGCGTTTGAGTCGCTCAAAGACGGTCTTTGTAATGCGCCACTACTCCAACTTCCAAACTTTTCGAAAACCTTCGAGGTGGAGTGTGACGCATCTAATGTAGGCATTGGGGGGGTTCTCCTACAAGAGAATCGGCCCATTGCTTATTTTAGCGAAAAACTTTCCGGTCCCTCACTCAACTATCCAACTTATGACAAGGAACTATATGCTTTAGTTCGTTGTCTTAAAACATGGAAACACTACTTATGGCCGAAGGAGTTCGTGATTCATTCGGATCATGCGGCTCTTTCGTATCTCAAGGGTCAAACTACCTTGAGTCGGCGCCATGCGAGTTGGGTAGAGTTTCTTGAGACCTTTCCTTATGTCATTCGACATAAGAAAGGTAAAGAGAATGTGGTAGCCGACGCCCTTTCTCGCCGATATATCCTTCTTGTGCATATGGACGCCAAGATCCATGGCTTTGCTCTTATCAAAGAGTTATATGCCACGGATCTTGACTTCAAGGATATATTTGCTCAATGCCTTGACCTCCGAGAGCATGAGTCTTTCTTTATTAACGATGGCTACTTATTCCGTGCTGGCAAACTTTGTATCCCGCGCTCGAGTATTCGTCATTTGTTGATAAAGGAGGCCCATGAGGGTCGTGGTCACTTCGGTGCTACCAAGACTCTCGCCGCTCTACAAGAGCACTTCTTTTGGCCCCACATGCGCAAGCACGTGACACGGTTTTACACAAGTTGCATCACATGTCACCATGCAAAATCGCGCCAAGGTCCGGATGGATTGTATTCTCCTTTGCCTATACCAATGGGACCTTGGGAGGATCTTTCTATGGACTTTGTGGTTGGCCTACCCATGTCAAAAAGAGGCAAAGACTCCATTTTTGTGGTAGTCGATCGTTTCTCGAAAATGGCACATTTTATTGCATGTAAGAGCACACAAAATGCTAGTGAAGTAGCTACCCTTTTCTTTGACAATGTTGTGCGCTTACATGGAATACCGCGTTCCATCCTTAGTGATCGGGACGTAAAGTTTGTGAGCCATTTTTGGAGAACCTTATGGGGGAAACTTGGAACCAACTTGTTGTTTTCAAGTAGCTATCATCCCCAAACCGATGGTCAAACGGAGGTGACTAATCGGACTTTAGGCGCTCTACTTAGAGCGACCCTTAGGAACAACCCACGCAAGTGGGAGGACTTACTTTCTATTGTGGAGTTTTCTTATAACAGGTCTCGACACTCGGCAACAAAGCTTTCACCCTTTGAAGTTGTCTATGGCCTTAATCCACACACCCCGATGGACTTCACTCTGCGTCCACTCAAAGACGGAGAACACATCACCGGAGCAAGTCGTGCCGCTCACATCATTGAGCTTCATGAGCGGACTAGGACACAACTCCAACGGCGTGCCGATCAACTTGCCACACAACGCAACAAAGGGCGCCGTCCAATGTCATTCGAGCCCGGTGATCTTGTTTGGCTCCACTTAAGGAAGGAGCGTTTTCCATCCCGCCGCAAAGGCAAGCTCTCGGACCGCGGTGATGGACCATTCCGCATCCTATCCCGCCAGGGCCCGAATGCTTACAAGTTGGAACTTCCGGACGACTATGGCGTGCACCCAATGTTCAATGTCAAGGATCTTGCCCTATACATTGAGCCCCTATTTGACGACGGTGAAACGGGGACGTTTCACATCCAAGATGGGGGGGAATGATGCGCCCTTGACCCCTATGTCCCAACATGAGGAAGACGAGGCACTCCGGGTTCGCTCCGATGGACCGCTCACCCGTTCACGTGCTAAGGCAATCGCCCAAGCTACCGGCTCCATCATTAGCCGCACCGTTGCTTGTCACGGACCAAGTGGATGCAAACCGTGTCTCTATGCCACAATGACTTGAAGCTTGTCAAGCCGGCACCGTTCCGGCGCATTTTCCGCATTTTCCATAATTTAGCGTTTTTGTAATAATAAGTCTTTTTATTTTCGGAATATTAATTTCCGGACTTTATTTTCGGGTATTAATTTTCCGAATTTAAGATTAGACTTTTGGTTTCGGAATTTAATTCGGAAACTTAATTCCGAACTTAAATTCTCAACCTTTCATATTTTTAGGTGTTTCATTTCTGGAACTTAAATTCCGACTTTATTTCTGTCATTTAATTACCGACTCTTTGTATAGCCTTCATCCACTATATAAGGTGATGCTTGACTCATTTGTAAAGGATGTTCAATTTGATTAAGTAAAGAGAAGTATTTTCCTCCAACTTACTTGAGCATCAATCCCTCTTCCAATCCTCTCAAAGTTCTTCTGTTGGATCTTCGATCCAAACTCAACCACATTCGAGGGTTCTTCAAGAACCAACTCAACCGACCCACTTCAAGGTTTGATCGATCAATCTAGATCGACTCAATCATACAACTTCCGCCTCCATCTCTAAGCTTCCGCAACCCATCTTCAATTGCATTCGCACTTCGACTAAGGAGTAGTTGAGCTTCAGCTTGATCTAGATCCGGAATCATTCATTGACGTGTCCAAGGACGCATCAATAGAGGAGATCATGGAGGTATTCATGGATGATTTTTCTGTATATGGTTCCTCTTTTGATGATTGCCTATCTAATCTTTCTCTAGTGCTTAAAAGATGTGAAGACACTAACCTTGTTCTGAATTGGGAAAAGTGTCATTTTATGGTTAATGAAGGCATTGTACTAGGACACCTCGTTTCTAATCGAGGTATTGAGGTCGATCGAGCTAAGATCGAGACTATTGAGAAACTCCCTCCTCCTTGTTCTGTTAAAGGTGTGAGGAGTTTTCTCGGGCATGCAGGTTTCTACAGGAGATTCATCAAGGACTTCTCTAAGATTTCTAAACCTCTAACTAACCTCTTGAATAAAGATGTTGTTTTTGAGTTTTCGCAGGAGTGTCTTGATGCTTTTTACAGGATTAAGGAAGCGTTGATCTCCGCTCCCATTATCCAACCTCCTGATTGGACCTTGCCCTTTGAGGTCATGTGGGACGCTAGTGATGTAGCCGTAGGAGCGGTGCTTGGACAGAAGAAGGATGGCCGGACCACCGCCATTTACTATGCTAGCAAGACGCTAGATGTAGCCCAGCACAACTACGCTACCACTGAGAAGGAGTTGCTGGCGGTTGTATACCCTTTCGAGAAGTTTCGTTCCTACTTAGTTGGGGCGAAAGTCATTGTCTACACCGACCATGCAGCCATTCGTTACTTGTTGGCTAAGAAAGATGCCAAGCCACGCCTTATTCGATGGATTCTCTTGCTTCAAGAGTTTGACCTAGAGATCCGCGATAAAAAGGGATCCGAGAACTCCGTTGCGGATCACCTCAGCCGGCTACCGGAATCTTCCCGCGAGACGGATGACCCACCCATAGACGATTCATTCCCCGATGAGCACTTACACTTGTTAGAGCTTTTGATGGATTTACTTACTTCACCCCACGATGGAGGTGAAGTATGGGGTGAGGGCACCTCCCATCACATTTGAGACACATCATGGTCCAGCTAGCGACCTTAAACCAAGCGCTTCTTGGGAGGCAACCCAAGATATTGCTTTCTTTTTCCCGTTTTCTAGTCTAGCTTAGATAGTTTGCTTTTTCTTTGTTTTGTTTGTTTTTGGCGTCCTAGACAGATAACAGGAGACATCTAAGGAAGGAGCATAACTGGAAGTTCAGAAGTTCGAGAATTCGAGAAGACGAAGTTTGACTGAGACACCTCGGTCCAGTCGAGGCCACCTCGACCGAGTTGATTCTTGAGCAACCGAGGCGACTAGGGTTTCTGCAAAACCACCTCGGTCCGTAACACCTCGGTTCAGTCGAGACCATCTCGACCGAGGTGACAGCAGTTCTAGGAACAGTATAAAAGGGAAAAAAATTCTGTTTTCACTTTTTACCTTCTTCGACTCGACCGCGGCGCCTTCTCACCTCGCTTCCTCAAATCTTGCTCGTTTTTGAAGATTTCCGCTTCCAAACTGCAATTGAAGGGTAGAGGATCCTATTGCAAGTGCAGAACTGCGAAGAAATCGAACGAATCGACCGAAACGAGGTAAAAACAGTCGAAACCCTAACTCGTTCATTCGCTTCGATTTGGGCTTTGGTTGCCCTTGCATCTGCTGAGAAAAGGCTTAAGTACCCCATAGGAAGCAATTGTAGTGATTTTTGGGGGAAAAGAACTGGATTTCTGAGATTTGAATCGCAAACTATTACGCCTCGGTCCAGTCGAACTGCATCTCGACCGAGGTGATTCTTGAGGATTGTCAGCGACCGAGGTGATCTGACAGTAGCTGGAAAAAAAATGAGTTCCGAACGTCGCCTTGCCCTCAGAGATAGATCCTCACCCTCCCCTCCTTCCTCTTCTTCCCGACCTTACCGCCCGGTGATCCACGAGAGATGTTGGGTAGATTAAAAGCGTATAGCTAGCCGTCCAGTGATTGCACCACGTTTCCTGGACGTGTCAGCTTTTGATTGCCTAGGGGTAGATGGAGACCTTAGGCGGATGATCACCAAAGTTGGGCTGGATCAGTTTACTACGATCCGAGGCCCAGCCTACTTGGAGCCGACCCTAGAGTTCGTTAGCTCCTTTTCCTACCTTCCCACAGAGCAGTTTGTGAAGTACCGGTTGATGAGCCGGAACTTCATAGATCCCTTAGAGGTTTGGAGAGAGATTTTCGGCTTTCTTGAGCCCACCGCCACTGACTTCCCTTCCCGATCTGTAGCTAGGGAGTTCTGGGGGCAGATTGCCCATATTACTGAGCATGCAGATAGATGGCGCCTTGGAGATTCCAGGGAGAAGGTCATCTTCCACCTAGCCTTCAGATTAGCCCATAGGATATTCAGCGAGACACTTCTGGCGCGTACTGAGACGCCCCAGAAGATCCGACAGGGCGAGCTTTTCAGTCTTTACTGTATGGTTACGGGGGGTTTCCCGGACTTTGGCTTGATCTTGGCAGAGGACCTGCACAAGATCAAGGCCAAGGCGAAGGGAGACATCTGCTGCGGAGGTCTTGTCACCCACATAGCTGCTTTTCATGGGATGGACCTCAGTGCTTGTACAATGGTGGCGGCTCCGAAGCCGCTTGGATTGCAGGAGATGATCACTCGGAGGATTCTAGTTCCCCGACGTCTGACCACTCCATATGTTGCTATGCCGTGGGAGCGGACTGCGTCGCAGGGGATCCGTTGGTCTGCCCCGTTCACCGTTTACGATCCGCATTATTGGCATACAGCTTGAGCTCCACTGATGGAGGATCATAGGGAGGCAGCAGCTGCCTCAGCTGAGGATGAGGAGGAGGAGGCTGACGTTGACGAGGATACAGTAGATGAGAGAGATGGTGGAGTCCCGATGGATACAGGGACAAATACTGCAGGGACGAGCGCGCCGCCAATCATAGATCTGGATGAGGAGGATACTGAGCCTGCACCTGCTACACCACCTGCTAGATCTGCTAGGCGTCGGACACGCCGTCATAGAGATTCAGAGGCTTATCGTCGGATCGATGATCTGACAGACCAGATGATAGATTCTTATGTTGCCCTTACTGTGGAAATGCATGAGAGATTTGCTGCCCAGCACCAACAGATTGACAGCTGGACTCATCAGATGTTAGAGGGGCAGCACTATCAGCGAAGGATGATGGAGCTACAGTTCCAGCAGACTATGGGGTATCCGTTCGATCCGACTCAGTATCCGTACGCGTCACCACCACCACCACCGGATCAGGACTATTGATGAGCTGCACGATTTTCTTTATTATATTTTTATGCAGTTCAGCTATTTATCCGGTGAGTACTCTTGTCTCTAGACTTATATTGACCCACTGGGACAGTGTGTCCCAAGTATGGGGTGTTTGTATTTATGTGATGACTTTGATGTACTTATTTGATGACTTCGATGTACGACTTATTTGATCGGATATTTCATATTTATGCTTCAATTGCCCTTATATGTTTATCTGATATTACATGCATATTTACAGGTTATTTGATTGAGAAAAACGTCGAAACTGGAAAAAAAAATGGTTTTAAAAAAATTTTTTGACCTCGACCGAGTCAGTCTTGGCCAAACGAGGCGTTTCACCTCGGTTGAACCAAGAACACCTCGACCGAGGTGGGTTAACTGAGAGTTTTTGAAAACGATTTTCGTGTTGCTTATCTGGATATGATCTCAGTGAAGATCTTGTTTACTGACTGGTTTTAAATTCTTTATGTGTTTGAAAGGTTTTATAATATGTTTAAGTTGCTAAATGCTTTGTTTGAAATTATTGGCATGTTTAATACTTTGTTTTTATCCAAATTATGTTGAATTTGAAGGTTGACACCACAAGATAAGTTATCTCACTTTCTTCCTGGAAAGACCAAGGCAATTCATTCTCTTCTTCTTCTTCTTCTTGATCATGCTTAGCCCCTCATATACATTTTGCCTCCCTTTACCTATCCGGGAATTTGGAAGCAAGTGAAGTGGTGAAAGCAAGTGAAGTTAAAGTTGAGAAGTTGGTTGGAAGTGAAAGTGCTAGAAAGTAATTTTAGGTTTGGAGAAGTCAATCATGAAGATGAGTAACTCGGCACCATTCACATAGCCGGGTGTTTGTGTCTTGCCAAAGTCGGATTGAGCGATATTCCTAACGGGTCATGGTATGTGCATCAAGGGTTTGACGCATCTCAAGAAATTGATGATTGCTGATTTCCTAGGCTTCGGTTATTGTGCACCTCTGTCCATGCATCCCAAAAAGTAAAGTAAAAAGAAAAAAAGTGTGAAATAAGCAAAGCTTATTGGTGGAAGATGTTGCAAGTCAAAGTGAAAGTGAAGTTCATCCTTTTCCCGGATTCTAGCACCACATTACCTTACATACATCCCTACCCTACACGTTTCTTGACCTTTTCTTTTGGGAAGCCCTTGAGACCTTGAGCTAGTTGATTGACTTAGTGGTTTAAACTAGATTATACATGATTAATTTTGATAATTATGACTTATTATGCATTCTATGATTTTATGCAATGATGAACAACTTTCCTATATTTATAAAATGTTTTGAGCATATTGAGTTTTTAATTCCATGAGGTATTCTCTTAGAGTGATCTATGATTGTAACACACCATAAAAATGTTTTTGAAAGACTTTTCATTGATTTTTATGACTATTAATCCATTCTATCTTGTCTTCTATATGCAAAACTTGCTTGGGGACAAGCAAGGGCTAAGTATGGGGTATTTTGATAGCATGATTTATAGTCTATATTTTGGGGTTTGTTTGGACGTTTTATCTTCAATAATCTGCATGTTAGCATGTATAATATGTGATTATATTACCATTTCATCTACCTTTGCGGGAATCGAGGTCTACACCTAGTTTTGCTGTAATTGTAGGTAAAATGGCACGTTTTGCATCAAAAAGGAGCAAAAGGAGTCATGAGTCATTTGGAGCTACATCCAGGGAGCATAGCCATGGATTAAGATTCACTTTGGACCAGTTTTGAGAGATTTCACATTCAGTTATGACTCACCTCGGTTGACCAGAGATTCATCTCGACCGAGGTGATCCAGAGACGCCGACTCGACCGAGGCGAACACCTAGGACGCGGCAAGAATATTTTATTCTTGGCTGAGATCTTTTATCTTTGGAAGGTGATCTTATATTTTTGGGCTTGGCTCCTGGAAGGAAGAAGATATGCAGAATCATATATTTTACCTATATTTATGGGAAAATATCTTTCTAAGATTTATTATCTTTGGAGGGTTATTTTCCTATAAAAAGGGTTGGATTTCCACAAATCCAACATCTCGCTATTATCCCGCTTAGCACGCTATACCATTGATCAGGGTTTATAGCACGCAGCAGCCATACTCCAGTTGGGAGTTTCGAAGAACCTTTTTGAAGGTTGAAGAAAGATTGAAGATCATAGCTTTTATAGCTTTTTGGAGGGTCTTTAATTCCCTCACTTGTTGTCTTGTCTTGTTGGATTGCTATCCAAGGAACGCTTTTGTTGTGATATTTGATTCAGTTATTGAAGTCTTTTTCATTAAATTCTTCTTGTTCAAATATTCACCTTCTTCCCATATATTTAATATTTTCATAATGATGATGAGTGGCTAATTTCCTTGTGTGATTCTAGGGTGATTAGCTGAAGGTTGTGGGAAAAACAATGATAGAATAGTCTTAGATTCCAGTAGGACCCTGAAAGTTCGAGTCTTTAACCTTAACCCTAAGCATCTCGCTCAGTCGATGAACATCTCGGCCGGGGTGGAATCTGGCTGACCGAGGTGACTTATCTGATCCTAAACTGAGAGTTAAGTGTTAGAGTTTGCCAAATCCTATTCTTATTACACCTTTCCTGGTTCAATGCAAGCTTAGGATGAGACTTACCCGATAATTCCTTAGTTTGTGTACCAACGATCATAAGTGTAGGTAATAAAGGTTTATCCTTTATTGGGGTTTGAGTGTGCTTTCATCCCATCTTTGTGAGTTAGCCTGAGACTTACCCGGTAAAGGTTGATTCTATTCCCTTGGATGGTGTGTTAGTTTGAGGTTATAGTTCTTTATCTTAATTCCTTGAGACTTACCCGGTAATAGGAGTTACGGTTTAGGATTAGTGAGTAGTGAGACTTACCCGGTGATCTAGTCCACTTTAGTAACACCTTCCCCTTGCAAAAATCTCAGCTTTGTCCGCTTATCTTTAGATCTTGAGTTGGAACCACAACTAGACGCTTTAATCCCTAGAATTGCATGTTTGCTTTATTGAATTCTTATTCATCTTTGATTGTGTTAATTGCTCTTGTGGTTAGTATTCACGAAGCTTACCGTTATTGACTTTGTTTCACCGAGTCCCTGTGATCGACCCCTGGAATTTCTTGCTTTTTACTACGATTGACCCGTACACTGCGGGTTCGCATCCTTGTTTTAAGCTTAAGTCTAGGGTTATAAATTTAAAGCTTGCACACACCGTTTGGAGCGAACAGCACCTGCGACCACAAGTACTATTTGGATTCATGATTTATCTGTGCGAGTTTTGTTTGATACGGGTGCTACGCACTCCTTTATATCAAATGCATGCGTTGTCCTTAGCTACAGTAGAGGGTGTACCTTTTGTGGTTGGTTTACCTGATGGGGGTAAGATTAGAGGATCCCGAGAGATTTTTGATTGCCCTATTCATCTAGGAGGCCGGGATTGGCTGGTAAATTTTCTAGTCATGCCCTTAGCACATGAGGACGTGAATTTGGGGATAGATTGGATGACTAGACATGGAGCAGTCTTAGACACTGGTAGTGTTTCTCCCTGGGGAGCGCCAGTGTTGTTTGTAAGGAAGAAGGATGGATTGATGAGGCTATGCATTGATTACAGGGAGCTGAACAAAGTCACCATCAAGAACAAGTATCCACTACCTCGCATAGATGATCTGCTGGACCAGTTGCATGGGGCATCGGTGTTCTCGAGGATAGACTTGAGATCGGGTTATCACCAGCTGAGGGTGAGAGATCAGGACATACCTAAGGCTGCTTTCCGGACTAGGTATGGTCACTATGAGTTTGTAGTGATGTCATTCGGGCTCACTAATGCACCAGCAGTGTTCATGGAGTTGATGAACGGGATTTTCATCGACTTCCTAGACCAATTTGTAGTGGTTTTCATTGACGACATCCTAGTCTACTCTAGGAGTCGAGAGGAGCATGTCGGGCACTTGGGGACAGTATTACAGATCCTACAAGATAGCCAGGTTTATGCTAAGCTATCCAAGTGCGAGTTTTGGATGTCAGAGGTGGCTTTCCTAGGCCATGTAGTGACTGTTGAGGGGATTAAGGTTGCTCCGGCGAAGATTGAGTCAGTGTCTTCATGGCAACATCCGAAGAATGTCAAGGAGGTTCGCAGCTTTCTGGGATTGGCGGGTTATTACCTCCGGTTTGTGGAAGGGTTTTCCCTTATTGCCCGACCACTTACTTGCCTTTTGAGGAAGACTACTCGGTTCGTTTGGTCTGAGCCGTGCCAGCGGAGCTTTGAGGAGCTGAAGAGGAGATTGACGTTTGCTCCGATTTTAGCATAGCCTGAGGGTACAAAGGACTTTGTGGTTTACAGTGACGCATCCAAGCTGGGCTTGGGGTGTGTCTCGATGCAGAGGGGTAAGGTTATAGCATATGCGTCTCGCCAACTGAAGACGTATGAGGAGAACTACCCCACACATGACCTAGAGTTAGCGGTTGTAGTCCATGCTCTTAAGATCTGGCGTCACTATCTCTATGGAGCGACATGTCAAATCTTCATAGACCATAAGAGTCTGAAATACATATTCACTCAACGGAAGTTGAATAACCGCCAGAGACGGTGGTTAGAATTGATCAAGGATTTCGACCTTGAGATTCTTTACCACCCCGGGAAGGCGAATGTAGTTGCTGACGCTTTGAGTCAGAAGACGCCTCGGGAGAAGGCGATAGCCCGGTTGACAGTACAACCACAGTTGCAGAGAGATTTAGCTTGGTTGGAGGTAGAGATCCAGTTCCCAGATACCGCTCATCAGTTGGCTACCTTAGAGTTACTTCCTGATCTGTTGGGTGAGATCCGACAGAAGCAGAAGACCTGTCCGACTTTGACCAGGATCCGAAATCGGATGTCTCGAGATGAGGCACCTTAGTTCACTATTGGTACCGATGGAGTGATGAGACGTTAGGACCGCATCTGTGTGCTACCAAACAGTGAGTTGAGGCAAAGGATATTAGGCGAGGCTCACACTACCCCATACTCAGTACATCTTGGAGCGAGTAAGATGTACAAGGACGTGAGACATTCCTTCTAGTGGGGTGGTTTGAAGCCCGATGTGGCTCGGTATGTAGCTCAGTGTGCGACCTGTCAACAGGTCAAGATTGAGCATCGTAGGTCCGGAGGAGAGCTCCACCCACTGTCAGTAACACAGTGGAAGTGGGAGGATATATCTATGGACTTTGTCACAGGGTTGAGGCTCAACAGAGGTTTTGATGCTATTTGGGTAGTGGTAGACCATCTGACGAAGACCGCACGTTTCATTCCGATTAAGGAAACGTGGCCGTTAAGTCGTCTAGCTGAGGAGTTCACCAAACAAATTGTGAGATTTCATGGAGTACCAAGGACTATCGTCTCCGACAGAGATGGACGTTTCACCTTGAGGTTTTGGCAGCAGGTACATACTGCTTTGGGGACGAGTCTCCATTTTACCACCGCCTACCACCCACAGACTGACAGTCGGTCGGAGAGGACCATCCAGACATAAGAGGACATGTTGCGGGCTTTGGTACTAGATTGGGGATAGGTATGGCCAAATTATCTCCCTCTAGTAGAATTTTCATATAATAACAATTGGCACGCGTCTATTGGGATGGCACCTTATGAGGCTTTGTACGGACGGAGATGTCGCACACCATTATGCTGGGACGAGTTTAGCAGAGCTGAGGGAGTAGCTCCAGATCAGATATAGGATGACATCGCCCGGATTGCATTAGTCCGAGAGCGGATGTTGGCAGCTCAGAGTCGTCAGAAATCCTATGCCGACAAGAGGCGTCGACCACTGAAGTTTAAAGTAGGTGCACAGGTGTGGTTGAGAGTGGCATCGACGAGAGGCGTCCGGCGTTTCGGCATTAAGGGGAAGCTGAGTCCCCGATACGTTGGCCCATTTGAGATCTTGGAGAGAGTCGGAGAGGTTGCCTACCGATTAGCACTACCACCGAGATTGGAGGGGGTCCATCCGTTTTTTCATGTATCTCAGCTGAGAGAGTACATACCGGATCCCACACACGTCATCAGCCATCAGGATCTGATAGTTGAGCCAGACCACACTTTTGTGGAGTACCCAGTAGCCGTCCTAGAGCGCAGTACCAAACGTCTGCGTTCTAAGGAGATACCGATGTTGAGGATCCAATGGTCTAGACGAGGAGCCGATGAGGCTACATGGGAGACAGAGGAGAGTATTAGACGTAACTATCCTGAGTTCTTTGCGGAGTTAGCCGCTACCTCGGTACCGACGGGTTAGTACTTCAACGTTATGTGTACGACTTCTGTGATTATATGTTAAAATGAGTGTTGATGTTTATGTGATGTCTGAATAAGTTGTGTGAGTAGTTTTGCATGCTAGAATACGAGATTAAAATTTGAGTGAGGCCAGAGTATACAAGTTGAGGGTGAGAATGTTTTGGGGTAGATAGCTTATTCTAAGTTTCGGGACGAAACTTATTTTAAGGGGGTACTGATGTATTACCCGAAAAATTTTATTTCCGATGAGTCCGAGTCAAAGCGATCTCTTGCGATCGGTTGACTTTTCTAACCCTACTTAAGGGTTACTAAAACAAATTTTGTCATTTTATGTACTCTTTTAGTCACATAAAATGATAAATTTCAAAACCCTAATATAATAAACACTAATTTATAACATGACTTGTCTTTGACAAAGTCATGACATACTAGTTGTGAGTTATGACGAGACCATGACAAGTTCGTGACGAGATCATGCATAGGCTGGACAACAACATGACGAGCTGCTGACAAGCTTTGACAACAGCCCAACTTTGTTGCCTTACCTCAGCCCATACTCTACTTCAGCCCGGCCGCGAGTTGGACAAGCAACCAGTGAGACGCCCAACCTCGCTCCGGCCCATGACAACAGCAAGGAGAGAGTGCGAGCCTGCTCGTTGAGTCCGGAACTCCAGCCCACCTTTAACCTCGTTCTGGCCCAGTAATGCAGCAATCCACGACCTTTCTTCAGCCCAACTACATGAGGAGACAGAAACAACCGTTACAGATTTCCTTCCTTCCTCTGTAACCGTCTCTCTCCTATCATGTTTCCCCAAATCTCGCTCTCCTCATCTGCGTTGATTCTTTCCTCAAATCTCTCGAAACACTTACCTTACAAGTTGTCCAGATTCCTCCTCCGACGCTCTCTACTCATCAACACAGATCTCTCACTCATCACGTTGTTGTACAGAAATATCCTCGAAATCGATCATCACTGCACTACAGACGAACTACATCTGCAACCGGAAGCTGACGAGGAGATCAGACGATAGAACCAAGTGAGTCCCGATCTTATCCACGTACCTTCTGTTATGAATCTCCACGTCTGAATCGCTTGCTACACAGCCATCGGAGGCCTCGGAAGGATGCTGGGTGAACCACTGCAGAAGAATGACAGTCGGTGGAAGATAAACTCGATCTTCACTATCACACGTGCAAACGCAGGCAAGGAAGGACCCGACCATCCCTTTTCCGCTGCAAACTGGTGAGTGAGCCGCCTTTCTCCCTAACCTTCTGTAATGTATGATTCTCGATTTCTGATAGAGTGTTAAATGCACAGCAACCACAAAACGTACAACCTCTCACTCAGCCACGAATCGAGCCAGCCTGCTCTCTAACCTGTTGGGGTCGAGTATCACTGATCGATCAGGTTATCATCAACAGTGAGTCTTCCTTTCAACCTACTCATTTGGTATAGTATTTGTAGTTGGTGTAGTGTATTGTAGAGTATCGCAGAGACGAGTAACAATGACTGTTTTAAATTAGGTTAACATAATTTTAGGATGAATAGAACAGTTAGAGAGGAGTGCAATTTAGAAATAGAAGAGTGTTGTTAGAAATGATGAAAATAATGGGCTGCTGTAAATAATTCGTCTCGGGTGCTTCAGTTTTAAAGTAGAAACGACCTATCTTGTAGACCAATGTTAAGGAGTTATTTTAAGGATCCACCATTGAAATGTTGATAGATCTTTGATGGTTATTTGTAGGTTATTGTGTAGAAATTTGAGAATAGATGGATGGTCGGATCAGAAGTTATAAGGTTCCAAAGTAGAGTAGTTGAGTTGTCTTTCCATCAATGGAAAATTTGGCTAAGTATTGGAATTGTGAGTGTTGTAACCAACTTTGGGAATGTTTATAGAAATGAGGGTTGAACAGTTTGGAGAAATTCTTGCTCCTAAGAATAGATGGAATATCATATTTGAATTAGAGAATTATTTCGGGATTTTTATAAATTTATACGAATTTCATATTTGAAGGTGAATTTGGACCTTAGCGACTTTTCGGGAAATAGAAAAGTGTGTAGTTTTTCTAGTTTTACCCAAACTCATCCTTAAGGGTTAAAATATGGTGTTTTAGTCTCAAATAAGAGTTTAAGCATAAATTATGGAAATTTTGGAGGTTTCGGGACCAAGGGTAAAATAGTCTTTTTACCATAAATAAGTACTGTAATCAGTTCTGTTCTAATAAGATCTTCTATCTTAGAAGTCTTTGACTTCTAATTTCCTAGGAAGTGTGCTGCACACTTGCCTCTTTTGACAGGCCACTGAATTCCTACTATTACAGATCGAATTGCACATTCGAGAGTCGAGATCTATTTAAAGTAAGTCCTTTGGGCTTACTTAGCTAGCTGTCAGATATGAGTGTGAATGATGATAGTAGTGTTTGAGTGATATGTGTACTAGTGTATTTCATAGTAATCATCGACCGACTTATTTATCTGGCCTAAGAGTAACGGGCGGTAGCATTCTGCTCAGTTAGCCCGAGGGCGCTGGGGGTTTCTTTCGGGACTAGTCCATACTTGGTTTGCGGGGACGCCACCGGCGGAGGTGTGCCAAACCATCACCAGTTGGATAAGGAACGGAGGCGAGAATCTTAAGATTTCTCGTGCTACAACTTTTAAAATCAGATAGAGTGAATCACGTAAGTTATCAGATAATAACTTGATTGTGTGCCAGCATGTTGAGTGTTTATATTCGTCTTTTGTGTGTTTGTGCTATTTATCCTTCTGCTTATATTTGATTAGTTAGCTAATTGTTTATCGTTGTTTAGATTTGCCATAGGTTAGAGCAGATGCCGAGTGATCCGGATGGTAGTGGACAGTCGGGGGTCGTACTCCTTAGGATGGGGTGCAGTTTCTTTTGGTGGTCTTTCAGTTATGATTGTACTATTTCTCAGTTTATGAGACTTTGTTGTTTCCGGCTGTCAGTTTCTGGTCACATTCATTGTTTTGTTAAAACCTACTTCATGATTTATGATTTTCCTTATTTGTGCCTTGTTGTAAGATCTAGTTAAATTGTTGTCAAACTAAGGTCGGGACCCACTATGAGGTCCTAACCAGTAGCTCCCCGAGTTGTGAAACTTGGGGTGTTACAAAACTCTGCAAAATTATAACAAATCAAGATGTTCACTAAAACACAAGGCGAACACATCAACCACTGTGTCATTTGACTTCACATAAACAATAACGTTTTCAAAAAATATTTAAAAGAGGGGCTGTAATTTATGAAGCCACTAAAACACTGAATGTTTAAAAGAAAGTTAACAAAGCAGCTCTAATTTTATATTACAGTCACTAAAGCACAAAATGTTTAAAAGAAAGCTAACGTAGCATTTTTAATTTTAAACAAAAAAATAACAAGCTATCTCTAATTTGTAAAGATAACAAAAGAAAGTGTAAATCATTTGAGGACAAACAAAATGTAATAAAAAGTAAAAACATTAACACAAAATAAAACCTAATACAACATGAACAAATTAAATCACCCATGGACTGAATTAAGGTTGAGAAGGTGAGAAAACCGAAAGCATTATCACAAATTCAAAAAACGCAACTTGGGCAGATTGCATACATGCAAGTTTCATCGAGTACTCACATAGCAGAGGCGCTCTCCACGGAAAAACGAAGACAACAGTCTTGGAGGGGCGGAAACGGGACAATTTTAGGAAGGGGTAAATGAAAGAGTACACATGATTTTTTTTCCGCACAAACCAACTTATAATTTCTACATAAATTCTTATTCTACCAAAATATAATCTACAACATTGCCAAAAGAGGATGAATATGGTGAAATTAATTAAGTAGGCATCTTGCAGTCTCTATCTTTTATTTTAAAATTGCTATAAACACATCAAAATGTGCTACTTGATCCTCTTCAGTTACACAATACCAATCACATCTTTCAATTTCAGATGGCCAAATTATACCAGTTCAATATCCTTAAATATTTGATAAAACTATGATTAGGAAATGTGTATGTAATTATGTGAATAAGGTATTTGACAAAAGAAAACAAAAGCAAATAACCATCATCATGATAACCAGTACAAGGGTATTAGCTTAACATACCGGCACTTGTCAAAGATGACAAACGAAGTCCAATTGATTTTGGAATTCAATTCGGGTTTCTGAAAAGAAAAAAAAAGAAGAAATCAGACTCATCCCAGAAAAACAATATGCAGAAAGCTAGAAATACATTCAACAGAAGTAGAAGTCATTCAATAGAATTCGGGAAACGAACCTACGTGACTCAGAGAGTACTGAAGAGATCCAGAATAGGTCCAAGTGGTTCATTCCATTCATCTTCAGAAATTGAAAATGCTCCATCAACCTTGGACTTCCATACATACCTAGACAAAAAAGAATTTTAGTATCTCATTATAAAAAATGAAAGAATTTGTACACAAATCAAGTATTGGACATAAATATAATAACCAAAACCAATACACTACTTAAAAGCACTTATTGTGTGTCATCGTTGTGCTTGCTGATAACCTCAACATAGTCAACAACCAGATACGCGGAGTAGAATCCAACATTAAATTGTCCAATTAGGTTAAGGTCTCCACTTGTTTCCATCGTCTCCACAAAAGCTGTAATAGAAATTAATTAGTGACCAGTAATGAACTCTTGATGGAATAATAATCAATTGAAATGTTAATAAAAATCCAAGCTAATTATTGAGAAAGGTGGTATGTATTACCTGAAGTTCCAGATTTTGCAATGGTTCTTAGATTTTTTATAAGATTTTCCTTTGCCATACCTATACCTTTGTCTCTAATAGAGAGTATTTTCTTATCTTTATCTAATTTAATCAACAAATATTATGTTTATAAATTCAGCAAGATGATTACTCTGGACTATTTTATGTAGTTAGTTCTCACGATAGAGACTCGTGCAACATATGTATATCCTTTAGTATAATGAGCTCATATAGTTCAGTTATAGGTTTCAACATAGTAGCTTTAACTTATTTATCATATCTTGCTTACCTTTCCTGACTTGCATAGTGCAGCACACCGAGCCTCGGCTTTTGAAGGAGCCTAACATAAAGAAATTGTACAAAGTTATTCATGTAGCACCAACTAATGAAAGAGAAGTCCAAGACTCCAAAAGACAGCTGAACTTACATAGATTTGCTTTCAGCTTCAAAGAGTCTAGTTATGCAAGTAACCATACCATGTAAATGACTCGAAACAAACAAAGTAGGTCATAAGGGGTCAATTACAAACTGAGGGTATTAAACTCGAATAAAAAAGAGAATTAAGCAAAGGCAAAAACACACACCTGGGCAAACGTTGTTTCCCAATTACTTGCAAGAGATGAACATAAACAAGTTTATATTAAGTTGTTAACGGATATCAGCAACAACAAGCAAGTTTAAAGCACCGCAATCAAAGGGGAATGAGAAGCTTAAATCCTAGAAGGATGAAAGAAAGCAGACATCTTTTGTCAAAATCAATAATAAAGCCCATAACCACAATCATTCAAGAGAAACAAAATACTATTGTACGAACAGATAGGAAGTGGGAAGTCGGTGTTGGAGTTCCCTTTATTGTTCGATCCTTCCGTATACGGCAGAGTCATTGGTAGCACCACAGAAACCCTATAGAATCAAAGTTCCATCTTCAACCGAGCCATGCTTCTCAATTGTAATTTTGTGCAAACAAAGGAAGACACACATACAACATCAGATTAAAGGAACAATAGCCACATCACCAGTTGTAACCCTACCAACAAGCGAATCGATGACATCCATGGCAGTCTCCGCGCATCTGATGGAAGTATATCGCTCTCAACTGGACGGCAAGAACAGATCTGTCAACAACGCATCTTCGCCTCAAGATCGGATGATGATGAGGTCGATTGGGAGCACTTTAATCGCTTTTTCCCCCTCCATCGCTTCTTTCCCTTCATTTCGCTTGTTCTGATTCTCGAACAAAAACTGCAACCACAAAACGGTAGCAAAGGAATAATATGATAAGCTCTCAAACATATATCATCGAGCAAATGCATGTTAGCAAAAACCAATCGACTGACATGAAAAACTAAGAAACCCTAGAAAGGAAAATACCTTAAGAAGAAGAAATAAACTAGGAGAACGATTACAGGCAGGTGAAGAGCATAACATTTAATGAAGCCGATCTCACAATTTAAACTACCCTCCAACATTAAGTTGGTGGAGAAAATGAGTACAATCGAGCGACAGAGGTTACTGCAACCGGAGGATCTTCACCACGTGGCAACATGGAGCTCTTCCCAATATTTGAAAGACGGCAGTTGAAAGGACTCCAAACGGCAGGTTGCACATGCAGATGCTCGAAGTCCAAAGCCCACTACCTAAATCCTCCTCCACTCACCTCTTCCGACTCAAAAACAGGCCCAAAAATCGGGCTGCACAAACGGGATGAACTAACAACCACTAGGCCCAAATAAAAAGCCAAAATAATCCAACTAAGCGAGTAAATTACGTAAACAGTTAAGGGTAAAACTGGAAATTAGGGGCCATAAGGGCAGTTTAGGAAATCCCCTATTCATTGGGGGAACTCTCTCTTTTATTATAGTAAAGATATGTATATATATATATATATATATATATATATATATATATCTTATATATAATATAAGTTTGAGTTAGAAGTTACTATAGTGGAGGGCTAGAATGCATCACCGACTGCCCAATGGGATGTAATATGTTGTTGGCTTGCTTTTGTGGGTTGTTGACGAAGCCTAATAATCTCGTGGAAAGGAGAGGTGTTTTAGGGCATGAAATGGGCCTCTGACGTTTACTATCTTCGACGGCCCATTCAGGATTTTGGCAGCTGGCGTTTCTTGTCGCTTCGCTTCACCTTTACCTTCTTCTCTTGTCGTTAGGGGCCGGCCGTCTCTTTTTGTGAGCTCCCATGCGTCTTCTACCTAGCGCTATTGGTTGCCTCTTCGGCTAGACATTGACACGTGGTGGTTGCTATTGACGGAATCTTCTCCAAGATCTCAACACCTTTTGATAGCGTGTTTTCTTCTAAGCGTGCCATAACCGGTCATTCATTACAGCTGTATTTGAGTTTCCAATGTCCTCGCTTTAAATGCGTTCACATATGGGTTCCAATGGACATCTGCTCTCACTTGGGAAGAAGCAATCGTTTGGGTTTTATTTAGGTTCGGTTTTAGTTAATTTATCAATGTCGCTCTTCTTCTTCGCTCCTTCTTCCGCCTCCTCTCGACTTTCACTTGTTTTTTATTAGATTTGCATTTTGTACACTAGATTTACCAAAGATTACGTTACTCATTATTTTGTTGTTGTTCATTGTAGTTCAGTTTTAAACACGGAAACGAGCGAGATGGTAGCTATGAAGAAAATAACGATTGTTTTGGACAACTACACGGCTGCTAAGCGTCGGCTTCGCGAGATTAGGCTTCTTGTTTTGATGAGATTTGATGAGATTCGCGTGGATTACTGGTGAAGCCTCTAATTCAATCCCTGTAATGATTTAGGAAGCACGACACTTGGATTATAATATGATACTTGACTACATGACGAGTCAAATCTTGACCAACATGATATAGTATATCAGACTGACATAGCTACTACTGCCCAGTTAGTTATTGTTGCCTACATGTATATAGGAGTGAACAATGTCATTGGTGCTAAGAGTATAAATGGCAATACTGTAATGAAATCCACACCAAATTGTACACTTTATTCAACATTGTAAATATCATAGAACGTTTTATTGACTATTGATTATAGTAGGTTACTTGTAATACCCTTGAAAAGGTATACTGGCCAATTAGTTTTATTTTTTAGTAGTGCCTACTCCTTGGTCTTATTTTTCGAGATTGTAGAATATGATAGTAGATTACTAGATCTTGTGTAAATCCGAATGCACAGGAGTGGATTTGAAAATCAAACTCCTTATAATTGAAGGTTGTTGCCTTTTGAAGGGAAGAGGCTGAAACTCATAATTTGGTATACAAGCAAGCATTTATGGTTAGAACGGAATTTGCATGAGGTCCTTTAAGATGAAGAACTTGATTCCAAATCTTCGTTGTTCAATGGTAAAAGTAAAACATTGAGGAGTTAATTCTCTTACTCCTGGCATTGAAATATAATTGTTTTTGAAATTCTTTAAACATAAAATTCAAAACCCCTTAAGGGTCAAGGGTGTGTGTTTTGACTTGTTAAAGGTTACGAATCTGTATTCAGTGTATATCTGTCAACATTTAACATCAATTTTGCTTGGACATGCTTCATTTAAACTTGCTTGGGATTGTGAGGATGCGAACAACAATCATTACTAACAATAGATGAAGTATTTGTGGAGACTTTTACTCTTTATTGATGTGTAAACATGAGACTTATTTATTTAATTACGTTGGATAAAATTAAGACCAAGAAACTATCAATTTCCTATTGTCTTATATCCTTGGTATTTTCATTGCATAAATACAATCAGAGCCAATTTATTTAACCATTGGTAGTTATTTAGGATCATGGAGAGGGCCTTATTAGCTATTATTTCTCCTTCAAATCCATCGAATCATTCATAGCCCAACATTGGAACATCAAGCTACCTCTTGTTTTTTGTTGCTGTAGATAAAGAGTCAGGGTAGAACAATGGGTAACTTCTATACATTACTAACACTAACAGGCATTGGGAGAAGATGGCATAATTGAAGATGTTGAGGATCCCTAGACAAAGTACCAAGAACAAAGAACTAAGAAAGTTGACATGAATGCATGAGCTGTATAGAAATATGAGGTAATTAGAATCTGATAGCTTGTTTTCAAGAACAAAGAACTAAGAAAGTTGACATGAATACAGAAGGTGTATACAAATATGAGGTAATCAAAATCTGATAACCTGTTTTGCTTTCCTTTTTCAAGTATAAAAACTTACAAAATAAATCCAATTCTCAAGGTCTCAAGTTCTGTCAATCGATGACATAGGAAGCACACCAGGAATTTCAAATTGGCAAGGCTTCGTAGGTGATGGTGCAGTTTATTGCTCAAATCCAATAGAGATGATGAATACGACATATGATTCCATGATTTCTTTGGACATATACTTGTTGAACAATTTGTATACCACAGTTGTAAGAGTTTATTGGTTGATCCACATATCTTTCATTTATCATAACAAATAACTCTCAGCTATGAATTTAAAGATCACCAAAATCACATAACAACAAACTGCAAAATAGATTAAGGAATTTGAAATGGGAATTATCCATTTTTATATCATGTTGTCTCCAAGATAATACAAGTATACTGTGTAGATGGATTTCCTGTCCCTTATAAGCTCGCTATGTGTATGTTGATCCACCCTCGAACATTAGAAGTTCATGCTTGCTGGCACCACCAACTCCACAATCAACCAACATAAGCTATCCGTATTTAAAAATTAACAACGAATCTCTCTAGAGATCCAAAGGAAGTTGTCCTGAATGAATTAGTGGCCTCAAGTGACATATGTTATTGCACGTCTTATTATTCGCGCGTGGTGCTTACCTAGTGTGTGTGTGTATATATATTAAATCAAATCATTAGAGTGATTTGAAAAGAAGCAGTATCACAATTTATATTCACAAATATATATATATATATATGCAAAGTCAATATATAAAATCAAAAAAGACATAAACTCACAATTGTTTTGTTTCAAAACAATGAGGCAAACCTTCTATTCTAAAGCTACTTGACACCTACGGGAATTAGGGCAAGAATATATTAGAGATCAAGTGTGATAAAAATGAGATATCTAACCCTAAGACCGATACACGCTTATATATGGTCTCAATGGACGGAGTTTAGGGTTACAAATATAGTTTTTCAAAGATAAGATCGAAAGATATGATTTCTTTCCCCTACATAGTCGAGACGACATAGAGACATCTTAAGACGACGTGGATGTGATGAGTGCCACATGTAACATTATATAGGCTATAGAATCATGCATTTCATATATTTATTGCTCTCTCATACATCACTATTTGTATAGAAAGCATCCACTTTCCATATTTCGATATCTACATTTGCCTTTTTATGTTTAAGCTATTTCCAGCATCAAATATGCTAGAAGTGCATCATCCCTGAAGTCAGAGTTGGATAAAAGACCTTACAATATTGAGGAATTACAAGGAAGTCCCCTACAGACACCATATGACAAGATCCAATATATTGAGCAATAATGCAAGCCAGACGGCATGTGAGACGGCTTCCAATTCCATCTCAAAGCCGTTTGGACCACAAACACCACTATAGATGGATACCATTAGACCCAAAACTAGTCCAATCCTAGATGATGTGAAACGGAGTGGCCATATGGGGTAAGACGGCTTCTCCAACCGTCTCTATGCCATCTCGGCTACGTAGAAGAAGGAAATCATAACTTTCGATTTTATCTTTGGAATTGATATATTTTGTGTAACCATAGACTCCAAGATTTCCCCCCATATTAGCATGTATTATCCTCATGGTTAAAGTACCCGACACACTTGCATCTCGCTCTCTTGCCTTGATTCCCACAACCGTCAGTAGCTTTTAGAATAAAGATTTGCCTTGTTGGAACCAAACACTTGTGGTGAGTTTATGTCCTTTTTGATTTTATGTGTAGACTTTTATTTATATTTGATCATGTGTAGCTAATCTTCCTCTTGATGTGAAGATTGGATTATTCATGTAATGGTTTGATAAATTTATTGCATATATGTTTGTGAATTGAGATTGAGATATTGCTTCTTTTCAAAGTACTTTTTTTCACCTTTTGTTTGGCGTGCATAAATGGTCTTGATAAAAATAAATGAAGAGTCACAGGCTGTTCGCTCCAAACGGTGTGTGCAAGCTTTAAATTTATAACCCTAGACTTAAGCTTAAAACAAGGATGCGAACCCGCAGTGTACGGGTCAATCGTAGTAAAAAGCAAGAAAATTCCAGGGGTCGATCACAGGGACTCGGTGAAACAAAGTCAATACGGTAAGCTTCGTGATAACTAACCACAAGAGCAATTAACACAATCAAAGATGAATAAGAAATCAATAAAGCAAACATGCAATTCTAGGGATTAAAGCATCTAGTTGTGGTTCAAACTCAAGATCTAAAGATAAGCGGACAAAGCTGAGATTTTTGCGTGGGGAAGGTGTTACTAAAGTGGAGTAGATCACCGGGTAAGTCTCACTACACACTAATCCTAAACCGTAACTCCTATTACCGGGTAAGTCTCAAGGAATTAAGATAAAAAACTATAACCTCAAACTAACACACCATCTAAGGGAATAGAATCAACCTTTACCGGGTAAGTCTCACGTTAACTCACAAAGATGGGATGGAAGCACACTCAAACCCCAATAAAGGATAAACCTTTATTACCTACACTTATGATCGTTGGTGAACAAACTAAGGAATTACCGGGTAAGTCTCATCCTAAGCTTGCATTGAACCAGAGAGGTGTAATAAGAATAGGATTTAGCAAACTCTAACACTTAACTTTCTGTTTAGAATCGGATAAGTCACCTCGGTCAGAAGAATTCCACCCCGGCCGAGATGTTCATCAACCGAACGAGATGCTTAGGGTTAAGGTTAAAGACTCGAACTTTCAAGATCCTACTGGAATCTAAGATTATTCTATCATTGTTTTTCCCACAACCTTCAGCCAATCACCCTAGAATCACATAAAGAAATTAGCCACTCGTCATCATTATGAAAGTATTAAAATATATGGGAAGAAGGTGAATATTTGAACAAGAAGAATTTAATGAAAAGACTTCAATAACTGAATCAAATATCTCAACAAAAGCGTTCCTTGGATAGCAATCCAACAAGACAAGACAACAAGGAAGGGAATTGAAGACAATTATACAAAAACCCTCCAAAAGCTATAAAAGCTATGATCTTCAATCTTCCTTCAACCTTCAACAAGGTTCTTCGAATCTCCTCAATTGGAGTATGCTGCTGCTGCGTAAAACCCTGATCAACGGTATAGCGTGATGTTGGATTTGTGGAAATCCAACCCTTTTTATAGGAAAATAACCCTCCAAAGATAATAAATCTTAGAAAGATATTTTCCCATAAATATAGGTAAAATATAAGATTCTGCATATCTCCTTCCTTCCAGGAACCAAGCCCAAAAATATAAGATCACTTTCCAAATTTAAAAGATCTCATCCAAGAATAAAATATTCTCGCTGCGTCCTAGGTGTTCGCCTCGGTCGAGTCGGCGTCTCTGGATCACCTCGGTCGAGATGAATCTCTGGTCAACCGAGGTGAGTCACAACAGAATGTGAAATCTCTCGAATCTGCTCCAAAGTAAATCTTTAATCCATGGTTATGCTCCCTGGATGTAGCTCCAAATGACTATGACTCTTTTTGCTCCTTTTTGATGCGAAACGTGCCATTTTACCTACGATTACAACAAAACTAGGTGTAGACCTCGATTCTCGCAAAGGTAGATGAAATGGTAGTATAATCACATATAATACATGTTAACATGCAGATTATGAAAGATAAAACGTCAAAACAAACCCCAAAATATAGACTATAATTCATGCTATCAAAATACCCCATACTTAGCCCTTGCTTGTCCCCAAGCAAGTTCTGCATATAGAAGACAAGATAGAATGGATTATAAGTCAAGAAAATCGATGAAAAAGTCTTTCAAAAATATTTTATGGTGTGCAACTATCATAGATCGCTCTAAGAGAATGCTTCATGGAAATTAAATACTCAATATGCTCAAAACATTTTATAAATATAGGAAAGTTGTTCATCTTTGCATAAAATCATAGAATGCATAATAAATCATAATTATCAAAATTAATCATGTATAATCCAGTTTAAACCACTAAGTCAATCAACAAGCTCAAGGTCTCAAGGGCTTCCCAAAAGAAAAGGTCAAGAAACGTGTAGGGTAGGGATGTATGTAAGGTAATGTGGTGCTAGAATCCGGGAAAAGGATGAACTTCACTTTCACTTTGACTTGCAACATCTTCCACCAATAAGCTTTGCTTATTTCACACATTTTCTTTTACTTTACTTTTTGGGATGCATGGACAGAGGTGCACAATAACCGAAGCCTAGGAAATCTGCAATCATCAATTTCTCGAGATGCATCAAACCCTTGATGCACATACCATGACCCGTTAGGAATATCGCTCAATCCGACTTTGGCAAGACACAAACACCCGGCTATGTGAATGGTGCCGAGTTACTCATCTTCATGATTGACTTCCCCAAACCTATTATTGCTTTCTAACACTTTCACTTCCAGCCACTTCTCAACTTTAACTCCACTTGCTTTCACCACTTCGCTTGCTTCCAAATTCCCGGATAGGTAAAGGGAGGCAAAATGTATATGAGGGGCTAAGCATGATCAAGAAGAAGAAGAAGAAGAAGAGAATGAATTGCCTTGGTCTTTCCAAGAAGAAAGTGAGAGAACTTAACCTGCGGTGTCAACCTTCAAATTCAACATAATTTGGATAAAAACAAAGTATTAAACATGCTAATAATTTCAAACAAAGCATTTAGCAACTTAAACATATTATAAAACCTTTCAAACACATAAAGAATTTAAAACCAGTAAGTAAACAAGATCTTCACTGAGGTCATATCCAGATAAGTAGCACAAAATCGTTTTCGAAAACTTTCTGTTACGCACCTCGGTCGAGGTGTTCTTGGTTCAACCGAGGTGAAATGCCTCATTTGGCCAAGACTGACTCGGTCGAGGTCAAAAAAAAAAATTTTTAACCATTTTTTTTTCGGTTTCGACGTTTTTCTCAATCAAATAACCTGTAGGTATGCATGTAATATCAGATAATCATATAAATGCAGAAGTGAAGCATAAATAAAATATCCGATGAAATAGAATGTCATACATCAAAAGTAGTCAAATAACATCAAGTAGTCAAATAAGTACAAACACCCCATACTTGGGACACACTGTCCCAGTGGGTCAAATAAAAGTCTGAAAATGAGAGTACTCACCGGATAAATAGTTGAACTGCATAAAAAAAATATAATAAGAAAATCCTGCAGCTCCTCAGTAATCCTGATCCGGCGGTGGTGGTGGTGGCACATACGGATACTGTGTCGGGTCGAACGGATAACCCATGACACGCTCGAACTGAAGTTGGGCCATGACGTGCTGATAGTGCTGCCGCTCCTGCATCTCGCGGATATCCAGCGATAATGCAGCGTACGAGTCAATAACTTGATCTGTCAGGTCATCGATCCGTCGGTGGGCAGCTCGATCTCTCACTCCGCGCCTCCTGCGTCTAGCAGGTCTGACTGGAGAAGTCTCAGCTGGTACAGGCTCCGTCTCCTCCTCATCATCCAAACCAATGATCGGTGGCGCGCTCATCCCTGCAGTATCTGTCCTTGTATCCATCGGGACTCCACCATCTCTCTCATCTACCGTCTCCTCGTCGTCGTCATCCTCCTCCTCCTCAGCCTCAGCTGGGGCAGCTGCTGCCTCTCTATGATCCTCCATCAGCGGAGCCCAAGCTGTCTGCCAGTAATGTGGATCGAAAACTGTGAACTGTGCAGACCAGCGGATCCCCTGTGGTGCAGTCCGCTCCCAAGGAATAGCAACATATGGAGTGGTCAAACCACGGGGAACCAAAATCCTCCGTGTGATCATCTCCTGTAATCCAAGCGGCTTCGGAGCTGCCACCATCGTACATACACTGAGGTCCATCCCGTGATAAGCAGCTATATGGGTGACTAGACCTCCGTAGCAAATGTCTCCCTTTGCTTTAGCCTTGATCTTGTGCAGGTCCTCTGCCAAGATCAAGCCAAAGTCTGGGAAACCCCCTATGACCATACAGTAGAGGCTGAAGAGCTCGCCCTGTCGGATCTTCTGGGGCGTCTCAGTACGCGCTAGAAGTGTCTCGCTGAATATCCTATGGGCTAGTCTGAAGGCTGGGTGGAAGATGACCTTCTCCCTGGAATCTCCAGGGCGCCATTTGTTTGCATGCTCGGTAATATGGGCAATCTGCCCCTAGAACTCCCTAGCTACGGATCGGGAGGGGAAGTCAGTGGCGGTGGGCTCAGAAAAGCCGAAAATCTCTCTCCAAATCTCTAAGGGAACTATGAAGTTCCGGTTCATCAATCGGTACTTCACAGACTGGTCTGTGTGGAGGTAGGAGAAGGAGCTAACAAACTCTAAGGTCGGCTCCAAATAGGCTGGGGCTCAGATCTCAGTAAACTGATCCAGCCCAACAGTGGCGATCATCCTCCTAAGGTCACCATCTAACCCTAGGCAATCGAAAGTTGACATGTCCAGAAAACGTGGTGCAATAACTGGACGGCTAGCTATGCGCTCATAATCTACCCGGCATCTCTCGTGGATCACCGGGCGGTAAGGACGGGAAGAAGAGGAAGAAGGGGAAGGTGAGGATCTGTCTTTGAGGGCTAGGCGACGATCGGAACTCATTTTCTCTCAACACTGTCAGAACACCTCGGTCACTGACAAGACTCAGAAATCACCTCGGTCGAGATGCAGTTCGACCGGACCGAGGCACAACAGTTACGATTCCAATTCTCAGAAATTCAGTTCTTTTCCCCCAAAAATCACTACAATTGCTTCCTATGGGGTACTTAAGCCTTTTCTCAGCAGAATCAAGGGCAACCAAAGCCCAAATCGAAACGAATGAACGAGTTAGGGTTTCGACTGTTTTTACCTCGTTTCGGTCGATTCGTTCGTTTTCTTCGCAGATCTGTTGTTGCAATAGGCTCCTCTACCCTTCAATCGCAGTTTGGAAGCGGAAATCTTTGAAAACGAGCAAGAAACGAGAGAGAACGAAGTATACTGTCGCCGCGGTCGAGATGAAGAAGGTAAAAAGTAAAAACTGAAAAACAATTTTCTTTTTATACTGCTCGTGGATCTGCTGTCACCTCGGTCGAGATAGTCTCGACTGGACCGAGGTGGTACGGACCGAGGTGGTTCTGTAGAAACCCTAGTCGCCTCGGTTGCTCAAGAATCAACTCGGTCGAGGTGCTCTGACAATAACCGAGGTGCTTCTATCTTCTCAGAATCTCGAACTTCCGTCCTTCCAGTTGTGCTCCTTCCTTAGATATTCCCTGTTGTCTGTCCAGAACGCCAAAAACAAAGCAAAGCAAAGCAAAAACAAAAACTATCTAAGCTAGACTAGAAAACGGGAAAAGAAAGCAATACCTTGGGTCGAGGTGGGTAAAGTAGAAATCTTCGAAAACGAGCAAGATCTGAGAGGGAGCGAAGTGGAAGTCGCCGCGGTCGAGGTAGGTAAAGTAAAAAAGTGAAAAATAAAAATTTTTCCCTTTTTATACTGTTCCTCTATCCTTCAATCACAGTTTAGAAGCAGAAATCTTCGAAAACGAGCAAGATCTGAGAGGGAGCGAAGTGGAAGTCGCCGCGGTCGAGGTGGGTAAAGTAAAAAAGTGAAAAATAAAAAATTTTCCCTTTTTATACTGTTCCTGGATCTGCTGTCACCTCGGTCGAGATGGTGTCGACTGGACCGAGGTGGTACGGACCGAGGTGGTTCTGCAAAAACCCTAGTCGCCTCGGTTGCTCAAGAATCAACTCGGTCGAGGTGCTCTGATAGTAACCGAGATGCTTCGGTCTTCTCAAAATCTCGAACTTCCGTCCTTCCAGTTATGCTCCTTCCTTAGATATTCCCTGTTGTCTGTCCAGAATGCCAAAAACAAAGCAAAGCAAAGCAAAAACAAAAACTATCTAAGCTAGACTAGAAAACGGGAAAACAAAGCAATACCTTGGGTTGCCTCCCAAGAAGCGCTTGGTTTAAGGTCGCTAGCTGGACCATGATGCGTCTCAAACGAGGTATATTGGTGCAACCTCCTCAACCGGCGTTTCCGGCTGGTATTTCTTAAGTCTATGACCGTTGACCTTGAAGCTTCCGCTAGTTTCGCCCCATATCTCAACTGCACCATGAGGGAAAACATGTTTCACAACGTAAGGTCCGGTCCATCTAGATTTCAACTTACCTGGAAAAAGGCGGAGGCGGGAGTTGAAGAGTAGAACTAAGTCTCCTTCTTTAAACTCCTTTGGAATGATACGCTTGTCATGCCATCTCTTCGTCCTTTCCTTGTAGATTTTGGCATTCTCATAAGCGTTCAAACGCAGCTCCTCCAGCTCGTTAAGTTCCAATAGTCGCTTCTCACCAGCCTCCTTGATGTCGAAATTCAACCATTTGATAGCCCAATATGCCTTGTGTTCCAATTCAACGGGCAAGTGGCAAGACTTCCCATATACCAAATTATAAGGAGTGGTACCTATGGGAGTCTTGAATGCGGTCCTGTACGCCCAAAGAGCATCGTCCAACTTCATGGACCAATCCTTCCTCGTTCTAGAGACGGTCTTCTCCAAAATTGCCTTGATTTCTCTATTCGAGATCTCGACTTGTCCACTAGTTTGAGGGTGATAAGCAGTTGATACCTTGTGGGTTACCCCATACTTCGATAGAAGTGCTTTGAACTTCCGGTTGATGAAATGCGTTCCTCCATCGCTAATGATGATGCGTGAAGTTCCAAACCGTGGAAAGATAGTTCTATTCAAGAACTTCACAACCACCTTGGCGTCGTTAGTGGGAGAAGCAATGGCTTCAACCCATCTAGAGACGTAATCAACTGCAAGGAGAATGTAGAGGTTTCCTCCGGAGGATGGGAAAGGTCCCATGAAGTCAATCCCCATACATCAAAGATTTCCACTTCTTGGATGTTATTAAGTGGCATCTCGTTCCTCCTTGATAAGTTCCCTGTTCTTTGGCATGCATCACAAGAGACAACAAAAGATTGCACATCCTTAAATAATGTAGGCCAAAAGAAACCGGAACGCAATACCTTAGCGCATGTTTTATCGGTGCTAGCATGCCCTCCACAAGGGAGTGAATGACAATGCCTTATGACGCTATTAACTTCATCCTCCGGAATGCACCTTCGAAGCATCCCATCCGGTCCGCGCTTGAATAGCAGCGGCTCATCCCAGTAATAATGTCGTACTTCCTTGAAGAATCTTTTCTTTTGAGAGTACGTCAACCCGGGCGGTGTCTCCTGGCAAACAAGATAATTCACAATATCAACATACCAAGGACCTTTATTATCAGAAAGTTGGTGGATGGAATTCTCCTGGATTAGCTTCTCAGTTGTAGCTCCTGGATCCTCTTCCAATGCCTTCAAGCTCTGTATATCTGCATCACAAGAAGCATCTATACCTTCCTCCATTAAAATGAAGCTAATAACTCTTTCGAGTGGGTCGTTAATAAGGATGGAGCTCACCAATTCTCTTGATTCTTCTTCATCGTAGATGTTGAAGATATCATCAGTTAGCTGCTCCCCTTTCATGGCTGCAAGTAGTGCGAACTCCACTTCATCGCCACCAACGTTGAATTTCAACTTGGCGTTCTTGCAATCCACGTTGCAACCCGAAGTTGCTAGAAATGGCCTCCCGAGAATAATAGGTACATGATAATCTGCGGGAATGTCAAGTACGACAAAATCTATAGGTAGATAGAAGTTACCTAACTTGACCGGAACGTCCTCCAAGATGCCCACGGGATGGGTAATGGAGCGATCCGCCATATAAAGTCGAATCTTGACCGGTTTGGGCTCTCCAAGACCGATCTTCGTGCATAGCTCCAGCGGGATGATGCTCACGTTGGCTCCTAGATCACAAAGGGCTTCACAAGTTACATCCCCAACTTGAATGGGAATGCAAAATGAGCCGGAATCTCTTAACTTAGGTGGCATCTTTTCCTTCATGATCTTGATAAGCTCCGAAGATTTAGATGTCATCCTAACTTCACCAACATCCTCCAGCTTCCTCTTCCTTGATAAGATTTCTTTTAAGAACTTCCCATAGGCGGGCATACCTAAAATAGCATCAAGGAAAGGAATATTAATATGTAGCTTATTCATCAAGTCAAGAAACTTACCAAAGTGCTTGTCTAGATGTGCTCTGGCTCTGGACTGAGGGAATAGAAGTGGTGGTTTGTATGCAGGAGGTGGAACATAAGTTTCTGTCGTCCCTCCTGCTTTCTGTTGCTTCGCCTCGGTTGGCATCTCGGTCGAGGTGTTCTTCGACTGGATCTGGACCGAGGTGGTCTGCGTCGAGCGAGGTACTGGATCTGCAGTTTTAAGTCCACTCCTCGCCGTTATGGCCATGCACTGGCCCTTAGGGTTAGTTTCCGTCTTCGTTGGAAGCTTCCCTGGATCTCTTGGCGCTTCATTCGCCCTATTAGCAAGTTGTTGTTCGAAGGATTTTTGGGCCCTCGAAAATGAAGTCATAGAATTCTCCATAGCGCTAAGCTTGATCAAGATTGCCTCCAGAACTGCGTCTTTCTTTTCTGGCTGAGACGGCTAGCTATCCGCTCATAGTCTACCCGGCATCTCTCGTGGATGACCGGGCGGTAAGGACGGGAAGAAGATAAAGAAGGGGAGGGTGAGGATCTGTCTCTAAGGGCTAGGCGACGATCTGAACTCATTTTCACTCAACTCTGTCAGACCACCTCGGTCACTGAAAAACCCCAAGAATCACCTCGGTCGAGATGCAGTTCGACCGGACCGAGGCGTAGCAGTTGCGTTTTCAAATCTCAGAAATTCAGTTCTTTTCCCCCCAAAATCACTACAATTGCTTCCTAAGGGGTACTTAAATCCTTTCTCAGCAAAATCAAGGGCAACCAAAGCCCAAATCAAAGCGAACGAACGAGTTAGGGTTTCGACTTGTTTTACCTCGTTTCGGTCGATTCACTCGATTTTCTTGCAGATCTGTTGTTGCAATCGGTTCCTCTATCCTTCAATCACAGTTTAGAAGCAGAAATCTTCGGAAACGAGCAAGATCTGAGAGGGAGCGAAGTGGAAGTCGCCGCGGTTGAGGTGGGTAAAGTAAAAAAGTGAAAAATAAAAATTTTTCCCTTTTTATACTGTTCCTGGATCTGCTGTCACCTCGGTCGAGATGGTCTCGACTGGACCGAGGTGGTACGGACCGAGGTGGTTCTGCAGAAACCCTAGTCGCCTCGGTTGCTCAAGAATCAACTCGGTCGAGGTGCTCTGACAGTAACCGAGGTGCTTCTATCTTCTCAGAATCTCGAACTTCCATCCTTCCAGTTGTGCTCCTTCCTTAGATATTCCCTGTTGTCTGTCCAGAACGCCAAAAACAAAGCAAAGCAAAGCAAAAACAAAAACTATCTAAGCTAGAATAGAAAACGGGAAAAGAAAGCAATACCTTGGGTTGCCTCCCAAGAAGCGCTTGATTTAAGGTCGCTAGCTGGACCATGATGCGTCTCAAATGAGGTATATTGGTGCAACCTCCTCAACCGGCGTTTCCGGTTGGTATTTCTTAAGTCTATGACCGTTGACCTTGAAGCTTCCGCTAGTTTCGCCCCATATCTCAACTGCACCATGAGGGAAAACATGTTTCACAACGTAAGGCCCGGTCCATCTAGATTTCAACTTACCTGGAAAAAGGCGGAGGCGGGAGTTGAAGAGTAGAACTAAGTCTCCTTCTTTAAACTCCTTTGGAATGATACGCTTGTCATGCCATCTCTTCGTCCTTTCCTTGTAGATTTTGGCATTCTCATAAGCGTTCAAACGCAGCTCCTCCAGCTCGTTAAGTTCCAATAGTCGCTTCTCACCAGCCTCTTTGATATCGAAATTCAACCATTTGATAGCCCAATATGCCTTGTGTTCCAATTCAACGGGCAAGTGGCAAGACTTCCCATATACCAAATTATAAGGAGTGGTACCTATGGGAGTCTTGAATGCGGTCCTGTACGCCCAAAGAGCATCGTCCAACTTCATGGACCAATCCTTCCTCGTTCTAGAGACGGTCTTCTCCAAAATTGCCTTGATTTCTCTATTCGAGATCTCGACTTGTCCACTAGTTTGAGGGTGATAAGCAGTTGATACCTTGTGGGTTACCCCATACTTCGATAGAAGTGCTTTGAACTTCCGGTTGATGAAATGCGTTCCTCCATCGCTAATGATGATGCGTGGAGTTCCAAACCGTGGAAAGATAGTTCTATTCAAGAACTTCACAACCACCTTGGCGTCGTTAGTGGGAGAAGCAATGGCTTCAACCCATCTAGAGACGTAATCAACTGCAAGGAGAATGTAGAAGTTTCCTCCGGAGGATGGGAAAGGTCCCATGAAGTCAATCCCCCATACATCAAAGATTTCCACTTCTTGGATGTTATTAAGTGGCATCTCGTTCCTCCTTGATAAGTTCCCTGTTCTTTGGCATGCATCACAAGAGACAACAAAAGATTGCACATCCTTAAATAATGTAGGCCAAAAGAAACCGGAACGCAATACCTTAGCGCATGTTTTATCGGTGCTAGCATGCCCCCCACAAGGAAGTGAATGACAATGCCTTATGACGCTATTAACTTCATCCTCCGGAATGCACCTTTGAAGCATCCCAACCGGTCCGCGCTTGAATAGCAGCGGCTCATCCCAGTAATAATGTCGTACTTCCTTGAAAAATCTTTTCTTTTGAGAGTACGTCAATCCGGGTGGTGTCTCCTAGCAAACAAGATAATTCACAATATCAGCATACCAAGGACCTTTATTATCAGAAAGTTGGTGGATGGAATGCTCCACCAACAGTGGATGAATATCAGAGGAGGGAGTTAGAAATTTGTTATTCTCGGCAATCTCAGTTGTCATCATCTCGCCATCGACCTCGGTCGAGGTGCAGAAGCGTTGACCGAGATGTTCTTCAGTCGCCTCGCTCTGTCCAGAAAGTGACTCGGTCGAGGTACTGCTACTGGATCCGAGACTGGAGATCTTCGTCTCCTGGATTAGCTTCTCAGTTGTAGCTCCTGGATCCTCTTCCAGTGCCTTCAAGCTCTGTATATCTGCATCACAAGAAGCATCTATACCTTCCTCCATTAAATTGAAGCTAATAACTCTTTCGAGTGGGTCGTTAATAAGGATGGAGCTCACCAATTCTCTTGATTCTTCTTCATCGTAGATGTTGAAGATATCATCAGTTAGCTGCTCCCCTTTCATGGCTGCAAGTAGTGCAAACTCCACTTCATCGCCACCAACGTTGAATTTCAACTTGGCGTTCTTGCAATCCACGTTGCAACCCGAAGTTGCTAGAAATGGCCTCCCGAGAATAATAGGTACAGGATAATCTGCGGGAATGTCAAGTACGACAAAATCTATAGGTAGATAGAAGTTACCTAACTTGACCGGAACGTCCTCCAAGATGCCCACGGGATGGGTAATGGAGCGATCTGCCATATAAAGTCGAATCTTGACCGGTTTGGGCTCTCCAAGACCGATCTTCGTGCATAGCTCCAGCGGGATGATGCTCACGTTGGCTCCTAGATCACAAAGGGCTTCACAAGTTACATCCCCAACTTGAATGGGAATGCAAAATGAGCCGGGATCTCTTAACTTAGGTGGCATCTTTTCCTTCATGATCTTGATAAGCTCCGAAGATTTAGATGTCATCCTAACTTCACCAACATCCTCCAGCTTCCTCTTCCTTGATAAGATTTCTTTTAAGAACTTCCCATAGGCGGGCATACCTAAAATAGCATCAAGGAAAGGAATATTAATATGTAGCTTATTCATCAAGTCAAGAAACTTACCAAAGTGCTTGTCTAGATGTGCTCTGGCTCTGGACTGAGGGAATGGAAGTGGTGGTTTGTATGCAGGAGGTGGAACATAAGTTTCTGTCGTCCCTCCCGCTTTCTGTTGCTCCGCCTCGGTTGGCATCTCGGTCGAGGTGTTCTTCGACTGGATCTGGACCGAGGTGGTGTGCGTCGAGCGAGGTACTCGATCTGCAGTTTTGAGTCCACTCCTCGTCGTTATGGCCATGCACTGGCCCTTAGGGTTAGTTTCCGTCTTCGTTGGAAGCTTCCCTGGATCTCTTGGCGCTTCATTCGCCCTATTAGCAAGTTGTTGTTCGAAGGATTTTTGGGCCCTCGAAAATGAAGTCATAGAATTCTCCATAGCGCTAAGCTTGATCAAGATTGCCTCCAGAACTGCGTCTTTCTTTTCTGGCTGAGACGAACTTGATCCTTGCCCTTGGCTTTTCAATGGAGTAGAAGAAGAAGAAGAAGAAGGGGGAGAGAGGAAAGTGTTAGAGGAATCGTTAGAGTTGGAGTTTGAATGATTGTTACCGTAGTTTTGGTTATTCGCCCTCCAGTTGTTGCTATTGGATCCTCTATTGTTGTTGTTGTAGTTGTTGTTTCGGAGACCGTTGTTGTTACGGTACCCGTTGTTGTTGTTGCTCCTTTGCCCTTGCTCTTCCTTCTTAGTTTGAGCCATCAAGAGCTCCTTCAATTGCTTCACGTCATTCTTCAACGACGTGAGTTGATTGTTGTTGGATTGAGTCTCTTGAAAGTTGACTCTTTTAACTCCACCTTCAACTCCTTGGTGGGTATATTTCTCCATGTGCAAGGCTTGCTTCTCAATGAAGTCCCAAGCCTCATCAATCGCCATGTCCATGAAGGTACCGGCGGAGAGTAGTTGGAGATTGAACTGGGTGCTTCCGTCCAGCCCTTTGAAGTAGATTACCAACAACTCGATCTTTGGAATCCCATGATGTGGGCAATCCAAAAGGATATCCTTGAACCGCTCCCAAGATTTGGACAAGCTCTCCTTGTCCTTCATAATGAAAGCATTGATCTTCCCTCTCATTTCGGCGGTCTTTGAGGGGGGAAAGAATTTGGTTAAGAATTCCGTAGTCATCTCCTCCCATGTGCTAATTTTTCCTGGAGGAAGAGATTGATACCAAGTAAGAGCTCTATCTTTTAAAGAAAAGTAAAAAGGTCTTAGCTTTTAGTTGTTATTCTCAATTCTGGAAGGTCACAAGGTTTCCATTAAGATCTCGTAGTTTTGAAGATGTTGATGCGGTGACTCCTTCTCTAACCCTCCGAATTGGCATTGGCGAATCATGGATAGAACTTGCGGTCGAAGTTCATAGTCATGATCCGCTGGATCTCCTAGGTTCAATCCTGGACGCCTCAGCTGTTGATTAGGGTCCATCCTTTGACCTAGGGTTTGTGGGATTCCTGCAAGAAGAACATCTCGGACTGGTATCCGAGGTGGAAGCACCTCGACCGGGGCGTCAGGTACTGGAATCTGCCTCGGTCGCTGATCAACAAGAGGATCTTCCCTCGGTCGAAGTAGAATCTGGTCTCGTATGACTGCTATCTCAGCTTCGATTGCTGCAGTCTTGGTGCGATTCTCTTCTTTTTCTTGCCTGAGTTCTTCCTTGCTGAGGCGTAGCAGCTCTAGCGCCTCTTTCAATTGGGCCGCAAGATCGCGATCGTCTTGTTGGGCCATCTTCGCTTCTCTTAAGCGTCGCTTGTATGTCTTTTCTGGTTCGGGATCGTAAGGAACGATTTCCTTCCCAGCGCGGGTTCTTCGCATATACCTAAGAAAGAACCTGCAAAAGTCGTCACTCAAGTAGAGTGGTTAGATGAAACGGGGCAAGCGCCCCAAGAGCAAACCGTACCGGCTCGGTCTAGACCAAGTCCCCGGCAACGGCGCCAAAAACTTGTTCGCTCCAAACGGTGTGTGCAAGCTTTAAATTTATAACCCTAGACTTAAGCTTAAAACAAGGATGCGAACCCGCAGTGTACGGGTCAATCGTAGTAAAAGCAAGAAAATTCCAGGGGTCGATCACAGGGACTCGGTGAAACAAAGTCAATACGGTATGCTTATGTCAATACTAACCACAAGAGCGATTAACACAATCAAAGATGAATAAGAAGTCAATAAAACAAACATGCAATTCTAGGGATTAAAGCATCTAGTTGTGGTTCCAACTCAAGATCTATAGATAAGCGGACAAAGCTGAGATTTTTGCGTGGGGAAGGTGTTTCTATAGTGGAGTAGATCACCGGGTAAGTCTCACTACACACTAATCCTAAACCGTAACTCCTATTACCGGGTAAGTCTCAAGGAATCAAGATAAAGAACTATAACCTCAAACTAACATGCCATCTAAGGGAATAGAATCAACCTTTACCGGGTAAGTCTCAGGCTAACTCACAAAGATGGGACGGAAGCACACTCAAACCCCAATAAAGGATAAACCTTTATTACCTACACTTATGATCGTTGGTACACAAACTAAGGAATTACCGGGTAAGTCTCATCCTAAGCTTGCTTTGAACCAGAAAAGGTGTAATAAGGATAGGATTTGGCAAACTCTAACACTTAACTCTCAGTTTAATGTTGGATAAATCACCTCAGACAAAAGAATTCCACCCCGGCCGAGATGTTCATCAACCGAACGAGATGCTTAGGGTTAAGGTTAAAGACTCGAACTTTCAGGATCCTACTGGAATCTAAGATTATTCTATCATTGTTTTTCTCACAACCTTCAGCCAATCACCCTAGAATCACACAAGGAAATTAGCCACTCATCATCATTATTAAAGTATTAAATGTATGGGAAGAAATTGAATATTTGAACAAAGAAGAATTTAATGAAAAGACTTCAATAACTGAATCAAATATCACAACAAAGCGTTCCTTGGATAGCGATCCAACAAGACAAGGCAATAAGTGAGGGAATTGAAGACAATCTTACAAAACCCTCCAAAAAGCTATAAAAGCTATAGACTTCAATCTTCTTTCAACCTTCAAAAAGGTTCTTCGAAACTCCCAAATTGGAGTAAGTTGTTGCTGCTGCTGCGTGCTATAAACCCTGATCAACGGTATAGCGTCCTCTCCAACTGTAAGCGGATCCGGATTTGTGGAAAATCCAACCCTTTTTATAGGAAAATAACCCTCCAAAAATCATAAATCTTAGAAAGATATTTTCCCATAAATATAGGTAAAATATATGATTCTGCATATCTCCTTCCTTCCAGGAGCCAAGCCCAAAAATATAAGATCACTTTCCAAATTTAAAAGATCTCATCCAAGAACAAAATATTCTCGCCGCGTCCTAGGTGTTCGCCTCGGTCGAGTCGGCGTCTCTGGATCACCTCGGTCGAGATGAATCTCTGGTCAACCGAGGTGAGTCAGAACTGAATGTGAAATCTCTCGAATCTGCTCCAAAGTAAATCTTTAATCCATGGCTATGCTCCCTGGATGTAGCTCCAAATGACTCATAACTCCTTTTGCTCCTTTTTGATGCAAAATGTACCATTTTACCTGTAATTACAACAAAACTAGGTGTAGACCTCGATTCTCGCAAAGGTAGATGAAATGGTAATATAATCACATATTATACATGCTAACATGCAGATTATTGAAGATAAAACGTCCAAAAAAACCCCAAAATATAGACTATAATTCATGTTATCAGCTCTCCTTGTCCTTCATAATGAAAGCATTGATCTTCCCTCTCATTTCAGCGGTCTTTGAAGGGGGAAAGAATTTGGTCAAGAATTCTGTAGTCATCTCCTCCCATGTGCTAATTTTTCCTGGAGGAAGAGATTGATACCAAGTAAGAGCTCTATCTTTTAAAGAAAAGTAAAAAGGTCTTAGCTTGTAGTTGTTATTTTCAATTCTGGAAGGTCGCAAGGTTTCCATCAAGATCTCGTAGTTTTGAAGATGTTGATGCGGTGACTCCTTCTCTAGCCCTCCGAATTGGCATTGGCGAATCATGGATAGAACTTGCGGTCGAAGTTCGTAGTCATGATCCGTTGGATCTCCTAGGTTCACCCCTGGACGCCTCAACTGTTGATTAGGGTCCATCCTTTGACCTAGGGTTTGTGGGATTCCTACAAGAAGAACATCTCGGACTAGCATCCGAGGTGGAAGTACATCGGCCGGGGCGTCAGGTACTGGAATCTGCCTCGGTCGAAGATCAGCCACTGGATCCTGCATCGGTCGAGGATCAACAGGGGGATCTTCCCTCGGTCGAAGTAGAATCTGGTCTCGTATGACTGCTATCTCAGCTTCGATTGCTGCAGTCTTGGTGCGATTCTCTTCTTTCTCTTGCCTTAGTTCTTCCTTGCTGAGGCGTAGCAGCTCTAGCGCCTCTTTCAATTCGGCCGCAAGATCGCGATCGTCTTGTTGGGCCATCTTTGCTTCTCTTAAGCGTCGCTTGTATGTATTTTCCGGTTCGGGATCGTAAGGAACGATTTCCTTCCCAATGCGGGTTCTTCGCATATCCCTAAGAAAGAACCTGCAAAAGTCACTCAAGTAGAGTGGTTAGATGACACGGGGCAAGCGCCCCAAGAGCAAACCGTACCGGCTCGGTCTAGACCAAGTCCCCGGCAACGGCGCCAAAAACTTGTTCGCTCCAAACGGTGTGTGCAAGCTTTAAATTTATAACCCTAGACTTAAGCTTAAAACAAGGATGCGAACCCGCAGTGTACGGGTCAATGGTAGTAAAAAGCAAGAAAATTCCAGGGGACGATCACAGGGACTCGGTGAAACAAATTCAATACGGTAAGCTTCGCGAATACTAACCACAAGAGCAATTAACACAATCAAAGATGAATAAGAAGTCAATAAAGCAAACATGCAATTCTAGGGAATAAAGCATCTAGTTGCGGTTCCAACTCAAGATCTAAAGATAAGCGGACAAAGCTGAGATTTTTGCGTGGGAAAGGTGTTACTAAAGTGGAGTAGATCACCGGGTAAGTCTCACTACACACTAATCCTAAACCGTAACTCCTATTACCGGGTAAGTCTCAAGGAATTAAGATATAGAACTATAACCTCAAACTAACACACCATCTAAGGGAATAGAATCAACCTTTACCGGGTAAGTCTCAGGCTAACTCACAAAGATGGGATGGAAGCACACTCAAACCCCAATAAAGGATAAACCTTTATTACCTACACTTATGATCGTTGGTGAACAAACTAAGGAATTACCGGGTAAGTCTCATCCTAAGCTTGCATTGAACCAGAGAGGTGTAATAAGAATAGGATTTAGCAAACTCTAACACTTAACTTTCTGTTTAGAATCGGATAAGTCACCTCGGTCAGAAGAATTCCACCCCGGCCGAGATGTTCATCAACCGAACGAGATGCTTAGGGTTAAGGTTAAAGACTCGAACTTTCAGGATCCTACTGGAATCTAAGATTATTCTATCATTGTTTTTCCCACAACCTTCAGCCAATCACCCTAGAATCACATAAAGAAATTAGCCACTCGTCATCATTATGAAAGTATTAAAATATATGGAAAGAAGGTGAATATTTGAACAAGAAGAATTTAATGAAAAGACTTCAATAACTGAATCAAATATCTCAACAAAAGCGTTCCTTGGATAGCAATCCAACAAGACAAGACAACAAGGAAGGGAATTGAAGACAATCTTACAAAAACCCTCCAAAAGCTATAAAAGCTATGATCTTCAATCTTCCTTCAACCTTCAACAAGGTTCTTCGAATCTCCTCAATTGGAGTATGCTGCTGCTGCGTAAAACCCTGATCGACGGTATAGCGTGATGTTGGATTTGTGGAAATCCAACCCTTTTTATAGGAAAATAACCCTCCAAAGATAATAAATCTTAGAAAGATATTTTCCCATAAATATAGGTAAAATATAAGATTCTGCATATCTCCTTCCTTCCAGGAACCAAGCCCAAAAATATAAGATCACTTTCCAAATTTAAAAGATCTCATCCAAGAATAAAATATTCTCGCCGCGTCCTAGGTGTTCGCCTCGGTCGAGTCGCCGTCTCTGGATCACCTCGGTCGAGATGAATCTCTGGTCAACCGAGGTGAGTCACAACAGAATGTGAAATCTCTCGAATCTGCTCCAAAGTAAATCTTTAATCCATGGCTATGCTCCCTGGATGTAGCTCCAAATGACTCATGACTCCTTTTGCTCCTTTTTGATGCGAAACGTGCCATTTTACCTACGATTACAACAAAACTAGGTGTAGACCTCGATTCTCGCAAAGGTAGATGAAATGGTAGTATAATCACATATAATACATGTTAACATGCAGATTATGAAAGATAAAACGTCAAAACAAACCCCAAAATATAGACTATAATTCATGCTATCACAGGCGAATGTTGTTTTATTGGATTTATTGGAAAGAACTTGGTTTTGTGAGTACTAGTTTATCACTGCCTCCAGAATTTCAAGTTATTGTAGAAAGTTCTGGTGTTTGTACCTTTTCTAACTGAAGAGCCACAGACAAAGGTTTCTTTTGATCCTTTTCGAATTTCTAAGTTTTTCAAGGGTTGTCCAGTAGTTGTCGAACCGTCAAATTGAGGGCTAAGTGAGTTGGAAAGCACGGTATTTGTTTATCTATGCCAAATACTATTTTAGATGGTTACGTGCTTTGTGCACACATCAACGTTCAAGAGCTTATATATGTAATATTACTTTTAATTCATTATAGTGGGATTCATGTTTCCTTATATCGCTTCCATCCATTATTTGCCTACTATAATTATTGCTTTCACTTGATATCATTGTTTGCCTTCTTCCCTCTTTTTATATAGAATAATTAATTATTGTTATCTATCAAGTCAGACGTGTTCCTTGTGAATTCGATACCCGAATATACTACACTAGATCCCGTATCCTTGCGGGGGCTATTGATAGGATTTGGTTGATGCCTAATTCTTGGTTATTCAAAGTTTCTTATTGTTAACATGTTTTCATGCTATGTTTATAGATGTGTTATTATGTAATTTTCCTTTGTTTTGTATGGTTTAAGCATCTGAATCTTAGCTAACGGTTTAAAAGTCAAAGAATGCCTACTCCCGTTGTGTTTTATGTTTATAGGTGATTTAGGTCTCAAATGGAGCTTAAAAGAACATATTCAACATCCAACCATCCCAAGGAGCAATAATCAAATCATTATCTACCTTATGGAGAAAAGGAAGGAGGAAAATCAATCGATCGAGTGGACATTTGCCTTACTTCGTGTGTACATGGAGTGGGAGCCTCGAGTTTTCCTTTGCAGGGCTCAATTGATTAAGTGGCTAGAAACTCGAGCTAAGAAGACATTTTTGCACAGTTGTAGTAAAACGAATCTAAAGGAGGCCTCAGAACGAGTTAGAAGACGAATACGTACTTGTTGGAAATGTATTTTGAATGGTTACAATTTTGCAGTTTACATCAAAATCTGAATCCTCAAAGAAGACCTTCAAAATGGCCAAATAGTGGACCACTGAACCTAGAAACTCGGACTAAGAAGAAACTTCACTCGAGCTACGTATACTTGAGTAAATCGGTGGAAGCACTCGACCTTGGGTTGATGACCCACTTGACCTAAGGCAAACTGAGCACTCGGGGGTAGCCTACACGATGTGGACCACTTGCCTAACTAACTCCATGCTACTTGATTAAAGATACCTTTTGAAGGGGACCACAATTTTTAGCCCATGTATATGACTCTTGGCTAAATGTAAATGCTACCAATTCACTTACCAACTCATTATCTTTTTGTAAGGATTGAAGAAATAGAGGAATTTCTTGGTGCTCTTGCTTATTTTTCATCCTACATCTTGTTTCCAACTTGTTTTTACCGTAACTTTAGATTGGATTGCTCCCATTATTTCCCCCATATTTCTCGACAACGTTCTGTAATACCGCACCAGAATATGTTAAAAACCAAACTTTTATAAATACTATTTTACAAAACTCAAGTAAAATATTAATGTTAAGGTTTCCAATTATTTATCAGAAAAATAACCTAAAATAATACTAACTATCAACATTCAACCCAAAATAATACCAACTTTAAAAATTACTAGGAGCGATACAAACTATCAACGTATTTACCAATGATAATATGCCTTATTTTTCCGGCAAAAATACTAATTCCGGCGAAGACGGGGCAACCGTAATCTTATATGCCATCAAGAAATAGTTATGTGATGTGAATTTTGTTTTTTTTAATCAAGTTAATAACATTTAATATGTTAAAAAAATATAAATTAAGTTCTTTTTTTTAATTATTATATTTAAATTATAAATTTTGTAACTAATTTTTTTTATAAAGTTTTTACAATTATTTTGTAAAAATAATTTAAGTAGAAAAACATTTGTAATATATATATATATATATATATATATATATATATATTTAAATAATAAATAATTTTGTTGTGAATTTTTCAAAACTTTTTTGGGGAAATTTTTAATTTTATATATATTTTAACTAATTTTTAATATAAAAAATATTTTTAAAATATCTATTTTTTATTTAAAAATTTGTTAATATATAATGACAATTTAAAAAAATTCAAGAAAAAAGTTTACAAAAATTTTATATTTAAAAAATATTTTTTACAAAATTTTATATTTAAAATATTTTTGTACAAAATTTTATTAATTTATTTTAAAAATATCTTTGTACAAATATAATTTTTTTTATAAAAAATAAGTTAAAGTTGAGAATAGAAAGCCTATTACTACTCTAGTTTCTCAAAAAGGCCTAGTTACCAAAATTGCCCAAAATAGTTACGAAATTATTATTTTAAAAAAACCTTAATTTATATTTTTTAACATATTAATTGTTATTAACTTGGTTAAAAATTAAAGGACAATTTTGATAACTAGGCCTTTTTGAAAAATTATAGTAGTAACTAGGCTTTTTAATGTTTCAATTAAGTATATAAAGCCCAACCTTTTGTATTTATTCTCAAACTCTACACAAAACTAGAAAAAGCTTAGTAAACCAAATTGTTTCAAAAGTAAATCGACATCACATAACTATTTTTTAATGACATGTAAGATTTCGATTGTCACATTATCGTCGAAGTTAAGATTTTTGCCAAAAAAATAATATATATTTTAATTTTTGGTAAATACATCAATAGTTATATCGCTCATATTAATTTTTAAAATTAATATTATTTTGAGTGAAATATTAATATTATTTTAGATTATTTTTTTAATTTTTATCCTACAAAATTTGTTGTACCTCCCAAAAATGACCCTGTCTACCTTTCTTTCCATTAAAAAAACACGCCCGCTTATTGGCGGTCTTTGTCGAAAGTGGGAGGGTACAGTAGTTGGAGATCTCAGTTCCCGAGCTTTACAGAAGGCCCTCTCACCTTGCAGCTCCACTGTCTCTTTCTCTCTCGAACTTCTTCTTTCCTCTGGTTGGCAATGCAATCCTTGTCGTTAAACTGATTTGTGCTTGGATTTCTGTTTTATCTTTCCAATACTGTTTCGGAGGTGCCAGCCATGGCGGTTCCTGTCGAAGAAGCCATAGCCGCCCTATCTACATTCTCCCTCGAGGTCCTTATTCTCGTTTCTAGTTTCACATACTCTACATGTGCCTTTAATGTTGCATTTTCTGCCTTAGATTATTGGTCTTGTCTGGTCTCTAGTCGACTGTACAATGCGTAATCGGTTGCATTGGTTGTTGATATTGAACTATTGGCCCTAAATTCTAGGGTTATATTGTGATTCCTAATTGGTGCATAGTTTATCGTTGATTTACGATCATCTAGAACCTTGATTCTGACTCCAATTATTCAGCTAAATGCTACCTGATGGAATCAATTTTTTAGGATGACCAACCGGAGGTACAAGGTTCAGGATCCTGGGTGATAGCTGATAGGGGTGCGACTATTAGTCCTATTGGTGAGTACGTGTATAAATTGCAATCCTTGATGGCGGAATGACTGCAATTCACACAGTTTTGGAGCAGTCATAGACCTATTTTCTGATATTTTGCGGACATCTATAGCCAATTTTTTTTGGAACAATACAGCACGTTCTGGGTTGTACTGTACTTGTGCTAACGAGATCAAAATAAATGCATGCTTCAAGTTCTTGAGGAGGATGTTTGCACTATGCAGTTCCTCAAACTTACCTACACAAAGAGTCTTTTGAAAAGATCCCTTCTTCTATAGTTTAGAAATTGATCTTCTCTAGTTTCTAATGTTTATTTTAGTGAAGAGTATAAAAGTAGACATATAACGTGCTTTCTCTACATGATTTCCATTTTTTGTGGCTAGTTCCTTCATTGTTATTTCATCTAGAGGGTTCTGAGTTTTGTTTTTCAGTCTTGTTCTGATTTGGGTTAAACATCTTAATATAAGAGTTTTGTTTTTAGTCTTGTTCTGCTTTCGGTTAAACATTTTAATGTAAGTGGAAAAAGGAAAGAAAATATGTCACACATGGTCAGATAAGATTTTGAGGATCAAATTTAAGAATGATTATGATTATGCCGTGACTTATCTTGACACACGAAAGCATGCATATGATTGGATTGATTGGCTGATCATTAATATTGCAGAGTACAGTGACATTTCTGCATACCGCCTTTCTCTGTCAGAAGACACAAAGGCTATAAATCAAGTGGTATGCAGTCCTTTCAAATGACTGGGTTGAAATATTGATAAAAAAATGTAGTTAATTTTATTCAGACTTTGTACTCATGGATATAATCTTTCTTACAATTGCTTTAATTTGGATTTGTAGAATGCACTTGTCCATGAGGGGAAGGAGATGGCATCTGTGCTTTATACATATAGAAGTTGTGTCAAGGCTCTTCCACAGGTTTAACCTTTCTTTACCAATTTAAATTGAAAAAAGATGTGCTAGATGCTATAGTTTTAAACTTATCTTTCGAGTTCATGCAATTTATGCTTGCTTCTTTGCGGTCATGTGAAATAATGCTTGCAATATGTCAGAGAAAGATTCGTACATTTCCTTGGACTGAGTATTTGATTCTAGTGGAGTATATTAATTCTGTAAGGATTTGATGAGCTGAAATAGATATATTTTCTACATTGTGTTTATGCTCTAAGCTTGATATCACGTGACAGCTTCCTGATTCCATGAAGCATAATCAAGCTGAATTATACTTGGAAACATATCAAGTTCTTGATCTGGAGATGAGTCGTCTACGTGAAATTCAGCGATGGCAGGCGTCTGCTGCATCTAAGGTATCCGTGTTGCAATATATCTGATTTATTTGCCTTACAATTTTGCAGATGTAATAAATGGCATTTTTGGTATGTATTTCAATGCAGCTAGCTGCTGATATGCAACGCTTTTCAAGACCTGAACGTCGCATCAATGGCCCCACAATTACTCATCTTTGGTACTATGTTGTGACTTTGACACTGTTCGAATTTTGTCTGTTTTGCCTGAAAATATTCATCATTTTAATCCCAAGGAATATTATTACATAAGATTTAAAAAAAAAAAAATCTGTATGCAGCATTTAATAAGTGAATAAATGGAAACACAAAAAAACTGAAACTAAAAATGCTTACCCAAGTAACATCTTCTAATAAAAGCATACCAAGTTTGAATATTTCTTTTATCTGATGGTTGCTTAGTTTTTTTCTTTCCTATTATTCAATTTGTGTTTTGGTATTCCTTCTATCACTAGAAGAGCATTTTCTGTTCACAGCCATGTAATACAGTTCTTTTGATTTTGTTAGATACCCTCAATTTTTTCTTCTTTCTCCCCCTCCTTTGCCCTCTTTCTTTTTTGCTCGTCCTTGTAAAAATGTGGTGTAACATTTGATGATAGGCTTAAAGCTATAATAAGTATCTTAGATAGTTAAAAAATGCGATTTAGAAACAATAGCTACCGTTGAATTTGCGTGCCAAATAGAGGCATGATGCACATAAGAGGGTATATTGAAACAGAAGCTTTTGGGTTACTTGAAAGTACTTGTTTAAATCGATGTATCTTGCTGCTAAAACAATTTTTTTTTGTCAATATGCAGGTCCATGTTGAAGCTGATGGATGTGTTATTGCAACTTGACCATTTAAAAAATGCCAAAGCAAGCATCCCTAATGACTTCTCTTGGTACAAGAGGTACACCGATTGATTATGTTCTAGTTATTCCCCCAATTTATTTCCCTTGCAAACTATTTTAATTTGCTTATGTTGGGTGAAGTGAAGACACTCATTTGCTTTCATAAAACTTGTCTGTTTTTTGAGCAATTAGATGATGGAATATAATTGTTAGATTTCTAAACTGAAATTGAAGCAGCAGAAAAAAAGACAAAATCTGGAGGATCTTAAGGAAGAACAGAGAGAATTCTAAAGAGCTTCTTAATACTGCCTTGTTCTATCATTCTAGGAGTACTTTTTGAAGACAAGAAAGGAAACCCAAATGGTGCAAGTGATAAAGTAAAAGTAGCATAGGTAACAAAACTTGATGCCTACAACAACTTAACCTAAACATAGCATAATATGGAGATGGAGAAATGCAAGGGATTTTGGCAATGATAGAGAGATTCCCGGAGATAGGCTCAAATATATATCGAGAAGGATCCTGGAATATAATAATGCAACAACAAGGAGAGAGGGGATGTTGGAGGAAGCTGTTCCTAACTGCCTCCAGGGTAGGCTGAACTGGAAAAGGCCGATGGAACCATTTATCAAGCTGAATATTGATAGGTCTTTCCAGTCAATCACTGAGGGCGTCGGGTCAGGGGGTATTTTCCGAGGGCATGACGATTCGTTTATCAAGGCTTTCATGGCGAGAGGTGAAGGAGGTTCTGCGATGAAAGCGGAGATGGTGGGATTGTTGCAGGGAATAATTACTGCTATGGAGCTTGGAATGAGGAAAATACAGATTGAAAGTGATGCTGTGGAAGTTATAAGAGCCATATAGGAGAGGAACATGCTTCTGAAGCTTATCATGCCATGCTCTCACAATGCAGGAAGCTGATCAAAGAGAAACGAGGAGATATTGAAATCAAACACATCCCACGCTCAGCGACTGACTGGCTTCCGAAGGCAAGTTGGGATTGACTGGCAACTTCAAGCTATCCGTTTAACCAAAAAAAATAAAACAGGCATATAGCTTATCCGTTTAACCAAAAAAAATAAACTCACAAGTACAGTACATGAAGTCTTGATGGAAAACTGAGAGAAGTCTTAGCAATGAAGGCCAATAAACGAGGGGAAAAAAAATCAGCAATGAAGGCTGGAATGGAGAACTGAGATAAGTTCTTAGCAATGAAGACCAAGAATCCAGGAAAAAATCAGTATCAACATGGGAAGCAACAATGAAGGTTGTACTGCAGATGTCTAGCAACAAAGGCCATTACAAAGGAAGTTCCTTTTGTAATGAAGGCTACAGTTTCAGAATGTTTGACAAGATTAGCCCTCGGGAAGGTGCTGAATAAGATTGGAATGAAGAAGAGGATGATGAATGGGAGGCACAATGTTCCCTGATCCATAAGCAAAGCACGAATGTCGAAGAACAACTCAGGATTAAAGCCATGAGCTTTGATACCATGTTAGATTTCTAAGCTGAAAATCAACGCAGCGGAAACATAGCAAATATAAGGACGATCTTAAAGAAGAACAGAGAGAAGTCTAAGAGGTTCTCCTTAGTGCCTTGCACTATTCTTCTAGGTGAAGAATAATCTCAAGACAAGAAAGGAAACCCGAAAGGCAACATTGACCAAGTATAAGTACTCTAGGCAAAAAACCCCTAATATCTACAACATAACTTAAAATACAGAACCTAACAGCTGCTAGGACATCCTATATACGAAAAGTACAATAATTTCGAAATACCTTTATCAACAATAATAAATCTTGTGCTCACGTACAATATCTGTAAAACTTGATACCTCTTGAATTTGTTGCTTTTGGTCCGACTTAGAGACTCTTGAAATTATTAATTTTTTGTTGACGAGGGAAAAGAATGAACAGATTATTACACATGCCATATGTTTTAGTGTGCTTTACTGGTGAGGTATAGATGCATATACAATTATTGGATGCGACTGCTTGTAATTATGTGTTAGAAAAAGCTGGTCTTGCAGTGAGATTCTGTCATTTTCTCTTTCTTATAAACGTACTTGTAAGCAGTCAGTTAATGTCTTCTATTAGAGTTAATGTGATATGCTGTGAAAAATCTTGAATTTTTATTCATCCTATGGCCGGAAATATCTTACTTATAGTAAAACCTCTTGATAATTTCTTCCAGAAATATCTTACTGCTAGTAAAACCCCTTGATAATTTCTTCCTATTGTCAGTTGAAATTAAGCTGTTCTTGATATAACATAAAGCATACAACTGCTCAAATGAAATCAGGACATTCACACAAGTGAGCGCTCAGTGGCAAGACACAGACTCAATGAGGGAGGAATTGGATGATTTACAGGTTTGCACTTTATGATTTTAAATCACAGTTACTTTGTTGTTGTTGTACCTTTGCCAATTTGATTCGTAGAAGTATTTAGCAGTAATTACTCTTAACTACCTCATAATTTGAATTCGTGCATGCAGATATTCTTAAGCACTAGATGGGCTATTTTATTAAACTTGCACGTGGAGATGTTTCGAGTGAACAAGTATCCTTTCATGTAGTAGTTCACATTGCTGATACAGATTTGTTTATGTGGAATTACTATGAATTTTATTGTCTAATACTTTTGCCTGTTTATCTGTATGTTTTCAATATTTAATGTGTTATTCCTTGACTATAGACAGTGTGGAAGATATTCTTCAGGTTTTGATAGTGTTTGTTGTAGAGTCACTGGAATTGGATTTTGCACTTTTGTTCCCTGAACGCCACATGCTTCTGCGTGTTCTACCTGTTCTTGTTGTCTTAGCAACAACATCAGAAAAGGATAGCGAGTCACTCTATAAGAGAGTGAAGATTAACAGACTATTGAACATCTTTAAGGTATGCTTATTTTGTACCCCATTTTCATTGTAAGCCACATTTATAACATCCAAAATATCTGTGTTGACATATGACTATCTTATTCTGTTGTATTCTGTAACTGGTATTTGTATACTATAGTCATATACTAACCTTCTCTTAATTTTCAGAATGATCCAGTTGTTCCCGCTTTCCCTGATCTTCATTTGTCTCCAGCTGCAATTCTGAAAGAGCTTTCAGGATACTTCCCTAAGTTCATTACTCAAGCACGCCTTCTTACTCTTCCTGCACCTCATGAACTCCCACTGCGTGAAGTTCAAGAATATCCTGGTCCAGTATATTAGTTTTCTAATATCATCATCCCTCATCAATTGACAGCATATTAGCTTACATATATGATCCTGTCAGTTGGATAAAACATTTTGCTTCAGAGGTTGCTTTGGGTGTCTGTATATACCGAAGCAGTAAAAGCTTGAATATTTTGTTTCTTCACACTGAAAATAATCTCAGAACCTTTTACACACACATATATATATATATATACATATATTATTTTTTCCCTTCAATTTCAGCTGTTGATGAAGTATTGCTGCATAATGACGATCTTTGGTCTCATTCGAAGAGATCCACCTTGCCTATTTCTAATTGAATATTCCTCTTAATTACGCCTTAACCTCCTTTACTTATCAGAGACAGTACCTAATAGTGAATCATATTGGCGCTATCCGAGCTGAACATGATGATTTTGCTATTCGTTTTGCTTCAGCCATGAATCAGGTCAGATTATTTTTTTTGTGAACATGATGTAATTTATGTTATAATAGTTTTGTTTGTTATTTTATTTGAGGTGCTGGAATCTGGAGGAAAAGGAGTTCCATGGTCTTTTTTGTCCACACCATGTATCTGCATATAACCTCATTCTTGCACTGAAATACAGAAACCCACACGGATTATTTGTACATATGTTTCCAGATATGAATAAGCATCCAACTCTTACCCTATATTAGAATCTATCAACCCTAAAATGTGATTTGAAATCGAAAATAATTAACTAATTTATCTGTTACTTAGTTCTGATGCTTAACCTATTCCTAAAATCGATGTTTTTGTGTACAGCTATTGCTGTTTCACTTTACCAACTGGGAATCTTATTTTTGTGCTTTATGCCTTGCATCTTGTACCATGGGTGATAATTTGTTTTCATTTTTCTGTATCTCTATAGCTAGATGTGTTAAAATCAACAGATGGTGCTGACATAGAGTGGTGCAAGGAAGTAAAAGGAAACATGTATGACATGGTTGTAGAAGGGTTTCAACTTGTAAGCAGATGGACAGGACGTGTCTGGGAACAATCTGCTTGGAAGTTTTCTCGTCCTTGCAAAGATCAAGCTCCAGAATTGCATGAGAATTCAGGCTTGTATGCAGACTATGAAAAGGTAATTATCGGTAAAGATTTTCCTGATGCAAGATGAAATGCTTTTGCATAGGAATACAAAATCTTAATGCTTGTTTGATTTGATCATCTAAAAAAGCAGTGCACAAGAAGGGTTTATGTGAGATTATTACATAAACAATGCTCTTAACTACTTTGATAATTCAGTCCTCAAAGAGGTTTGGAAGGGAGAGGAAGTAAAATGTGGGATATCAATTGGTGAAATTGTTTATATTGGTGATTTGTTGGTCATAGCTTCAGTATATCTGTTAGTTTCGGGAGTATTTCTATTATCAATAAATTTGAGTGCGTGGTGAGGGAAAATATTCTGTTTCAGGTGGTTCGCCATAATTACAGTTTAGAGGAGCGGAAAGCTCTCGTGGAACTTGTTAGTTACATCAAGAGCATCGGATCAATGATGCATCATTGTGATGCCGTGGTAGCCGATTCCCTCTGGGAAACAATCCATGCTGAGGTTCAAGATTTTGTGCAGAATACACTAGCTACCATGTTACGTACTACCTTTAGGAGAAAGAAGGATATCTCAAGGTGAAATTGAATTATCAATTTATGATTTAAACTTGATATGCTTATGATTATTTCAAACTTAGGTCTTTCATTTTGTGACTTACTTTTGGCCTACATTTGCTTGTGGTTTCGATATACACAGTCCAATAACAGCAAGCCTAGTATAATCCTGCATAGATAAAGGAAAATGTTTTGCATAACACATTGTTACCTGATATAGAAGGTTGGTGTGCATCATTGGGTTGACTAATTGACATCTTTTTCGGGATATATTCTCGACTCTTCACTCAAATAGTCAAACATACACTAAATAGATATTGTATTATATTTCCTGCATTTAGAATTCAAACTGTGAATGTTGCACATGTGCTCAACATTTGATAAAACTAGTGGTTCATTGTTGTTTCTACTTAACAAACCAGTCAAGTAGGTCTCTGGTTCGAATCCCATGAATTACATAATTTAAATTTTTGTTTGGCCCCTCCTGGAATATAGGGCTGGCTCCGCCACTGTCTATAGTTAGGGGAGAGGATCAGTTTTTCTTTTGCTTGATAAGCATGGTTGATTAATAAGAGTATTTGCTGCTCAAAAGGTTACTACAAAGTACCACAAACTGAAATTTTGTTATTCATATTCTAAAATGGAAGTTTGAAGGTAGTAGATGTTATCTTAAATCTGCATGGAAGGTATCACAATTCTAATAGTACATGATCCTTTCAAGTATCAACATGTAAAATTTTTGTATGAGATCATTCGATTTCTGTGTGTATGGGTAATCACAGTCTACTTCTAGAACAAGGATGGAATCTAGTAGTTACCTAAAATTTTAGGGAAATTATATTTGTTTACCCCAAAGAAGATGTACTCTTTAACTTTCATCATTAAAGACTAGTATATGATGTAATTTGGGTTTGTCGTTACGTTTTAGTTTATCAAAATCCAAATGCACAAGCTGAGATTGTGTTTTCACATTATCTTTCCTTGTTGAGTAGCCGCTTAAAAAAAGTAATCTTTCAGGATTCTGACTGATATGCGGACACTTTCAGCGGACTGGATGGCAAATACAAGCCAGCCAGAAAACAATTTACAACCTTTGCAGCAAGAAGACCAAGAAAATCGAGGAAATTACTTCTTTCCAAGGCCTGTTGCACCAACGACAGCCCAGGTGCTATGACCTTCCGTATAAACTCATGTCCTAAAGATAGTGGTGACCATTTCCTGTTTTCCTAGTCATATTATGAAACTGGTTTCGTTTGCGATCCTTAAATTTGTTGATCTTAGCCATTAAGTATCATTATGTCTTTTCGTAAGATATTTGAAACTTCCGTATGTCTCTGTTCCTCTCCTCAGAGTCCAAAAATATAGGAGTTTAATTTACTGACTCAGAATTTACTGATCATTCTCTAAAATCTCTTTATCTAGGAATGCTGACACACTCACTGATTTGCATATTCATGCATATTTCACCGCTATCTTTATTTGTTCTAATTTGCTCTATCCTTGCGCACCTGCCCTTCAGGTTCACTGCTTGCAGTTTCTGATATATGAGGTTGTCTCTGGAGGAAATATGAGGAAACCTGGAGGCCTTTTTGGGAATAGTGGGTCTGATATCCCTGTTGATGACCTGAAACAGTTGGAGACTTTCTTTTACAAGCTTGGTTTTTTCCTGCATATACTAGACTATACAGGTTCATTTTCTTCTATGGAATTTCCATCCTCTTACTCGTCTCCCTTATTTTCCTTGTCTGTTAGCTGACATATTTATGGCTATTGTTTGTATGGATATGTAATCATGTATAACTTTCTGTTGGATAATACTGATGCTAAAACAGTTGTTAGATAGTACCTAGAATAATTTAATAGGCATGTTATTATTATTAGTTGCTGTTAGTTTATTCCCTAGAACATTTATTATGTGAGTTCCTAGGTAGAGTTGGTGAACTTCTTTTCTGTAATTTTAAATAGAGGCTTTTGCCTAACAATAGAACCTCACTTCTTCATCATTCTCTCTCATGGTATCAGAGCAACCCTAGAGAGTTGCTTATTCTTCCTTCTTCTTTGGCTGCCACCTTTGCTGCCAACTCTTAAGTTTCTCACCACTACAATATCCGGTCACCTATGGAGAAAGAAGAAGGAACCGATTTCACCACCACAAATTTCAACCGCTCAACTCTACCTCTTATTCAAACTTCTTATAGGCTCAATGGAAAAAATTATCGTATTTGGGCCGAAGTTGTTAAGGCATCCCTCACAGGCAGTGACAAGGATGATCACCTCTTTCTTGATCCTCCAGCGATGACGGATCCCACCTTTAAGCTATGGACTCGTGATGATTCAATCATCAAGTCTTGGCTGTGGGCTTCCATGGATTCCAGTATTGGGTCCAACTGTATCTTTCTTCCAACTGTCAAAGACATTTGGAGCTTTCTGAAGCGTTCTTATGGCAAGGCTCAAGATGCAGCTGCTCTTTTTGAACTCTCTGTGAAGGTCTACTCCACCAAGCAAGGATCGATGACTGTTTCTGAATACGCTACTGTTCTGCAGAATTTATGGCAGGAAATCGATTTATCCCAATCTCTCGTATTGAAGAATTCTGATGAGCAAGAATTATTGTGTACGTCAGTTGACAACAATCGCTCATACATATTTCTTGCTGGCTTGAATCCGGAGTTCGATCAAGTACGGATTCAAGTTCTAGGCACCAAACCTCTTCCATCCTTGGAAGAAAATATTGCTACTATTAGGATGGAGGAAACTCGTCGAGGTATCATGCTCCATCCACAAACAACAAATTCTGAGAATATGGCCCTTCTTTCAAAATCTGGGAAGAAAGATATTAATGATCTTTGGTGCTCCCATTGCAAGAAATCTAGACACACCAAGGAGAGATGTTGGGAACTTGTTGGCAGACCTCCCAACCGAGATTGGGGAAAGAAGAATTCTTCAAACTCCTTTGGTGAACCTTCTGTTGGCTCCCACCAGCCCCCTCCTCCGCTGCAACCATCTCAACCAAAGGCCCACACTGCTGCTGCGACACCCTCTTCTTCCCCTGCTGAAATGGCTGCTAAAATTAATCATCTAGAGAACTTGTTGAAGGCTCTTCAAGCTCCTTCTGTTTCGGTGAATTCCGAGTCTTTGGCTCTAACAGGTACCCAAAATCACTTTTTCAGTCAGAATTGGATTCTGGACAGCGGTGCAACAGATCATATGACTAATGATCGTTCTTTTTTCACTTCCTATCACCCATTTTCCCATCAGAAATACCTCATTACAGCAAATGGGACATCATCACCCATCTTAGGAAGTGGCACCATTGATGCATCTCCCTCTTTTTCCATATTTAATGTTCTATTCATACCCAATCTCTCATCTAACCTCATTTCGGTAACAAAACTGATTCATGACCTAAACTGTGATGTTATTTTCTCTTCTTCTGGATGTGTAATACAGGAACAAGGCTCGAGGAAGACGATTGGAGTTGGTAGAGAGAATGGGGGACTTTACTACTTGGAGAAACCTCATGCCACTACCCACCTAAGTACAACCGTTAAAACTGATTTTTGGCTTCAACACCATCGGCTTGGCCATCCATCCATTTCCCTTATGAAACACTTGTATCCAAATCTTTTTGTTGGTCTAGATAATGAAAGTCTTGTTTGTTCTACTTGTGAGAAGGCCAAGCAAAAACGGGTCTCATTTCCTATTCGCAATAAAAGATGTCTTCTTCCTTTTGAGTTAATTCATAGTGATATTTGGGGTCCTGCACCCGTGAAAAATATTAACGGGGCTTCCTGGTTTCTTACATTGATCGATGATTGCACAAGGGTAACTTGGTTGTTCCTCCTTAAACACAAATCAGAAGCTAGCACCATTATTCCAACCTTCTACACCATGATTCTTAATCAGTTTGGTAGATCTATCCAACGTGTTCGATCTGATAATGCTAAGGATTATTTCAATCATACCTTGGCATCCTTCTTCACCTCAAAAGGCATTATTCACGAGTCTTCTTGTGTGTATACGCCTCAACAAAATGGTCTTGCTGAGCGTAAAAATGGTCACATTCTTAATGTCACTAGAGCTGTCATGTTTCAATCTCATGTTCCAAAATTCTACTGGGGAGAAGCAGCCCTCACGGCGGTCTTCTTGATCAATCGAACGCCTTCCAAAACCCTCCAATACCAAAGTCCAATCAGCCACCTCCAAACCTTCTTTCCCAACATCTCGATTGATCATGGGTTAGAGCCTAGGATTTTTGGATGTACTGCCTATGTTCATATTCATACTCCATGTCGGGGTAAACTTGATCCAAGAGCTAAAAAATGTATCTTTATAGGCTATTCCCACACCAAGAAGGGCTATAAGTGCTATTGTCCTCTTTCCAAACAAACTTATGTAACTGCTGATCTTACTTTTGATGAAAACAGACCATACTACACCTCCCCATCTATTCCACTCCAGGATTCCACCTTCCTTGAATCTGCAAGTTTCATTCCAGCAAGCATGGATAACCATATGGGCTCAACTTTGGACCCTATCATAACTGAGCTACCCCCATTTCCTAGTGGCACTATCATCCTCTCCGATACGCCCACATCGACTCCAAATGAACCATCACTCCAATTGGACCAGCCGTTGTCCTCTCCAACAGAAGAGCATCTTGATGCTCAGCCCACCCCACAACCTTCACAAAATCAGCAAATAACCTCTCCCAAGTTCGGCAAAACATACTTCAGAAGGGTGCCCCCTTCTCCTCACCATTCCGTCGCTGATCCGGGTCCTGTGACTGTTGCTGCACAACCTTCGCAGATTGCACCATCACCTGACATGCCGATTGCTTTAAGAAAAGGTTCAAGGGCTTGTACAAACAGGCCCCTTTATCCTCTATCTAATTATGCTTCATTGGATAGATTTTCTGATCAACACAAGCAGTTTCTCACTAATCTTGATCAGATAAAAATCCCTAAGAGTGCACGGGAAGCCTTTGAATCACCCGAGTGGCGACAAGCTATGAGTGAGGAAATGATGGCTCTTGAAGCTAATCACACATGGGATCTTGTGGAGCGACCAACTGCTCACAACATTGTCAGTTGTAAATGGGTATTTGCTGCAAAGTATAATGCTGATGGTTCCCTAGCAAGGTACAAAGCTCGCCTTGTTGCTCGGGGCTTTACTCAAACTTACGGTTTGGATTATCAAGAAACATTTGCCCCGGTTGCCAAGATGTCTACAGTTCGTTTGCTTATGTCCATTGCTGCGCATCTGGACTGGAAATTATTTCAGTTTGACGTCAAGAATGCGTTCCTCAACGGGTATCTTAATGAGGATATTTATATGAGCTTGCCTCCGGGGTTTTCATCCACCTCCCCTTCACATGTTTGCAAGCTGCGCAAGGCCTTATACGGATTGAAACAATCTCCTCGTGCATGGTTTGGCCGCTTTCGTGGGGTGATGAGATCTGCCGGGTATATTCAGAGTCAGGGTGACCATACTTTGTTTGTAAAACACTCTGACTCCAAGGGGGTTAGTATCCTCCTTGTTTATGTGGATGATATTATTATGACTGGAAATGATCCTACTGAGCAAACTCGTTTGAAGACCATATTGACTCGAGAATTTGAGGTGAAGGAGCTTGGTCAGTTGAAATACTTCTTGGGAATTGAAGTAGCTTGATCCAAAATGGGTATATTTATCTCCCAACAGAAGTATACCAAGGATGTGCTGCAGGAAGCGGGAATGGAAGATTGCAAACCAGTATCTACTCCCATTGACTACAACAAGAAAATTGGTAAGGCTGAAAACGAACCAACAGTTGACAGACAACTATACCAGAAGCTTTGTGGGAAGTTGATTTATCTTGCTCACACTAGACCGGATATTGCCTTTTCAGTGAGTGTTATTAGTCAGTTTATGCAAGATCCTAGAGTTCCACATCTTCAGGCTGCCTATAGGATTTTGAGATATCTTAAAGGCACTTCAGGAAAGGGCATCTTATTCACCAAGAGCAACAAACTCCAACTTGAAGCTTACTCGGATGCTGACTATGCTGGTGACATTGTAACCAGGCGTTCTACAACGGGTTATTGTGTTTATCTTGGTGGAAATCTGGTTACTTGGCGAAGTAAAAAGCAAGGAGTTGTTGCAAGGTCAAGTGCAGAGGCTGAGTTTCGTGCTGCTGCTCATGGAATTTGTGAGTTATTGTGGATGAGAATCATTTTAAATGATTTGAGAATCCAATGGGAAGATCCAATGAAGTTGTTCTGCGACAACAAATCTGCTATCAATATAGCTCATGATCCCGTTCAACATGACAAGACGAAACATGTTGAGATAGACAGACACTTCATCAAAGAAAAAATTGATGCAGGCATTGTTCAAATCTCTCATATTCCCTCAGAATATCAGTTGGCTGACCTCCTAACTAAGGGACTTCATCCTGGCAGATTTGAGTGGCTCACATCCAAGCTTGGCATGGACAATCTGTACAGCCAAGCTTGCAAGGGGGTGTTGGATAATACTGATGCTAAAACAGTTGTTAGATAGTACCTAGAATAATTTAATAGGCATGTTATTATTATTAGTTGCTGTTAGTTTATTCCCTAGAACATTTATTATGTGAGTTCCTAGGTAGAGTTGGTGAACTTCTTTTCTGTAATTTTAAATAGAGGCTTTTGCCTAACAATAGAACCTCACTTCTTCATCATTCTCTCTCACTTTCCTTGCTTGAGTATCATTTCCTAACATCTTTTGTGACAGCTTCTCAATTAATTGGCAAGTTTATCAGAATTTTATTTTGGGTATATTATTAATGAGGTTTTTCAGATGGCAAATGAAAGGCAGAATTGGCTGAACCTTTTAACATTTAAATTAGTTAATAAAACTATTCTTTATATTTGTGAGTACATCCATCTCTCATATGCTTTCCGGGAGGCGGGAACTTGGTCCCTGAATTAGGTGTTATAGTCTCGGTCAATCTGAAGTTAGTAAGTAGATTCATATCACATTGACAGTGAAGTTGTTAGTAAGTAGTTTTACATCACATTGACAGTGAAGTTGTTAGTAAGTAGTTTTACATCACATTGACAGTGAAGTTGTGTGCTGTGGGCTTATTGTCGTCATTACTTTAATATTTGGAAAAATCAAATGGAACTGACATGGCCTATCTGCTGTCTACAGCCACAATTGCGACTCTGACAGATCTTGGATTTCTTTGGTTTAGAGAATTTTATCTTGAGACTTCTCGTGTCATCCAGGTAAAAATCAATTTCTGAAGATCATCCGTATAGCATCATAATGATCTTTCCCAGCTTGTGCTTACAAATAGAACTCAAAGATATGAAAAAACACCTGGATAGTCTCCTTTTTTTTTTTTTTTATGTCAAGTGACATCTTTTAATTTACACGAACGGCACGGCAAGACCTGACTTAAAAACCCTATGCCCAAAAGGTAATCTAAACTCATTATCTCTAATTCGATCCAATTTGATCTGACCCAAGTTGAACTAATAAGCTGAAATAACTCGAACATGACCTGAGATATTTAAGTTTAATTAAGTTAAAGTTTGTAGGTGGATCCATTACATTAGCCCAAAGGTCTTTATGTCTTCAGAACATAAAGGGCAATAAATTAGCTTAAATTTTACAAAGGTACATTTAAGAGGCTAGCTTATCTTATTTGCTTAAAGCACTATAAGTATCTACACGGTGGAAGAGATTATTCATCTAGGCTTTCTTAAACAATTAAGTGAAGTTTAGCTACTTTGTTCTTATTTCTTTCTCTTAATTTGTTTACATGGTATCAAAGCTCTAGTGATCTGTTTGGATTTGTGAGTGTGAGTGAAGGAGAACGACAAAATAAAAACCTACTTGTTTAGGTTGAAATCTCTCCATTAGGTGAAAATCTCACAGTAAAGAGGCATGAAGATCAAGTGTCTCGAAAGTTTAGAGCTGCAAGTGTCTTGCACTCTTCTCTAAGCGAGCCTGTATTGCAAGATAATGGCTTATGAAATGGAGAAAGAGATGGATTAGCTAAACGAGGAATTTAAAAGAAAATAAGAGAAGCAAGCAAATGCATTATTCAATCTCCAAAAAGAGTTTGAAGTGTCGAGAATAAAGGAATCTGAATCTGTCAATGAATATATTGACCAGGATGATGAAAGTTAGAAAGTGACGAATCAAATCCAATTGCTTGCTAAAGAATAAGTAGTAGAGAAGGTGATGATGACCTTACTGGAGAAGTTTGATGGAAAAATTTCTTCCTTGGAAGACACTCGTGATATCTCGAAGATAACCGTAACCGAACTTGCAAACTGTTTACAAGCAATACGAGCAACGAATCACCCAAAAGGGTGAAGAGAGTACAAAGGCTTCCCTTTATGCAATACAAATGGTGAAGTGTCAACAGGGAAATCATAAGAAATAGGAAAAGAAGATGCAAAACAAAAGGTGAAAGGTCAACAAGGAAATCATAAGAAATAGGGAGAGACATAGGAAAAGGAAGGCGAAGGAAGCAGTGAAAGGGAGACTTGAAGGTTGTGACTTATTTTTAGTGTAAGAAACAAGGGCACATGAAAATAGATTGTTGGTTGAAAACAACAATAAGATGTTTGAAATGCAACGAAGTCGGACAAGTAGGGCAAAACACCAAAAGCAACCATAGAAAACTTGAGTTGTTGAAATTGAAGCTCAGACGGATGAAAAATTGTTTGTTGCAACTTGTGCAATAAATAAGAAGGGGTCACGACTTGTTGACAGTGGTTGTACAATTCACATGATGCATACATCTTTGTCAAACTGAATGAAGTGTAGCATTCTAGAGTGAAGGTCGGTAATAGAATTATGTAGAAGAGAAGGGTTATACGATCCAGCTCAAAAACACGGCGTGCATTATATATGATTAAGACGAATCTTATGTTTTCGACGTGAAGATGAAGGAAAAGAGTTTTGCAATTGAGTGGACGTAGAGTGTTTCACATGCTTATACAACGAAACTGTACTTCCAATATTTGACACAAACAGTTAGGACGTTAGGTCATTTAAATTCTTAACAATAAAGCAAATGGCCAATCAGGAGCTCATGAAGGATGATGTCGTGCATGAATCTCATGGAGTATGTGAAACTTGCCACTTTGGATAGTAGACCAAATTACCTTTGGTGTATAGCATATGGAGCGTAACCGAGAAATTAGAGCTCATACCTTGAAATGTTTTGGGACTTATGAGTGTTGAGTCTCTTGCCAACAACAAATATTTGTTGTTCAATGATGACTTCTCTAGGATGTGTTGGTTTACTATGTGTAGAATAAATCTGAAGTTTTTGGTTGTTTTAAGAGCTTCTAGGACCTTGGTGGAAAAACAAACAAGTTGTTAGATAAAGAAGTTAATATATAAAATGAAGGAGAGTTTTCCTCAACCGTTTTCAAGAAGTTTTGTGATAATTTTGGAATCCAATATGTCATCAATACGGGACAAGTGAAAGAAAGAATAGAATCGTGATGAAAATGTCAAGATACTTACTACATGAGAAGAATGTTCCCAAGAAGTTTTGGGCTGAAGCGGAGAACACATTGCTTGACTTGTTGAATTTGTTATCAACAAGTGCTTTGAAAGGTAGAACACCATATGAAGTGTGACACGGGAACAAAGCTTCAGCTGCAAGTATTCAATTGTTTGTCTCACGGTTATATATCAGATGTGCATTGAGACAAGTTTGAAAAGAAGGATGATGCAGGGATTTTCATTGGGTATAGCCACATCACCAAAGGCTATCACATTTACAGTTAAAAACTAGAAAAGCGATAGAGTACAAAAATCAATTTGATGAAGGGGCACAATGGAATTGTGATAGGGAAGTTTGAGATCATAAAACAGTCTTAAAATAATAATATTATTGCTAAAAGCATCAATATTAGTGTTCCTGATGTTGATCCTAACACAGGGGGATTCGAAGATAATTATCAGTGGTGTAACTTGGAATGTAAGCCTAGCTGTTTTGCTGATGGACGAGTCATTAAGCTTGGAGAATTCCCATGCAGGAGCAAATTAAGATGATCGAAAAGAACTCAAAGTGGAAAGTCGTTGGCTGTCCAATGAATCAGAAGGTGATATGAGTCAAATGGGTTTACGGGACCAAGTTCAATTTTGACGGTTCTATACACAAGTCGAAGGCAAGACTTCTTGTGAAAGGTTTCTTGTAATAGAAAGGTGTCGTCTATACGACGACGTTTTCTTGTTGCTCATGGCACAATGAGAATGCTAGTAGCACTAGCAGCTAAGTTTGGGTTGAAAATTGACCACATTGATTAAATTCGGATTTTCTAAATGGCTTACTTTATAAATGTTATGAAGATGATCCACATTATCTTGATTTGGACAAAATGGCCTCAAGACACACAGGTGGAAAGAATATCACATGACAAAAACAACACAAATCATGTTTAAGGTAGATGAATGGGGCGCAAAAATGGAGAAGAAATAATGAATCAAAGGAGATGAAATATAGAGCATAGAACCGTAGGAAAATGAGTGATAAAATATTTTGATCTTGAATCAAAGACCCAAACAAATAACAACAATGTCCATTCCAAACCTTGTAAAGCCCTTTTAAAGCTTCTTGGGCTATAAAAGACTTTTAAGTTGTTTTTTCCCAATTTCTTTTATTATAGAAAAGGTTATAGGATATGTATGATACTTTTCTAACCCAGTTTTAGGCAGATGAGACATTGTTGTTATTTGTTTTTCACGTAAATTCAATCCATAAGAGAGCTTTTGGTGAGAAGTTGCAAAGGTTGTTGATTCAGGCCTAGTTGTTCTTGATTGTGTCAATCTTTGATAAGATTGGTGCTTTAGGCTACATAAGCCTCCTCTTTGTGCTCTCACAATCCTAAAACACATTAAAACCACTTAAATGTCTTCAAATACCAAGTGTTAAATAAAATGCAATAAAAGTCTTCAAATATGCTTCTTCATAAGCTCATTACACGCCTAAGGCAAGCTTCCTTCCTCTACCAAACACACGCCAAAGGCAAGTTTGCATGGCCAACTTTCTACTCCTTGGCTGAAATGATCACTAAGGTCTTCATGGTTGCGTCAATGATCATAGCTTGGTGAAGCTCTATAGTTTCATGGATATGGTTTAGAAGACATGGAGAAGGTGGTGGTGATGCTCCCGCATCAATAAAGATATTTATGTCTCAACAACCGGAGGGGTTCAAGGAAATGAAGATAAGGTGTACAAACTGACAAAAGGCTCTTTATGGCTTGAAACAAGCTCCAAGAGCTTGGTATATTTGCTTCAACAAGGTTTGGAATGGAGGTAACTCTGTATGCGTAGAAGGCTGGAACGGAGGTACTATTATTGTCTTCTTATACATTGATGATTTGCTTATTCTAGGAGAAGATTCATGTGCAGTTTATAGATTCCAAAAAAACATGGAGAATGGATATGAAATGTCATATATTGGTGAACTGAGTTTTTTCCTTGGTGTTGAAATCCACCATTCTATCCATGGAATTTTCATGGATGTGTGGAAATCCACTTTGGTCCCAGCAAATATACCAAGCTCCAAGAGCTTAGTATATTTGCTACAAGAAGGTTTGGAATTGAGGTAACTCTGTATGCATAGAAGGCTGGAACGGAGGTACTGCTACTTATTGTTTTCTTATATGTTGATGATTTGCTTATTCTAGGAGAAGATTCAAGTGCAGTTCATAAATTCATAAAAACATGGAGAATGAATATGAAATGTCATATATTGGTGAACTGAGTTTTTCCTCGGTGTTGAAATCCACCATTATCCATGGCATTTTCATGGATGTGTGGAAATCCACTTTTGCTCTCAACACACAAGCCCACGGGGTTCCATCCTAAAAGCAATTGGTCAGGGGAAGAGTAACCCATGTACTTATACGACATAATGAGAACTTATCATTTTTTCCATGTGAGATACAATTGTATTCAACAATAGCAACCCAATCAATTGCCATCTTTGTATATAGCCTTACCAGATTTGTTTCAAATAGAGATATTAAATTATGCTCTCTGAAATTTGAGTCACTTAAAAAGTGGAAAACTTCTCAAATTTTGTTCTTTATCCCGTTATAAACACAGGAACATGGATTCCATTTTAAGTCGCATATCACTGCAATTGGTAACATAAATTTTTGCTTCTGTGCAGTTTCCAATTGAATGCTCTCTTCCTTGGATGCTGGTTGATTATGTTCTTGGATCTGAAAATTCAGGTCTTATCGACAGTGCTTTGATGCCATATGATATCTATAACGATGCTGCTCAGCAAGCATTAACCGTATTGAAGCAACGGTTTCTCTATGATGAAATTGAAGCCGAGGTAACTCAACTTCTAATTGATGTTCAAACTCATTTTGTGGTTGTGTCTGCATTGCAATTTGTTGAGAAAAAAATTCTAGAAAGGTTCCTAAATGGGTTTTGTAAAACTTCAGAATTTAATAACTGATAATTTTATTACAGATCTCTCCATTGCTCATTCTGTCTTTTACCTTCATTTGTCAAAATTTTTATAATTGTCATTGCAGGTGGATCATTGTTTTGATCTTTTTGTTTCCAAGTTATGCGAGGTCATTTTTACACATTACAAGAGTAGGGCTGCTAGGTAATTTTTGATACCCTTGCATTTTAATGTTACAATTTTTCAAACCTTTTGGAACTCTCTTCAAGATCCCTTATCCCGTGATGGTCTTGGACTTCGCAGTGAGCTATTTGATCCATCATTCCTTTTTGCTGCTGATAATGGAGAAAAATATTCTGTACAACCAATGCGGTTGTCTCCACTTCTAAAAATGACCAGAGTGAAGGTCAGTTTCTCTCTAACCTGTCATGCGTAATCTTGAGTATCAGGTTTTCTGGTTTTCTCTAGATAAGGGACTAAACAAAGTTAATGAATGATGCAAAGCTGTTTCACATGAGTATTTGGCTATCCTTTTCTAATTGGTCTGTTTGCCATGACAGTCTGCATGGCAATATCAGTATCTCTCCTTCATACTCCTGTTTTGATTTAAACGAGGTCTGAATGAAGGAATGGACTTAGTTTTTTTTTTATCACCTGCTTTTCTTCAGTATCTCTCATAAATCTCTGCTGATAATATTGATTAATGTTAAATTGCTGTAATTCTCATCATTATTATATAATAATATTTTCATTTCCCTAGTTACTCGGGAGAACCATTGATTTGAGGTCTTTGATTGCTCAAAGGATGAACAAGACCTTCAGAGAGAACCTTGAATTTTTGTTTGATCGCTTTGAATCTCAAGATATCTGTGCTGTTGTGGTTAGTGTTCTCTATCCTAATTGTCCCTAGCTTATACTTGAAAGATTATTGAGTCATCACTTCACTTATTATTTCAGGGAAAAGACTATAAAAAATAGCATCACTCCACATTTTGTCTCTTTGCCATGTGTTCAGGAATTGGAAAATCTGGTAAACATCTTAAAGCATACACACCAGCTGCTGTCTAAGGATTTGATACTTCACCCATTCACACTCATCTTGAGTGAGATGCAAGAGAATATATCTTTGGTGTCATATTCAAGTCGACTTGCTTACCAGGTTTTTCATCTCCTCTACCCCCTGCATATATTTCTAGGAGTATTTGCCTTGCTTTAGAGGATTTTAAATGCAGAGGCTCCTGTCTCTCTCTGTTGTGTGTTTGTGATTTCCAGATTTGGACAGAGATGCAGAGTGATTTCCTTCCAAATTTCATACTTTGTAATACTACACAGCGGTTTGTTAAAGCTCAGAAGGTGTCTGTGGTTCCTGTTCAAAAGCCATCTGTGCCTTATGCTAAGGCTAATTTCTATTGTGGTAACCAAGTATGGAACCTAGATATTTATTGCACTTGTTGGCCCTAATGTTCTGATATTTTTAATATTGTGAATTATTACCTCTGACTATATATTATTGTATACTTTGGTGCTTGTTCACTTGAAAATCATCACTTGACAATGGCATTTATGTCTGTCCAAAGAAGGTTTTATGTAATTTTTGCTTAGGAAGGATATTTGTTGCTGACCTATTACAACTCGAAATTTGCCTGGATTGGCCAGAGTGCATAAATCTCTTACCCATCGATCTGTAACCAAAGTGTTCAAGAAACCTGCTTTTGGTTTTGGTTCAGTATGGAGATCGATTAGCATTTATGGATTTATTATACTTCCATTTGTTCCATGTCTTCGGTGTGTTTTATCAAATAATTGTCTTGCTGACCATCTCCGATCTTTGGTTTCCTAGGATATTAACAATGCATATCAAAGCATTGCAAAGTTACATATGGGATTCTTCGGATTACCTCACATGTTCTCCATTGTCAGACTTCTTGGATCTAGATCTTTGCCTTGGCTTATTAGAGCTTTGCTAGATCACATATCAAACAAGGTACAGTACATTGACCAACTTTGTCTGCTTAAGTAATGAGTATTCGATATTTTAATCATATCCCTTTTTCATAAAATCATGGCAATATAGATTGGTTGTTGCAGGGAGCTATAGGTGTAAGATGGTTTAAATTTGTGTATTTTGAGACATGCTTCCTACTTTTCTGTGCTTTAATTTGGGATTCTGAAAACAATTTTATTCAGAAAAGTTTGTTCGTTTTCTTGTTCTTTGCACATCTTTCCTAATAAGTATATTCTTCATGTCAAATTATGTCTCTAGGATGAAAGATTGTCATGCCATTGAGGTGCAAATAGGGCTGTGCAAAATCGGACCGGACCGGAATTTACGGTCCATCTTTTTTTGAAAACCCGGGTTACGGTCCGGGTCCGGTTTTGGTCCGGAAAACCTAACCAAAATTGCACAATTTAGGTACAAACCGGTCCGCTCCGGTCCGAAATATTCAAGATTGCACAATTTAGGTACAAACAGGTCCAACGTAACGGTCCGGTCTACGGTCCAGGGTGTTATCAATTTACGGTCCACCGGTCCGGTCCGGTCTGGACCGTATGCACGGCCCTAGGTGCAAATATTGTTAAGCTTTTAGGCCATATATATTAGTTCCTAGTTCTACTTTCCTGTCATAAAATTGATTGAGAAAATATGGCGTTCTTTGATTGCTGGTTAGCAAACAAATTCACTCTTCATCTTTGTTTTGGAATATAAGATGGATATGAGTCATGAACTTACAGTGCAAGTAGTCACTTGAACACAATTCAAAACTTATTCCTCCCGATTCTGTCATCTCTTTCTTCTCTGTTTCTAAGGGTAGTGGTGAGGAAAATTCTGTAAGTATTTGACTTTAAAGCTTGCTAAGTTGCCTCAGCTCCCTCCTCTCCCCCTCACCCACAATGACGTAACTCCTAATTTTTATCTGTTGCAGATTAGCTCACTTGAACCAATGATTACGGGGTTGCAAGATGCACTACCAAAGTCCATAGGCTTGCTTTCTTTTGATTGCGGTGTTTCAGGTTGATATCTGTCATTGAGCTGTTTTTTCAATTAACATCATTATTACTGCTTCATTATTAATAATTATTATATACTTGCATGATTGGAATTCGAAAATGGCTATCCATAGGTTGTATGAGATTTATCAAAGAGCAGGTGAACTGGGGCTCAAAGACAGAGCTCAAGGAAGAGGTTCTTCACGGGATAAAAGAGATTGGGAGCGTATTGTATTGGATGGGGCTGTTAGATATTGTGTTGGTGAGTCGTTCTTACTTGACGTGCCACTGGTAATGAAACCGTATAAAAGAAGTATTTAGTAACACAAAACCACATAGCTTTTGGGTGGTTGCTATGTTAACGACCCTTTGTAGCAATAATCTGATGTTTTCCTTGTCAATGTGGCATGCAATGAGACGCTCAATGAAAACTCTTGTGTTTACCCACTTGCATTTTGAACAGCGAGAAGTAGATACAATGCGTTTCATGCAAACGGCTCCCTGGTTGGGGTTGATTCCTGGTGGTGATGGTCAAATCTTGAATGCCCAAGGAGAGGGAGATAGCCCTATAGTTAACTTGTTGAAATCAGTGAGTGCTGCAATGGTGTCCAGTCCTGAGTGCACTAATCCAAGTTCCTTGTACACCATGTCAAAGCAGGCAGAAGCTGCTGGTACGATCCGTCTTGAGTTGGTTTTTGTGTAATCAGTTTGAGCAGTTAACGAAGCTTAAATATTATGGGTGCGGGTTTGTGCAGATCTGTTGTACAAAGCTAATATGAATACTGGAAGTGTGTTGGAATATGCACTTGCTTTTACAAGTGCAGCACTGGACAAGTATTGCGGTAAATGGAGTGCAGCTCCGAAAACAGGGTTCATCGACATTACTACTTCAAAGGATTTCTATCGGACATTTAGCGGGCTTCAAATTGTAAGTAAGAACCTTTGGTTGTACTAGCTTGTGTTTGGGAGTTGAAATGGTTTGTTTGCAGGAATATCTGGAGGACGCAGTTGGCGGATTTGCCGGGGGACATGCCATAATAGGCGATTCTGTAGCGTGGGGAGGATGTACCTTAATATACTTACTGGGACAGCAGCTGCATTTCGAGCTGTTTGATTTTTCGTACCAGGTTCTTAATGTTGCTGAAGTAGAGGCCACATCCTCCTCATCTCAAAATCAGAAGAATGTTCATGCTGCTCAGGTATATGCAACATTCCCTCTTATTTTTGTCTGTCATCCATCTATCTGGATTTAACCCAAACTCAAACCCAACTCAACAAGGGATGGGAGATGCTGCTAGAATCCATGAAGAAAGCAAGGAGATTGAACAATCACGTCTTCTCAATGCTCAAGGCTCGTTGCCCACTCGAAGACAAGACAGCATACGCCATCAAGCAAAGCGGTGCCCCCTTACATCGGATCAAATTTGACAACACCGTATCTGCATTCGAGACCCTCCCCCAGAAGGCCATCTGAATCTTCACTTCTCACCTCTCCTATAATTCTCTTCTACTACCGTCACAATTTTATTTCCTGCACTTTCTTAGATGGTGAGTGTGACTCACCAACTGTTACGTATATAAGCGTGCACCATCTGTCTCAAATTTCCTTTTATTTTTTTTTGTGTATTTGCTATTTTATGTATGACACTAGTTCAATACCTATCCTTTGTGCCAACTTTTAAAATATAATAGTCCCACATTATGTATTAGGGAACAATTTAGATAGGGAGAGGTGCTACATGGTGACGTTACGGTTACCGTTGATTCACTTGGTTCAGTTTACATTAATCCACTTTATTTAATGATTCACTCGGTTCAGTTTACATTAATCCACTTTATTTAATGATATAGAAGAGTTGTCAATTTTGTCCTTTATAAAATTTATTTTACAAAAAGTATATAGTGATATTTTTGTAATTTGTATCAAAAAAATATAACAATTATTATCACAGTGATTTTAGGACAATTTTAGATTTGTAGATGTTTTTAAAAGGCTTAGGTTTTGTCATTCAAAAAGGAGTAGTGGCGCAATTTGTTGATTGCTTACCTTCTACTTCTATGTAAATAGTTATCTCATATAAATAAATCTCATTTACACCCTATTAATGTATTGTTTTGTTAATTTATATTTTTATGCATTTTTTTACTTTATGTTTGAACTAACGGAATATATTGTTTGAACTAATAAAAAACAATATTTGAATTAACTAAAAACAATGTTCCTTCGAATAATACCCACATTTTGAACTAATATTATAAAGAGACATTATTGTTTGTGCCCCTGTGGTCTGGGGTTTTGCAAAGAAACCCATCACTTTTTTTCACTATTCGGATGATGCCCTTCAATTTATATTATTTTTATGAATTTTCCCGTTCTGTTAAATATCTATAATCTATAATTTTGTTGACATAGACGTTTGCCTTGTAAAAAAACAAAAGAAAATTAAAAAGGAAATAAAATAAAAGAAAAAAGTAAACGAAATATGAAACATAAAGAAACTAAAAAAAGAAGATATGGTAAAGCTTCGAACGAAGAGAAGAGCTAGGCAAACAAAAGAATTGTGAAAAACTAGTGAAGAACACATACCTCCTTAAGTCGAATAAAGAAAGAAAGAAAGAAAGAAAGGGAAGAACGTCCAAGCTGCTTCGAGGTTCTACATCTCAGGGTTTGAAAACCCTAATCCGCTAATTGTTTTTTGATTTTTTTTTCAGATTCGAACAAACTGCTTGAGATTAGGTTTTGAGAGATTAGGTTTGACTTTTAACTGCGTTTTTTTTTGAATTGGGATGATTAGTTTTCGTGGCAACCATATCTAAATTCATGTAGCTTTAATTGCGATTGTTTTTGTTTAGATTCGAAGAAGCAAAGAACTATGAAAACTAGTGAAGAACACATACATGCTCTAAGCTAATTAATGTTGTTAGTGATTGTAAAGATGTTTAGCTTTAACTGTGATGGCTTTTGCAGGATCACTAATTTTTAGTGGCAATCAACCATATCTAATTTCATGTAGCTTTCAATGTGATTACTTTTTATGGAGATTTTTTTTCCTGCAAAATTTGAGTTACATTTCAAATTTACATCGAAGTAGAAGGTAGGTGGGCAACAAGCTCTGCCCCCAACCCCTTCTGAATATCAAACACAATCCTCCTAAGAACTACGTCTAAAGACCTAAGCGACACAACATTACCATGCAAGACCCGTTGCACCCTCTTGATAATCTCAACGGCATCTAGCGCAAGAAAACCAAACTATAAAAAGCAAACGGAAGAAACACATGTTGGTTTTCGACGCAAGCTCTTCCATGCTTAGACACCTTCGCAAAAGCCGTGTTAAAGGTTGCCTTACCCACCACAAAAAGCCTGCTACCCAAACAAACTTGAGGAGAGACCCCCGTCAAATCAATACAAGCATGTTTTCCACCCACACATCCAAAAACTAACACATCCGTCGGCCTCAAAGTAGATCTTACTTCACGCGGATCAGTCAAGAAGGTCACAAGCGCCTCCTTCTTAGCCGAAACTCCTACTCTCCTAAACACATCACATAAAACTTCACGAACCAAATCATGCCTATATTTGAAATCAGGGAGCTCTTTACAATGCACCACATGCTCTCCAAAAGCATCCAAAGCCCTTTGACAGTTGGACATTGGGCAAATCGCATCGACCGAAAACAAGGGAATCATAAGGCGATACTTAAGGATCGCGCGATACTTAACAAGAGACATACATTGTCCAAGACCATCAATGGGTATGGCAAGAAAGAGTATTGGCTATGTGCAGACTATAGACACTTAAAAATGGCTTTTTGTCTAAGAGTCAAATCAAAAGTCGCTTCCATCGAATGCACTGTCTTACCGAAAAAAGCACTCGTCAAAGCATTTTGGGCTTTAGGGGGGACGGTGTTCTTGACGGTAAAACCATAAAGATCGAAATTATGAATAAAGTTTGAAATTTGGCCAACGCTCCAAAAAACACAAGACTCATATCACCTACTCCATTGTCCCTCAATATATGGTCTTGAAGAGCCCAAGACTGAGCTTTGGAGGCCACGCAAGCAAAAGAAAAGGTCTCTATTGTTGAGTATAAACCAAGACCTCCAAACTGAATAGGCAAATAAGCAAGTCTCCATTGAAGATCCCCAAAAAAGGGACCCTCTCAAACCACTATATCCTCGACCAATCCACCCAGTCTAGAATCAAAATAAGCGGTTGCACACTCCCTATGCTCCAGTAGACAAGTCGTCGGGCCAAAATACATCTTAACTACACCCATACAAGACCTAAGCAAAAGAAGCTCACTTTGTGGGTTTCACAATTGTGTAAGAAGGTGCACAAACTCAACCACCTTAACAGCTCTCTTCATGACTATCTCTCTAACAAACCTCGGTCTAAACTCACTACCCCACCCAACAACTTAACAACCCAAATCTGACCTAGCAATGCCATGAGGGAATAGACCTTCTCTAATCTTGGATCCTGTTGGATTTCGGTGTCCGGTTTTGTGTCAAAGTTGTTGTAATCTCCAAGGAGTAGACTAACAACTTACAAGTTGTTGTAATCTTCATGAAGAAGTAGACTAACAACTTACAAGTTGTTGTAATCTCCAATAGGAGTAGACAAACAACTTAATTAGGTAAAGACTCCGTAATCTCACAAGTGAGTAGACAAGCGACTTACAAGTTGTTGTAATCTCCATTAAGGAGTAGACTAACAACTTAGTGTTATAATCTCCCAAGTGAGTAGACAAGTAGCCTTAAATTAACAAAACAGAATTATATATATATTCTTTAATTGAATATCCAGAATTAAATCCAAGGAGTTGTAGTCTCCAAAAGGAGTAGACAAACGTCCTTATATAGTTACATTCAATTGCATACAAAACCGGTTATTAGGATATTGTATGTACTTGACTTGGATAATGTTGACATCACTCAAATATAGAGTTTTCCTTCTAAGTGTATTTTCCCTACACCAGGATCCAAATACCTTAGTGGGATAAGACCAACAAGTCACAAAGACTAAAGTATAGAAACATACCTTGTCTTATGTTTGTAAAAGGAGTTCTTCTAGATCTTGTCGAAACTTGATCCTTCTAATGAATGCCTATCTTTCTTCAATATTAATGAAGTATTTTGGTCTTCCAAGTTACACAAATCAGCCAAAGAGAGATTTTCTATGCCTTGTCAAAACTTGGGAACTAATGGCTTAATTTTTTCATGCAAAATGGATTCTATTTCAAGTGCAAATGGCTCTCCCTTTTATAGGCAAAGGGGGGCACGGTTTTGGGGAGAATAACCGCTACCAAAGCGGTTGAGAACGGTTACAAACGGTTACTAGCGGTTGAGAGAAGTTAGGGTTTCATAACCACTTTTTGGCCCAAGCCCAAGCCCAAGGCCCAAGCCCAACTCAATTGGGCCATCAAAAAGCCCAAATTTCAGCTAGCTTTTTCGGCCCGACTTTTTTCTCATCAATGAGCTTTGACTAACTCATTATAGCTAGGTGAAGCTCCAAGGTCAACTAATACACATGAGCTTAGCTCAAACTAGCTTAGCTCATCAAGCAGCTCACTAAGCAACTCACTAGCTAGCTTCTAGCTAGCTTCTTGGAGCTCAATAGACATTTGTGCTTGGATATCTCTCAAACTTTGTAACAACTTTCTTGAGCTAATATAATGAGGAATGCCCGAAAGAATGCTCACATAATGTGTCCCAAAAACACAAAGCGTCGGGCTCTCAATTTCTGCCGCAAAATGTCCTAGGCGTTGGCAAGGCCAATAACGCTCTTGCCAAGTCATGGCATTGTCATGAGTGAGTCAAGACAATGTCCCATGACAGTCATAAGGCTCAACTAAACTAACTTTCAACATAGCCGTGATAGCCATGTCATTTTGTTTGGTTTAATTTAATTAGCTTCCATACTTTTATCCCGTAATCACTAGTTACTCTAAGTGCTGGTCACTTGGCTTGCCTCCCGCAACCCATACCATCATGACACACATGTGAGTAACTTATTGCACCTTGTCTCGACAACAAGCTCAATGGTTCCGTTGAGACTTAGCACAAATCTCCTACAGATCCATCACATGAACGCCAAAAAAGCTCAGTATTGCAAACATTCAACTCAAGGCCCAAACTCGGGCCAAGCTCACGAATGATATCAACCGTCTTATCCACTTCCTCTGACCGGCCAATAATAGTATCATCATCAAGATACCAAACATGTAAAAGATGCGTACAATTGTCTCTCATCCTAAGAAGAAGTGGGTGCAAGACAAAGGAAAAACGAAGCGGCCCCAAAGGGTCCCCTTGTTACACACCGGTAGCCGACCAGATAAAATCATCACCAACGTACAGTCGGGTAGCTTGGCCATACACGAAATCAACCCATAAAGAGATAGGCGGACATCTTTCCTTACTTCCCTCAGCAAAACAATCCTATCAACCAGGTTGAAGGCATTAGAAAAATTCACCGTTAACATAGCGAAAGCACAATCAGTGTGACTCTCGCTCAAGACCCCATTAACACTATGTAGTATAGTCTTTGCACCACCTGAAACACCGACCCCAAATTGAAAATCTCGAAGGTAATCTGATGCGGGGATAAGCCGCAGTCCCCGATCTAAATTGAAAGTCCTTAACTGGAATAAAAATCAGGATGTTCTATAGAATAAATCAGCCGATTTATATGAAGAACAGATCAATTTTTCTAGAAACTCAAAACACGGATTAGTGGATAATATGGAATGATAAGAAGATGAATATGGAATGATAAATGAAAGATATAGGAAGATATAAACTAAGATAGTTCCGCAAAAGAACCTTGACCAGTGATGTGTCAAAACCCTTTAACGAGAAGATTACCTTAACCCACACTTCTTTAACCTTACACAAGTCTTCTAACTAAGACAAGCGCAAGGAGGGACTAGAATTGACCAGGCGCACCAACCTTCAATAAGATTAACACACACAAGCACAATCTAGCAAGGACTTCACAACAATTCAACCAAAAGCTCTCTTTTTTATTGAATGATTAATGAATAAAATACAAACTCCGTAAGTGAAGTTGCAAGTCTCACAAATATGTGGAGAATATCAAATCTAATTTGCCAAACAATCTCCACTACTAAGGCTATTTATAAGGGAGACTAACTATGAACACTAGGAAAGATATACTTAAAGATAATCTTGCAAAGATATCTTTAAGATATATAAAATATAAAAACTATAAAGATAAAATCTAAACTAATAATCCCTTAAGATAGTCTGAAAGCTTTAGGGAATCACTAGATATAATTTCCAAAGATAGAAGATCATGGCCGGATCTTGCAAAAACTCGTCTCAGTGATGAAAATCGGATCAGAAAACGGTCGAAATTCCTACAGGAAAACCGGCCGATTTATTAGGTCGATTTTTCCTCTCTGAGGCCCTTCCTTGCTCTTATCCTTGTTCTTTGCTTGGTGGATCTTCTTGTTCATGGCTTGACTCTTCTATAACAGTCACTAATGTCACCAAGGAACTCTTGAGAGTGAGGAGAGTTTCCTTGAGCGTACATGTCGTGAGTATGTTCGTTACTTCATCTTGAATCGCCTTTTCTCTTGACCTTGTGATCGCTCCATCCATGATTGAATCCGAAGAAGGTGAAGGGATTGTTGGTTTGTCCTTCAATGCCTTAGCTTTTAAGCGTGTAACTGGTCCTTGTGTTGGAGATGGTCCCACATCATAATCTCTCTTATCTTTACCTACTCCGTTCATGGCATCTTTCGACACCAACCACCTCCAAACAATACCCACTACAATGGGTTGAACCCCCTTATCAGGCTTTATCAACGGCGTAAGAGGCACCGAAGCCACAAACTCAGCCAAACTCAACAAACACTTACCTCCCAACCATCAATTAACCACAGATGAAAGAGCTCTCAAAAGACACGTGGAAACCGCAGAACCCTCACCACACATAACATCTAAAAGGTGTTGTGCTCTCAAACCATCTCTACCACAAGAGGTACCTTTAGGAAAGGACTTGATGCATTTAAAGATCAAATCAACACCAACAACGAGGAGTGGTTCAAGAAAAGAAATGCAAGTTTTAAAAGGAGGAGGCTTGTAGGGGTGTTCAGCCTCCAACGCTTTCAATGTCTCATTGCAATAATGAGCTACTCCAAAAGAGCACAAAACTTTAACAGTAGTCTTAAAATGCCCATCCGAAACCTTACGAAGACATTGCTTGATATTAGGGTTCCTCTCCAAACCATCTGCATTCGTTGAGTCACCATCCACCCTTATCAAAGCACTATGCTCTGAACCATCTAACATCACTTGCACAAGGCTAGAAGCGCCATCATCTTCTCCCCAAGTAGAAAAGGCTTGCAAAATTCGTTGATGTTGGATTGACTTTCTACCTCCCAACCTTCTATCTTGTCTATACAAGGGCCTGAACACCTACAATGTGCAACAAGGAAGAAAAAGTTACCTAACTCAAGCATATACGTAATCTAACTCAGTGACCACCTTAAGAAGAGCACCCAACAACGCTTGAGAGAAGCCTAGATGACAACTATGAAGGATGCTTTTCAGTTTTCTCAATAGTAATAGGGACGTTAACTTATGGTTAGGCTAATGAATGTTGGACATCAGTAAGTAAGCGTGTAAAGTCCTTGCATATACATAATGAAAGTCAAAGGAGCATTCATCTTCTTTTGATGGTGATGTTTATAAATTTATATTTTTTTATGGAGATATTTGTGAATGTTGGACATGTGTAAGTAAGCTAGTAAAGTGCTTATTTGAATCTACATGTATTGATCTAATATTGAAAAGAAAGCTTGTAAAGTGTTTATTTGAATCAATTTATCAACTACTTTGACTTGTTGATCTAATATAGAGAAGCTAATTATGTGTCGATCATGATATTAAACCTGAGTAGCAATGTGATAAGCGTGTTTGATGTTTTTTCTTGGTTAGGTTTCTGAAAATTTAATGGATTCAACTACTTCTTCTTAAACATTGAGATTTGTGAACCCATATTGTAATTGTCAACCACCAAAATGAACTCACGTTGGAATTCCCAGATCTAACAAAAATCCGCATAGGCCGTATTACAAATGTGATGGTTGCAATTTCTATCAATGTGTTGATGCGTTGAAGGTGACTAATGTTCAAGGCAAACATAAAGCAAAAAATGATATAGGATATGATTCACCAACAACGTCTGTAAATGACCTTCAAGACTTGAAGAATCAAGTGATGGATTTAAAGAAGTATTTTCAATGCGTAGTTATATTAGCTCCTATTTTGTTCATGATATTGCTAGTGATTGTGCTAAAAAATTGAGTAGCGCACTAGATATAACAAATATGTGTAACGCCCCGTTTATTGGGTGCGTTTTCAATATTTATTTTCCTACTTTTATTGATAAATTTTTACCGTGTTTAAATTTTTATATAGTCTCGTAAATAATTTACAAGAATGGTTTGTATGGAAAAGTATATTTTTGCGAGTATATATATTTTCGATCCACATATATTTCCCATACCTTTATTTTAGGAAGGTTCGGAAAAGTTTTCAAATCAGAAATTTCCATTCCGATTATTTCGATCGAGTATATTTTGTTAGTTCTTTTTTTCAATTTTCTTTTCCCTTTTTCTTTTCTTTCTTTTTCTTTTCCCCCTCTCTCCTGGCTGGTGACCAGCTCTACATACCGACTCCTCGCCCGCCTCCCTAAGAGCCGACTCCTAGCCCCTTCTAGCCTGACGTTGGCCACTGGCCTTCCTCGCCTGGCACCTCAGGCCTGAAACCGACCCCTCGACACCCTCTCTTAACTCTCCTCTCTGTTCTCACAGCCCTCTCCCTCGATCTCCATCTCTCTCACCCTTCATCACCCGACACCCAACAACCATCTCTCTCTTTGTCTCTCCATGTGGCAGGACGCATTACTCGAGCCTCCCTGCACCACCCGACACCGGAGGACCCTCGCTCTCCGTCATCGACGACCGCCATGTCGCCGCCTTCTTCTCTCCCTCCTTCTATGTTCTCCTCTGCCGCCAAGGAGTAGCCTCCGCCGGAAGTGCCGCCTCGCCTTTGCCTACCGGAGCCACCTCGTCATGCCGAATTCGGTGCCTGCTCTTCCCCGCCGCTGAGCTGCTGGTTCACAGGAACCCTCTGCCATGCGTTCTATTGCAAAAGAGGAAGAACCCTTTTTGAATCTATTAAATCAAGGCCCACCAATTTTGGTATAATTACAAAATGTACCCATATTTTTATAATTGCAGTTTGGACCCACATTTTTGGATGTTGCATTTATGCCCTCTACAGGATATTAATTACATATATTGGCCCGGTTTTATTAATTATCAATTATGCCTTGTTGGATTAATTTCGGGTTATGGCTCAAAGATTTAATTATGGGTATTTAACGTTGGCTTTTGATGAGTTTTACCTTAGATTTATATATATTATAACTATGATCAAATTTAGCATATAAGCTAAAAAAAATTTAGTTTTGGTGTTAGGTTCGGAAGCGCCCCGATAAAGGCCCAACGAACTCATATTCGACATCCGTCGATCGTCTTCCGCCTTTGACCTCGTGTGAGCACTTTTTTCCTCGATCTAGTTATGTTTAGTGGTAGTATCATGCTAGGTTGGATCTAGTATAACTTAGAGTGAATAATTTGAACCTTTTGCGAGTACTTGAGGATTGAGGTTTGTTCTTAAGCATGAAGTGTCGTTATATCTTGTGAGGTTGTTTAGGGCTTTGAGTGTATGGTTGATCCTGTGAGAATATGAGACGTGAGATTGTATGATTGTTGAGGTTGTAGCGACTAGGACGTGATTATCCTAGCGTAGAGATCATCGAGAATAGGAACGGGTTGTCCTAGCATGTGAGTTGTATGACCTTGTAAAGGTCATTTGGGATAGAAATCTAAGGACTTCTAGCATGAAAGATAGATGTTGATTGTGTCCCTTGTTTAGACATGCTTAGAGTATCTTCCTGTGGGAAGCGGAGTGCGGTTTATTTTGGGTTGAGCTTTTGAGACAGGTAAGTCCCCGGACTTACTTAGTTAGCTTCTACGTATTAGTTTGATGTGTGATGGTGGTGTGTGTTTACGTTTCCGTTATAACAGTTAAACCGGACTAGGACGACTATATATTACACCCTTATATTGGCCCAAGTGTATGATAATCAGGCGGTGACATCACTGTTTAGCTCTATCAGAAGCTAGGAAATTCTTTGCGAGCAGATCAATCAGGTAGACGGTGTAACCAGTCCTTGTTGGTACACGAGGATAGAGGCGAGATATCAATGATTATCGTGTCACAAATCCTAAGTTGAATTAGTAATGGAATAACTTAATAAAATATAATAACCGGCTTGTGTGATATCATGTTATGTACTTACATTATCTTATATGTATTTGTGCCTTTACCATCTTTCTAATGCACAGAATGTTAGCTAACGGTTTTATACCGCTTGTAGATACCTTGCAGGTTAGGGATACCGTCGAGTGACTCGGAGGAGTGGACATCCGGGGTCCCTGTACATTGTAGGACGGGGGTTTGGGGTTCCCTTTTGTATTCCATTGTCATTTGTACCTTAGTCGTTGTTTTATGTTGTTTTGAGGATTCGGTTGAGTTTCCACCTTGTACCGTATTTTGGTTTATGTCACATTGCATTCAAACTATTTGGTTTTGCCTTTTATTTGTGCCTTGTTGGAAAGATCCGTTGATATTGTTGTCAGGCTAAGGGTCGAGACCCATTGTGAGGTCTCAGCCCATATCGCCCCGAATCCCGCGAATTCGGAGTGTTACAATATGTATTAATTTTATTTCTATAATTTGTATATTATGTTCAATGAATTTGATGTACTACTTTTATGGGTTGGTTATTGAAATGACATTCTTGATTCAAGTTAATAACTCTTTTGTTATTTTTATAAATTGTTGTCTTTTATAAATTGTTGTCTTTTTCAGGCCAATACAAACCGATAACTTCCTAAACACCTTCAACAAATGGACAAAGTTGCTATCTTTTTATAAATTGTTGTCTTTTTATAAATTGTAAAACAATTTTATTGTTATAAAACAATGTTTGTTTTGCTGCATTTTTGTTGTCCGAATCATCTACCTTAAAATTTAGCCAGCAAAATAATCTAGATGAAATAAATGACAAAATAACCGGGCTTAGCTTGATGCAGTTTTGCCGTCCGAGCATACTTGTTGTCTTTTTCCAACAGATGGACAAAGTAGTTAACAAACAAGAGCACTAAAAAACTCAGCCTCAACTCTATTTACATTAAAACTCAGCCAACATTACAAATTCAACTCTATTCACATTAAAACTCACCTAGCAAAAAACTCAACCAACAATACAATAACTTCAGCTCTATTCAAATTAAAGTTTCAGCTCTATTCAAATTAAAACCCAGCCAATAAAAGCTTAACCTTCAAAGCATGATAATGTTTATGACAACCAAATTCAACACAAACTCAACCAGCAAAAAACTCATACATGATATCCAACTTGAGGGCATAATATCCAAATAAAATATAATATCCAAACGAGGACATAACCAACATCTAATACATAATATCCAAATAATATCCAAATAATATCCAAACGGAGGGCATAACCAACAACTCATACATAATATCTAAATTTAGGGCATGACCAACAACTCAAATCTTTTATATGGGGTCTTGTTGACTTTCAAAGTTGCATGAAACTAATCTCAAAACATCAGACGTGGCTTCATTTGGTGGTTGCTCTTTTACGGTAAGTTATCTTTTTTTGTTCGACTTGCATTCCTTGTTGTCCTTTGTAATACCGAGGAAAAAAAATAATTTTCGATAATTCCGAATCAACCGGCCTTGACCGGTTTGGACTTGTTCCGAATTCTTAATTTTTTAAGACATGCCAACTGGGCCCGTCAATTGGGCCCATTATGGCTGATATTTTGATACTACTTTTACCTTTCTTTTTGATTTTTTTTATTTATGTTTTACCCCAAGAACCCTAGCCGTCCCTTCTTCTTTTTTCTTCTACTCAACCGCCATGCTTTCCTGGACCTACTCCTTTCTTTCTTTCTTTCTTTCTTTCTTTCTTTCTTTCTTTCTTTCTTCTTCTCAACCGTTGCGTTTGTCTAAACCTAGTCCCTCCCTTCCCCTGGTTCGATCTCCTTCTTCAGCTCGTCGAGGAATCTAGCGTCTTGCCTTTGATCTTCTTCTCCTGCCATCGAAGAATCCGATGCTCCTTGCCTTTGATCTCCTTGTCCAGCCGTCGAAGAAACCGGTGCTTCTTTCCCTCTACCTTCTTCAACATCCATCAAGGAATCCGGTGTTTCTTCCCTTTGTCATTTCTTACCTTCCACAAATGCCATAACAGTTTGGAAAGAGGCCAAGAAGCCTTCCTACGTTGTAGATCGGTTGTCGGGGGCTTCCTTCGCTGCAAATAGTTGTATTGCCTCCGCCAGTGACGGATTCAGTAGCCTTGCTTCCGATTTGTGAGTTTGTTTCCGTCTTGTTTTATGAAACCTGTTGAGTTGTGAGTCTGTTTCCGTTTTGTTTTATGAATCCCTGGTTTGAAATTGGGATTATTAATTTATAAATTAGGTCTTGTTTAGTAATAAAGAAAATGGGTTGTAAGGACTGCTTATTTCTGGATTGGTTTCAATGGTGTTGTATGTAACTATTGTGCGTGTTGTGTAATCAACGGATGAAAAATGTGGTTTGGGAGTTTGTGGTTTAAAGGTAGTTGGAATGATGTTCTGCATCCCCGTAACTCCCTATGGAAAGTAATGTATTATCTTTAGAATAATTGTATAGAGTGGAATGGTGAGATGTAATAGTATATATTCACGACTTGGATGTAAGGGTGTGTAGAGTTATATGATTGTAATATAAGTGGATGTGTGTTGGAATTGTAATCTTGGAGGAAGTTATACATTGGTTATGAATAGTATGTATATGTACGTTATTGATGTTTGGAATTTTATTTTAGTGGAGGGTTATGAGCCTCCCTAGGTCCTTTAGGGTTTCTGAATCATCAGGGGTAAAACTGTCATTTCAGGAAAACGGAGAAGTTTGTTATATATTCTTGGACAGTCGTCGTGAGCTTAGAAATTGGAAATTTCTAGATGATAGATACGTCATATTGATCCAAGTTCTTTTTATTTTCAGTAGATGATATTATTCTCTTACAAATCGAGTTTTAGCGTTAACGGAATTTTGAACCGATTCGGGTAAGTCCTTTGGGCTTACTTAGCTAGCTTTCTGCATGTTGACATGAATTGTGATAGTGGGGTGTGAATTGTGTGTTTAATAACTATAACATGAGTAGGACAACGATATTGTTGGCCCAAGTGTATGTATAACGGGCGGTGGCATCACTGCACAACTCTAACATGAGGCTGGGAGGTTCTCTGCGACTAGCCCAAACATGTATATGGTGAGGTGCATCGATCTAGTCCTATTGCTATACGGGGATAGAGGCGAGGTTCGGGAGATCCTCGTTCCACGCCATAAGTTGAATTAAAAGTGTATAACTTAATACAAGATAATAAATGGACTTTTGTGCATGATGCATGTTTCATTTCTACAATGATATGTGTGTGATCTTATAGTTCTTTTGATATGTAGGATGTTAGGTAACGGTTTTATCCGATGTTGTAGATGACTTGAAAATGGGGTAGCTGCAGAGTGATCCGGACGGAGTGGTCAGATGAGTTCCCTGTACATTATAGGACGGGCTTTGGGATCTTTACATTTTAGTGTTTCATTTTTGCATTTGTAGTTCAAACTGTCGTACTGATGTATTACTCGGGTGAGAGTCTTTCATTTGGATCATGACATTATTGCATATTATTTTATTCGGTTTTTCCCCTTTTTATTTGTTCCTTGTTGTAAGATCCGGTGAGATTGTTGTCAGGCTAGAGTCAGGATCCATTGTGAGGTCCTAATCCGTAACGCCCCGAGTTTTGAGAATTTGGGGCGTTACATCCTTGAACTTGTTGTTCTCTAAGCTCCCTCGTGATCAACTCACCTTTGCGTGTCTTAACATTATGCCCAAGTACCTTGCATTTTTTTAGAAATTGAATAAGATAAGGTATAAAGCTCAAATTAAAGTAGTTAAAACATATCAAATACAACAAAGAATATTTCATACCTGACGTGACATTTACTACAATGAACAATGCCCAAACTCTTTCCTTTTTGTTTTCACTATCTTCAAGTCTTTTGTTTCTTGAGGCCTACGGACTCATCTCTTCATCGTTGAAGGACTTTTTTATGGTAAATTACAAACTAGTCACTACTCTTCATCATGTACAAGGTGGAAGTTAACTAAATACGTTATACGATATGTTTGCACATAGAACCAACTTGATATATAAGATATTATAGGAACTTCAATCCTTATCTCTTGAACTGCTCTAAATGCATGTTTGCACGAGATCCGCTAATTTTCCATTCTCCACAAGCACAAGTTAGGTCTTTGAGGTTCACAAGAAAACAAGAATGCCATGCTTGACCCCACACTCTATACTTCATGCTTGAAACACCTATCAAAGAATTAAATGATTTTATATATTAGCACCGCACACAACATATTAATCAATCAACTTAAATTGATCGTACCCGAAGCCCACGAGAAGCTAAAAGGTTCTTATGCAAATCATTTTTGCTATTTTTGGCGTGTCCCATTCAAAGGACAAGTTTTTGCCTCTTCTTGCCGTTTCACAAATCTAACTATGTTTGTTCTTCTAATCCTTATAGTTAACGCAATTTAGTATGTAAACAACTTTATATGATTATAATCATTACATTAAACCTAAAAATAAAAAACGAACCTTCGAGTAAAGATAAGACTAGGTTAAGTCTATCTATGTCGATAGTACAATTAAAACTCTTTACAAAGTTGCTAGTGTTTTCCTCATTACACAATGTTGTATCAAACTTGTGTCTAGCCATTGTTCTTTTTCTTCCGCCTCGTGTAACCACTTTACATCACCAAACTTCCTTCTACATCATCTCCACTGCCTTATTATAGTTGAACTTAAAATACGCTTCACAACATGCCCAAAACAAGCAATGCATTTGACGTCCAGGATATTGTTTTTTGAAATTGACATACAAGTGTCTAAAAGAAAGACGTATGGATACACCGGGCCAAATGCCATCTAGTGCAGGTTCAATACCCTAAAAATTTGACTTTCAAAATAACTAGAGTTTAAATGATCAATATGTAATATGATCTATAGTTGGATTATTACCGATTGTTGGTCTGATATAATAGTCAAGTTATCTCTCACCATGTCCTCAAACTATCGATCCCACAAATGCCAAAAGAATTGTGACCATGTGCTCATACTTATATTTTTTTCATACACTGTATTCTAGAGGGAAAATCTGAGCAATTCCATCTACGCTATTGAAGACAATAAAACTCCACCAAACTTTCCTTTCAAATGAAAACTATCAACCTCAATCAAGCTTCTACATCCTTTAAAATCCTCAATCATTGGATTCAAGGATATGAAAATGTTCTTAAATTGAATTGTCTTTTATGGAAGTTCATCAGCAATTTTCCAAGAACAATGAGCCTTAGAATCGGAGTTTGTACTTTTTAAGACCTCACATTAAGATGACAACTTTTCATACGAAGTATCATGGTTTCCTTGGAGCTTATCTACCCCTCAAGGGCAAGGTATGAGCCGTCCATGTAAGACCCAAGATCTTAGGGACGTTGTCCCCATGCCAACTATTCTTGCGCAGAAGACTTCCCAAGAGGTCACCCATCCTGAAATTGCTCCCGCATGCGCACACTTAACTCCAGAGGTATTTGTCCTCACTCTACCACTGGAAAAGAAGAATTCTTGTTGACATGGGTAGCAACCCATCCTTATAATCCAATCACAAATCCCCATTCAAATGATGCAGGATGGCAATTTTTACGGGATGTTACAATCTCCCCCACTTAAACTCCCGACGTCCACGTCAGGCCAAGGACCGTCCACCGAGCCGAGTGACCGCCTACTAGGGCAAGCACACTCGTAACTCAGGGTTAGCTCTGATACCATCGGGACGCTGTCCCCATGCCAACCATACTCATGCAAAAACGTCCCAGGAGGTCACCCATCCTGAAATTTCTCCCGCACGAGCACGCTTAACTCTAGAGTTATTTGTCCTCACTCTACCACTGGAAAAGAAGAATTCTTGTTGACTTGGGTAGCAACCCATCCTTATAATCCAATCACAAATCTCCATTAAAATAATGCGGGATGACAATTTTTACGGGATGTTACAATCCCAATCCTCTTTTCAATGCACCTAACATTTTTGGAATTTTTTGATGATTTCAGGAATTTCAGGAGAATGATGACGAGGGAATGTAGAGAGACTACGTAGATGTAACCATCGTCCTAAGAGATGTAAAACTTGGAACCATTTAGGCCTCATTAAGAGCATGACGGAATTGGAAAGGTGAAGGTCAAAATTCCGAGTTTTGAAAGGAAGTGTGATCCAAATGCGTTTATGGAATGGGCGATCAAAATCAACCAAATTTGGTCTTACCATAACTTTAGTGAGCAAAGGAAGATCCAGTAGGCTGCATTGGAATTTGAAGACTATGCCTTAATTTGGTGGGATCATCTTGTCAAAGAAAAGAGAAGAACACAAGATCTAGACATCAACACATGGGAGCAAATGAAAGCGTTAACGAGAGCTAGATTTGTGCCTCAACACCATGCTAGAGAGTTTCGGAAAAGATTGGAGAACCTCAAGCAAGGAACTATGAGTAGGAGGAGGTTTATACATCTTTGAAAATGTCAATGGTGAAAGTCAATGTTATAGAGGATGAGGAGACAATAATGGCTCATTATTTACGTATTTTGCATCCTTCTTTAGCAAATAAAATTCATTTATATCCTTATGATAATATGACAAAGTTGTTGCATTGGACCATCAAAGTTGAAAGGGAGACCAAAAGGGAAAAGCCAGGAAAGTAAATTTGTCCCTGAAGCCACAAGTTCATGGAGACTGTGTAACAATAGGTATCACGGAGCTCAAGGCCGAGATCCCACCTCGACCAAGGACGAGAAAAATAGCCGCAATTTTGATCAAGGAGCTTAGAAATATCGCCATCTCAACCTCAATCTCGATCCTTGCATGAGCCTTCAACTGATCCTAAAGGGAGCTATACTAACCCTACTTTATGTTCTAGAGATATTGTATGCTTTAAGTGTCAATGTAGAGATCATTATATGAGAGATTGTCGTAAATAACGAGTCTTATTCATAAATCAACTTGCACAATATGAAAGTGAAGAAGAGCATGATCATGAACATACCCACCTTAATGCATTGCATGAACATGATAGTCTAGTGATAGTGATGAAGGTATTGGTTTTGAGCATGGAGAATCATCAATTTCTAGGAGAACATTGCATGCTAAGATAGATCCATGTGGGTATAATCAAAGGGAGAACCTTTTTATACTAGATGTTTTGTTAAAGGGGTGGGTGGCATGATTAATGATGGTGATAGTTGTTGCAATATTGCTAGTGTTGATTTGATTGATAAATTGCATATCAATCTAGATCATATAAGTTGAATTGGATGAATGATTATGGTGAATTGAAGGTGAATAAGCAAGCTAGAGTTATCATCACTTTAGGTAGCTATGAAGACATCATTACTTGTGATGTTGTGCCCATGCAAGCATGTCATATTCTATTAGGACGGCCATGACAATTTGATAGAAGGTCAAACATGATGAATTTACTAATAGACATTCTTTTGAGCATAAGGGTCAAACATTAACTTTGAAACCTATGACATCTTTGCATATTGCAAAAAGCTATGAGAAAAAGAAGGGCAAAACCTCGCCCCAATTCATCAAAATCTCACCCCAATGCAGAATTCTCGTCCTAGTCGAGAGTTTTTCTAGCTTCCAAGTGAGATTATATCGATGATTTTTTTTCCTTTAGATACCATTCTCATGAACCTATGTAAAAGCCTTGTGACTTTAAGTGATGAAGTCAAGGCTACCTTACCCAAAATCATTCTAACCCTTTTGAATGAGTTTTATGATGTCTTTCCGGATGAGATTTATGCAAGACTTCCACATTTTCGAGGCATTGAGCATCAAATTGACTTAATTCCAAGAGTTACACTTCCTAATTGTCCCGCTTAAGGGATGAGTCCTCAAGAAATTCAAGAGATTTAAGATCAAGTTCAAGAGTTATTGAATAAAGGCTATGTGAGAGAAAACTTGAGTTCATGTGTAGTTCCCGTCCTTTTGGTTCTTAAGAATGATAATACATGGAGGATGTGTGTTGATTGTAGAGCAATCAATAATATTACTATCAAGTATCATCATCTCATTCCCCGTTTGGACGATATGCTAGATGAGCTTAGCGGATCCACCTTGTTTTTGAAGATTGATCTTAAGAGTGGATATCATTAAATTTGAATGCAAGAAGGAGATGAATGGAAGACGGCCTTCAAGACTAAGTTTGGTCTATATAAGTGGTTGGTTATGCCTTTTGGCTTGACTAATGCTCCTAGCACATTCATGAGCTTGATGAATCATGTGCAAGTCACTACATTGGAAAATTTGTGGTGGTTTACTTTGATGACATCCTCATCTATAACAAATCACTTTAGGAGCATGCACTACAATAAAATTGCGTTTTTATAGCATTGATTCATAGCGTTTATATGTAAATGCAATAAATTATATGGTGATGGAATCACTATCAATTAGGGTAGTTTTTAGAGTCTTTTTATTGCATTAGTGTTGGTTTATGCTACTAACTCCTTGGTCCAGAAGAAGAAGGTCAAAAGAAGCTAAAGAAGGAGTTATAAGCACTTAGGAGTGAAGATCGATCACGAAGCAAAGTTTCTGCTGCCTCACCGCCCCTGCGGGTCCTTGCAGCCGCCCCTGCGGTGACTTGCCTTGACGAGACGAAGACCAGCTCCCCTGCGCCTCCCACTGCACCCTGCCTGCGCCTCGCCTTGGGAGCTGGAAGGTGAAGAGTCTATGTCACCGCCCCTGCGTTGGCCTTAAGGCGCCCCTGCGCCTTGACATCAGAAACGTCCGGAACGCAAAAGGTCAGACGTTGAAGTGCATTAAAGATCCGCCCCAGCGGAGTTATGTAGCCACCCCAGCGGTTTTGAAGAAGATCAACCGATTCTGCCTAAACCGCCCTTGCGGTTCCTGAAGGCCGCCCTTGCGGTTTAACGCCAGAAGCTTTACTCCGGCTGTTTACACCACCTTTATGGCATTTAAGGTGACTGTTTTAGGCTGGCTATTTACTTCTAATTAAGTGTCTTTTGTAGTATAAATAGTCCATGGCTGATTGCTAGAATCATCCATGCTTTTCCTCACAAAATCCATTTTAGACTTGAGCTTTCCATTGTAATGAGTTGCTAACTCCGTTGCTACATTGGGTTGGTTTGAAGCTGCTTTGTTGCTTTGGTTGTAAGTTCTTTTTAATCTAAGTTTTCATTCAGTAATACTTTGTGTTTCCTTGATCTCAATTGTCTAATTGCATGTCTACTATTGCTTGAGATTGATCACCTTAGGTTCTAAAGTGCATGCAAACAACTAGGATTAATAGGTTCCAGGTTCGGGTCTTTAATCTAGTAGCAACTTTAAGTAATAACGGGTTGTGATTACTTAAAGAAAAGGAACACAAATATAAAGATAAGTTTATTGGTTTTAATCTTCTCTTTATATCCTTTAGTCTTTGTTTGAAAGCTAACCTGTTATTTGTTCTTGTAGGTTTACGGAACTTTAATAGGTTAAGTTGTGTTGATGCCGGTTGGCTCAACACATATATACGATCGAGACGGGAGATTACTTGGAAACTTGTAAAAGAAACTCACAGAAGTAGCAATTGCATGCTTAGAATCAACCTAGTGTAGATTCATCCATTATTGTCTTAATTGTCGCATTAATCGTTTTCATAAGTTTTTGTGCATCAATTCAACCAAACCCCCCCC
>BSUD01000006.1:99334839-99359501 GCA_033239045.1 Fagopyrum esculentum | reverse complement strand
CCCCCCCCCCCTTTTGTGTCACTTGTCATTATAATCGATAATTGCATCTAAAACACCTTAACTCTCTTGGGTTCAACCCTTACTTAATCACTATACTTGTTCTTAGTGCTAAGTCGGGATTTACTTTTGATTGGGTATAGACGACCATAGAAATACCTTCGGTCAAATTTTGGCGCCGTTGCCGGGGAGTTTTAGTGTTTTATTGTTATTATTGATTATTGGTTTGAACCATTTTTATGGTTCAAACAAGTACTACTAATTCCGGCTTTGCTTCTTTTGATTCAGAAATTGAGAGGACGCACATCCGGCAACGAAGACAACAACAACTTCAACAAGAGATGGCTGACCGTACTCTTCGTCAACTTACGCATCCCACCTTGGCTCAAAACCCTCTTGCGGTCGCTATACCGGCACTAGGGGAAGGAGTCAACTTTGAGCTCAAGCCGGGCCTCATTCACTTGCTTCCATCCTTCCATGGGCAAAATGGTGAAGACCCCATCAAGCACCTTGGGAAGTTCCACACCGTTTGTATAAGCATGAAGCCGGCCAACATTACCGAAGAACAGATCAAGATGAGGGCATTCGGCTTCACACTCAAAGATTCGGCGGATGATTGGTATTACCACCTTCCATCCGGGAGTATTGACACTTGGGAGAACCTTCACAAAGCGTTCTTGGAGAAATACTTTCCAGCTAAAAAGGCCAATAGCTTGAAGAAAGCTATAAGCAACATCGAGCAAGAGGCAACCGAAACTCTCTACGAGTACTTCAAAAGGTTTGCACGCCTCCGATCCTGCTGTCCTTTCCACGGATATTCAACTCAAGATCTAGTTTTGTACTTATACAATGGCTTGCTAGACAATGAAAGGAGGATCGTCGATGCGGCTTGCGGAGGTAATATTCTTAACTCTATTCATGACCTGGCTTTGGAAAAGATACAGGAACTAGTGGAAGGAACTCGGAACTTTGGAAGGACCCCGGCTAAGAAAGGGGTTCATGCCGTGAGTTCCGGGAAGAGCGAGATTTCCACCGAGCTAGCGGAATTGAAGGAAATGGTGAAGAGGCTAACACTTATGGGAACACCGCAACAACTCAAAGCTTGTGGAGTTTGTGCTGACCCGTATCATCCAACGGACATGTGTCCACAAGTTCAAGATGACGATGCTGAAGTAAACGCAATGGGTTATGGACAACCACAACAGCAAAGACCTAGGAATGATCCCTATGCACAGAATTCCATACCAAATTGGCGTGACCAATAGAAGTTTCATTGGAGGGATCAACAAACCCAACAACAACAACTCCGCCAAGGTAAGTATCTCTCAATTGAAGATATGTTGCAAGTTTTGACTAACCACTTTGCTACCCATGTCCAAACAACATAATCTAGCATCAAGAACCTTGAGAAACAGGTTAGTCAAATGCCGGAAGCTATTTCAAGGACCGAATCAAGGCTCTCCGAAGGATTGCCTTCCCAGGCGTTTATAAACCCCAAGGAGAATTATAGTGCCCTAACATTAAGGAGCGGGAAGCAAATCCGACAAGAACCAACAAAAGAGTCGCAAAGAGAACCTTCTGTCGTTATTTCTGCACCCACAGCCGCCCCTGCGGCTGCAGCTGCGCCTAGCCCAGAAGGAAGGACGCCCCTGCAGTGACAACCCCTGAGCCGCCCCTGCGCCTTCAAGCTGACGCCCCTGCGGAAAACACAACAGAAGGTCCTGCTAAAAAGGATACTTACGTCCGGCCTAACTTTCCACCGCTGTACTCCGAAAAGCCACCGGCTCCTTTTTATGAAGCATTGAAGGAGCGAAGAATCATAGAGGACAAGGACCTCTTTGAGACTTTCTCTAAATGTGATGTAAACATTCCCCTCCTTAAGTTGGTGAAAAGTATCCCTAAGTATGCTCATTTTTTGAAGGAACTTTGCACTATCAAGAGAAATCAAAAGCTAAAGGGGAAATAGAAAGTGCAAGTGAGTGAACATGTGTCGGCAGTTTTCCAACGGAGAATGCCCAAGAAATGCAGCGATCCGGGCATGGTAAGCATTCCTTGTGTTATAGGGGAAACCCGTTTTGACAAAGCAATGCTTGATCTCGGTGCTTCTATTAATGTCTTGCCATATTCGATTTACAAATCACTTGGCCTTGGGCCACTAATGGAAACTAGGATTGTAGTACAACTTGCTGATGGATCTAATGTGTACCCGAAAGGGATAATTGAAGATGTATTAGTGATGGTAGACAACCTAATTTTTCCTGCTGATTTCTTTGTAATGGATATGGAAAATAACTCGCATGCTGCACCCATTCTGTTAGGTAGGCCATTTCTGAAAACGGCTAGGAATAAAATTGATTATGTTAGTGGTAAATTGACAATGGAGTTTGATGGAAAAGTAGTGGAATTTGACATCTATGATGCAATGAAATTTCCTAGCGATGATCATTCTCTATGTGCTATTGACATTGTTGAACCTTTTGTGCAAGATGTTTTTGATAATTCTGACGTGGATGAATTGAGAAATGTAATTGAGCATGACATTGATGGTTTCAAATCAGATTATGTGTTAAAATCTAGCATGAAAGAGGTCCTAGCCCAATTAGATGGGCATAAAAGGCTACCTATCTCCAATTTGGCCAGTGGGCCCACTTTACTAACCCCAAGCGAGAAGCTTGTTCCGTCCATAGTGTAGACACCGGAAATAGAATTGAAGGACCTTCCGTCACACCTCAAGTATGTTTTCCTTGGAGCACACAATACCTTGCCGGTAATCATCTCCAATAAGTTGACCACCGGACAAGAAGATAAGTTGGTGAACATACTAAAGGAGCACAAGACGGCCCTCGGATGGACTATTGTGGACATCAAGGGGATAAGTCCTTCCACTTGCATGCATAGGATTTTACTTGAGGACGAAGCCAAGCCCTCTAGGCAACCTCAAAGGAGGTTGAACCCACCAATGATAGATGTAGTCAAAAAGGAAGTGTTGAAGCTCCTCCAAGAGGATATGATCTTTCCTATCTCGGATAGCACTTGGGTTAGCCCGACCCATGTGGTTCCAAAAAAGGGAGGCATCACTTTGGTGGAAAATCAACATGGAGAGATGGTCCCAAGCAAAACACAAACCGGATGGAGAGCTTGCATTAACTACCGCAAGCTCAATAAGGTAACACAAAAAGACCATTTCCCATTACCTTTTATTGATCAAATGTTGGAACGTCTTGCAGGTCATCAATACTACTGTTTTATGGATGGATATTCAGGCTATTTCCAAATAGTCATCGCACTAGAAGATCAAGAGAAGACGACGTTCACTTGCCCATTTGGCACTTTCGCATATCGTAGAATGCCCTTTGGACTTTGCAACGCGCCGGGCACTTTCCAACGGTGCATGATAAGTATTTTCTCCGAATACATAGAAAATTTCATTGAAGTCTTCATGGATGATTTTACCGTCCATGGAGACAGTTTTGACGCATGTTTAGGGCATTTAAAACTTGTTCTTGAAAAATGTGTTGAAACCAACTTAGTTCTTAATTCGGAAAAATGTCATTACATGGTCGAACAAGGAATTATGTTAAGACATGTAATATCCTCAAAAGGGATAGAGGTAGATAAGGAAAAGGTTGATGTTATTCAAAATTTACCTTATACTACTAATGTTCGGGAAATCCGATCTTTTCTTGGTCATGCAAGTTTCTACCGAAGGTTCATCAAAGACTTCTCAAAGATCTCAGCACCCCTGTGTGAATTGCTCAAAAAGGATGTCACCTTCATAGTGGATGAGGATTGCAAGAAGGCTTTCGACACTCTGAAGTCATGTCTCACCACCGCTCCGATCATCCGTTCTCCGGATTGGGAGAAACCTTTTGAAATCATGTGTGACACCAGTGACTACGCCGTCGCAGATGTCTTAGGACAAAAGACGGAAGGGCCTCCCATGTGATCCATTATGCGTCTATGACACTAAATGGAGCACAAAGGAATTACTCCACCACTGAGAAGGAGATGTTGACGGTAGTTTTTGCCCTTGAGAAGTTCAGGCAATACTTACTTGGGGTAAAGGTAATTATTTTCACTGACCATGCAGCCCTTAGGTACCTCATGGCAAAGAAGGAGGCGAAGCCACGATTAATCCGTTGGATGCTCCTTCTAAGCGAATTTAACCTAGAAATAAGGGGTAAAAAGGGAGCTGAGAACCTGGTGGCAGATCATTTGAGCAGACTAGTGCAAGAAGAGGAAGAACCAGGAAAAGAAAGAGAGATAGCCGGAAGCTTTCCAGATGATACATTCTACACAACTCCCTGTTGTGTAACCGCCCCCGCGCCTCACACCAGCCACCCCTGCAGCCAGCCGTCCCTGCGGAATTGTCGATGGAGGTTTGTCTTAAGCTTCAATCTTTTAAGCCTTGGTTTGCTGACATTGTGAACTTCATTGTCAGGAAGGAGTATCCTCAAGACTTCACCAAGGCACAACGAGAGAAAGTCAAAGCTGAAGCTCGACACTACGTTTGGGACGATCCTTACCTTTGGAAGCATTGTAGTGACCAAGTGATCCGGCGTTGCATTCCGGACAATGAGGTACGATCCGTCCTAACTTTCTGTCATTCTGAAGCATGTGGGGGGCACTTTGGAGCAAACAAAACTGCAAGAAAAGTTTTGGATGCCGGTTTCTTTTGGCCACACATTTTTCAAGACGCTTTTGCGTTTTGTAAAGTGTGTGATAGATGTCAAAGGGTGGGAAATCTTTCAAGGAGACATGAAATGCCCCAATCCTCACTTATATTTTGTGAAATATTTAACGTTTGGGGAATTGATTTCATGGGGCCATTTCCTACGTCATTCGTGAACACATATATTTTTCTTGCGGTGGACTATGTTTCCAAGTGGGTGGAAGCAAATGCCACCAAAACTGATGATTCAAAAGTGGTTGCAGCATTTCTTAAGGAAAATATCTTTGCTAGATTTGGAATTCCGAAAGCCTTAATCAGTGATAGGGGTACCCATTTCTACAACAAGACGATCACGGCTCTCCTTAAGAAGTACCATGTTCACCAACGAGTATCAATAGCCTATCATCCTCAAACAAACGGCCAAGCGGAGGTATCCAACCGGGAAATAAAGACCATCCTTGAAAAGACGGTTTCTCCCGGCCGGAAGGATTGGAGTGCAAGGCTAAATGACGCCTTATGGGCATATCGGACGGCCTACAAAACTCCTATCGGGATGTCCCCTTTCAGGCTCGTGTTTGGGAAAGCTTGCCACCTACCGGTGGAGTTAGAGCACAAGGCTTGGTGGGCGGTAAAGAAGTGCAACATGAACATAGATAAAGTGGGAGAATTTCAGAAGCTCTAATTGCAAGAGTTGGAGGAACTAAGGCTAGATGCATATGACCATGTTACCAGATACAAAGAAAAGACCAAAGCATGGCATGACCGGAACATCCTCCGGAAGGACTTCAAGGTAGGTAATAAGGTACTTCTCTTTCAATCCCGTTTGAAACTCTTTGGAGGTAAGCTGCGTTCAAGATGGACAAGGCCGTTCATATAGCCGAAGTATACCCTCACGGGGTTGTGGATCTCTATGACCCGCAAACGCACAAGGTGTTTAAGGTGAACGGACAAAGGGTAAAGCTTTACCTTGAAGGAGTCAAGGACGATCCGATTGACGAGATGGTACTAGAGGAGGCACGGTCAGAGAAGTAGAGATCTTACGTCGAGCCAAAGACGTAAAACAAAGGCGCTTCTTGGGACGCAATCCGAAGGAATAAGAAGAGGAGCTTCTGTCAAGAAATGCACCCTGCGGTTTAATATCCCGCCCCTGCGGTGACACTCAGGCCAGCACCTCCCCAGGCGCTGGGCCTGCGCCTGCAACACGCCTGTTACCGCCCCCGCGGTGACATCCCCACGCCCATACGGCGGCCATCCTTGACACAAATTCCCAGCGCCGCCCCCGGCGCTGGGCCTGCGTGCTCCTCCCCTTGTCGCCGCCCCTGCGGTATCAAACCCCCGCCCCTACGGGTTTACCCAGAAAAGAAAAAAAAAAGGATCTCGAAAAAACATCTATACGTACCACGCACCACCCACCAACCCTCCTCACCAAACACAACCACAGCCCCTCACACCTTCTCTCTCTCTCAGCTGCGAACGCCCCTGCGCCCTCAGAGAAACCAACCCAAACACCCTCTCCGTTGCCCCTGCGCCACCAACACCAACGACGCACACCCCCAACGCCCTTGCGCCACCTGCCCTTGTGCCAAATGCCACCTCCCTTCAATTGCAACGATTCTCCACTCCTGCGCCACCTTCAATGTCGCCTGCACCAAAAACCACCACCGGAGCCACGCCAAGGCGCCACCACCTTCGAAGCATTCGGAAAAATCGCCTTCCGCTGTTCTCCCGCACCTGCGCCTGCAAGCATCCGCCCCTGCACCTCACCGCACCTGCGCTTGCACAGCCGCGCCTGCGGAAAAACCAACAGAAAGGTCGATTCTCTTCTTTTTTTTTTTTCCAAACGTTCACTAATCCTTTGCTCGAATCTTTGAAAGAATGGAAGCCCGAAGGAAATACAAGATTACCCAAACAGAGAATGACCGTTATAGGATTGTGCAGGATCGAGTTGTGTATGCAACTCGATTTCTGCATATCCCGACCTTGGAGAAACTGGGCATGCTGGAGAGCATGCAAGCGTTTTTGGCCAATGCTGGGCTCGGAGACTTCCTCTGGAAGAGTGCTCCGATATATCCGGAGCTCAGCAGACAGTTTATCTCCACTTTCACAATGGAGAAGGAAGACCACGTGTGTACCGGCCTCACCTTCAAGTTCAACAAGGTGAAGTACACTCTCGACTACGCCGATCTACAGGAAGCTTTTGGGGTGACTCTAAACCCCTCTGAGAGCTGGTGGGATCCAGTCCCGGCCCCAGACTTGTGCGAATTCTGGCAAGCAGCTAACGGGTCGGAGTTCCATGCTGGGGGTGAGTACTCCAACAAACTCACTCACCCCAGTTTGATGTTGATTTACAAGATCCTCATGAGTGTCTTCTATGGACACAAAGAGGAAAACAAGGTCGCTCTCAAGGACCTCCCACTACTCTACACATGCCTTCCACATAGCGAGAAAGTGATGGATTGGCCCTCTCTCTTCCTTGCCGCTTTGAAGTGGATCAGGAGGAATGAGCCGAGGGATATTGTCGGCGGTGGGGTGATCTCTTTGATCGCCTCACAAGTGATGGACCTATCCGAGTTAGAGGATGGGATGGCGGCTCCTCTCTACACTGAGGGGATGCTTAGGAGGTGCAAGCTCCTCCGGCGGGACGGGGAGAACCTGTTTTGGATCTCCCTTGCAGATGGGAGCCACCTTACCTACCTCCCCCGACCTTTACCACTAGGAGGTGAGCTCTTTGAGCTCTACATACCGGCAGATCCTTTCGTGCCAAGGAGGCCACTAGTGGCCATTGTAGAGAGGCATGCCGCCAGCTCCAGCCGGGCCCATCAGGAGGAGCATCTGCCCGTCCCAGATGACGAGGAGATGCCCACAACGGCACCAGAGGAGGACCCGGCCCTTGCGAGCCTCCAGGCTCAGATGGCGGCCATGACGACCCAACACCGGGCTCGGCAGTCCGACTACTAGTGGACTATGCTAGAGCATCAGCAAAGCTGGCAGAACACTTTTGCCACCTCCATGACCTCACACTTCGACCAGAGGCATGAGGCCTGGCAGGCAGCCCAGCAGCAACAGTTGGAGGCTCAACAGCTGGCTTGGCAGGCCAGTTTTGAGTCCTCTTTCGGTCGCCGGATGTCTGCTCAGGAGGACCGCATTGATGACATCTACCGCAGCCAGGAGCACTTCTTCAGCCACTTCCCTTACCCGCCGGAGGAGGGTCCTGGTGGTCCATCCGGACCAACCTAGTGAGGGGTACATTTCTTTCCCTTCTCCCACATTTATCTTTGACTCATTTCCACTTTGAGGACAAAGTGCACTTCAAGTATGGGGGAGGGATATATATCATTGCTTGTACAGTTCATTTAGTTGTTTTGTTGCATTAATTTTTGCATTGTTGAAATCAGTTTCATTGAAAAAAAAAAAGAAAAAGCCAAAGAAGTGAAAAAAGGCATGAAAATCCTTGGATAAACCGAAAACCCGAAAGGGCGGTTTAGGTAAAAAGAAGGTAGTCCGACCAACCTTAGGTTGGTGCAAAATTGGACTTGAGGGATGTGTGTTTAAGTGAGAAAAGAAGAAGAGTGGCAAGGTGAAAACCCGAAAGGGCGCCTTGGCAAGATGAGCGACACCGAGTGTAGGTTTCCCTTCCGGCGTTTTGGCGACATAAGAAGGGGAGTCATAAGGAGGTTGTCCGGGTAGGCCACTCTTGGAGCGATAAGGATGGTAGTTTCTCTTTTTCTCACATTTCCTCTCTTTTCCTTCTTTCTTTATTGGCTTTTCTCTTGTTTTCCATTATTTTTCTGCTCACTCATGCTTCCTGAGGCCTTTGAGTCTAGTTGATGACATTTGTTTTTACTCGGGACGAGTAAAAGGTCTAAGTATGGGGGAGTTTGATAGGTGATGGAATCACTATCAATTAGGGTAGTTTTTAGAGTCTTTTTATTGCATTAGTGTCGGTTTATGCTACTAACTCCTTGGTCCGAAAGAAGAAGATCAAAAGAAGTTAAGGAAGGAGTTATAAGCACTTAGGAGTAAAGATCGATCAAGAAGCAAAGCTTCTGTTGCTCCACCGCCCCCGCGGGTCCTTGCAGCCGCCCCTGCGGTGACTTGCCTTGACGAGACGAAGACCAGCTCCCCTGCGCCTCCCACTGCGCCCTGCCTGCGCCTCGCCTTGGGAGCTGGAAGGTGAAGAGTTTGTGTCACCGCCCCTGCGTTGGCTTTAATGCGCCCCTGCGCCTTGACATCAAAAACGTTAGGAAGGCGAAAGGTCAGACGTTGAAGTGCATTAAAAATCTGCCCCAGCGGAGTTGTGTAGCCGTCCCAGCGGTTCTGAAGAAGATCAACCGATTCTGCCTAAACCGCCCCTGCGGTTCCTGAACGCCGCCCCCTGCGGTGTAATGCCAGAAGCTTTACTCCGGCTGTTTACACCACCTTTATGGCATTAAAGGTGGATGTTTTAGGCCGGCTATTTACTCCTAATTAAGTGTCTTTTGTAGTATAAATAGTTCATGGTTGATTGCTAGAATCATCCATGCTTTTCCTCAAAAAATCCATTTTATACTTGAGTTTTTCCATTGTAATGAGTTGCTAACTCCCTTACTACATTGGGTTGGTTTGAAGTTGCTTTGTTACTTTGGTTGTAAGTTCTTTTTAATATAAGTTTTTATTCAGTAATGCTTTGTGTTTCCTTGATCTCCATTGTTTAACTGCATGTTAACTATTACTTGAGATTGATCACCTTAGGTTCTAAAGTGCATGTAAACAACTAGGATTAACAGGTTCCGGGTTCGGGTCTTTAATCTAGTAGTAACTTTAAGTAATAATGGGTTGTAATTACTTAAAGAAAAGGAACACAAATATAAATATAAGTTTAACGGTTCTAATCTTCTCTTTATATCCCTTGGTCTTTGTTTGAATGCTAACTTGTTATTTGTTCTTGTAGGTTTACGGAACTTTAATAGGTTAAGTTGTGTTGATGCCGGTTGGCTCAACACATATAAATGATCGAGACGGGAGATTACTTAAAAAAACTAGTAAAAGGAACGCACCAAAGTAGCAATTGCATGCTTAGAATCAACCTAGTGTAGATTCATCCATTATTGTCTTACTTGTCGTATTCATCGTTTTCATAAGTTTTTGTGCATTAATTCAACCAAACACCCCCCCCCCTTTGTGTCACTTGTCATTATAATCGATAATTGCATCTAAAACACCTTAACTCTCTTGGGTTCGACCCTTACTTAATCACTATACTTTTTCTTAGTGCTAAGTCAGGATTTACTTTTGATTGGGTATAGACGACCATAGAAATACCTCCAGTCATGAACCCATAGTGTACGGATATATCGTAGTAAAAACAAATATTCCAAGGTTGATCACAGGGACTATTGTGAAATCAAGCAGGTAAGTAAACCAAATAAGATACTTGCAAATAACAAAGAACAAAGCGAAACAATCAATGAAGATATATCAATCAAAGAGAATGCAAATTCTAAAGATCATAGCATCAAGTTGTGGTTTTCGATTCAAGACTTCTAAAGATTCTATGGACAAGGTTGGGGTTGCAAAGATAAGGTATTTCTATGATAGGATAGATCACGGGGGAGGTCTCACTATCCACTATCACTAACCACATATCCTTTTACCGGGTAAGTCTCAAGGAACTAAGGAGAGGAACTATAACTGAAACTAACTACTTCAACCTAAGGGAATAGAACTAACCATCACCGGGTAAGTCTTAGGTTAACTCACAAAGGTAAGGTGAAGGGACACTCAAACCTAACAAAGGATAAACCTTTGTTACCTAGAAAACGTCATCGTCGGTACTTAAGAAAGGAATCACCGGGTAGGTCTCTTCCTATCCTCAAGCGTAAGACTTAGAGGGATCTAAGAGTACAAAGCTCTCAACAAAGACTCGGATTTTGGCAAACTATAACCTAGGCTTAAGAATAAGACATGATCAGGCAAACATAAGCAAATGTCGGATGGATCACACTCAAATCTCGACGGAGATTCCTGGATTCGATCCGAGATTTGCATCTGCGTAGGTAAAACTCAGCCTTCAGGATCTAATCTAGCTTAAAAGGTCATTTTATCATCATCTAAACCACAACCATCAACTAGTCACCCTAGAATCGCAAGAATTCTAGCCAACAATCATCATATTTTAATCAAAGAAGTAATATGATATCAAATAAGACATAAACCAATAAAAGGTGATACGCCCCAGCCAAAGGATCCAACGATGCAAGACAAACGAAAAACTAAAGAAAACATACACATGTGTTTTGGATTTGTGATAATTGAAAATAAAGTACAAGATATGTATTGCTAGAGCTTCAAGCATCTCACCATCCACTCTACAACACTCGCATCGACTCTCACAAGCCTCTCACCTATGAGAACTAGTGCCTTCGCCCTTGCATCTCACAAAGGCAACCCACCCGGCATCTCACCAAGGAGGAGGTTTCGACATCTCACCAAAAACCAAGTAACCAAATTGTTTTCCATAATATTATCAACTCTCCCTTATTTTTCCATGAACCAAGCAAACCTTTAAATAGGGAAAATAAGGCTAGCTAAAAGATAAAAAAAACAAGGCCAAAAGTCATAATAAATTATAGGCCTTAAAGATCCACATAATGAGGCATTGGTTTTGGACTCTTCACATTGTGTCTATAAATCCAACTGCTAAAAGAACTGCATTTACGACCCATCTATTGGACAAATCTGCTCTTCTAATCTTCATCAATACTGTATCCATTTAAATCAGCTTTCCAACAAATATTTATGGACCTTCATTGGATAAATGTAGCGTTCTCTATGTCCAAAATACGGAAGGGTCTACTGAAGAGGAATCAGGGGTATTATGTGTTGAACAACTTCTATTTTGAGCATGTTTAATTTTTCATTAGATGAAACACTTAAAACATTAGTTGTAGAGATTAAAGTTGTCATTCTAAACCATCTTGAATCGCCTCAAACGGACTTCGGAATAGGAAGATAAGAACATTACATTGTAGTGAAGCCATTTGCATCGGTTCCCCGGATCACATCATCCTCTCCACCTTTTAAAAAGATTCGTCCTCGAATATTCATGCCTATTATTGACTTACATCGAATAAGGCTCTGATATCACTTGATGCGCTCTTCGTCGGTTGAACGCAAGGATCCACCGGTGTAGTTCCTTCCATACACTTATTTTTTTTTGATTATTTTTTGGATAGGGATATGCCAAGCAAGGATCGTTCAGTCTCACACCTTGGATCTCCTTTGCTCGAGATCTTTTTCCTTGGAATCTCACGTCGGGATTGGATCTCCTTTGTCCACCTAGCCTCTCACCATAAGGACACCACTCGGCCTCTCACCTTGTGGATTTCGAAACTTTGGCCTCTCACCTTAGTCTCTAGGTTTGTTTTTTTCAAAGTGAAAACACAACTTTTGATTGAAAATCACTCAAATTCGTCTTTTTATAAAATGGTGTGGGAGAGGGCTTATATAGGCTGAAAATTCAACACCTAACTCCCAACAGTTAAAGGTTACAAACTCAAGAGTTTTGAAATTAAACAAAGGAAAAACAAAGGGACTTTCACCACCTACTTTTAAATCAGCTTTCCAACAAGTATTTATGGACCTTCATTGGATAAATATAGCATTCTCTATGTCCAAAATACTGAAGGGTCTACTGAAGAGAATTCGAGGGTATTATGTGTTGAACAACTTCTATTTTGAGCATGTTCAATTTTTCATTAGAAGAAACACTTGAAAGGTTAGTTATAGAGATTGAAGTTGTCGTTTGAAAAAATCTTGAATTGCATCAAACGGACTTTGGAATAAGAAGATAAGAACATTACATTGTAGTGAAGCCATTTGCATCGGTTCCCCGAATCACATCAACCGGTGTAGTTCCTTCCGTACACTTCTTTTTCGATCGTGTCAAGGAGATCCAAGGTGCGAGGCTGGATGATCCTTGCTTGGCATATCTCAATCAAAAAAAATAATTAAAAAAATAAGTGTACAGAAGGAACAACACTGGTGGATCCTCGCGTTCAACCAACGAAGAGCGCATCAAGGTGCGAGGCTAAGGTGAGAGGCCAAAGTTTAATTTATTATGATTTTTGGTCTTGTTTATGATCTTTTAGCTAGACTTATTTTCCCTATTTAAAGGCTTGCTTGGTTCATAGAAAAATAAGTGAGAGTTGATAATATTTGGAAAACAATTTGGTTACTTTGTTTTTGGTGAGATGCCGAAACCTCCTCCTTGGTGACATGCCGGGTGGGTTGCCTTTTAAGATGCGAGGGCGAAGACATTAGTTCTCATAGATGAGAGGCTTGTGAGAGTTGATGCGAGTATTGTAGAGTGGATGGTGAGATGCTTGAAGCTCTAGCAATACATATCTTGTACTTTATTTTCAATTATCACAAATCCAAAACACATGTGTACGTTTTCTTTAGTTTTTTGTTTGTCTTGCATCTTTTTGATCCTTTGGTTGGGGCGCATCATTTGGTATCAGAGCCTACGGTATGTGTTCAACACAACTCTTGTCGGTATTGTTCATCTTCTTTCTTTCAAAAAAAATAAAAGAGTCGGAAAAAAAAGAAAGGAAAGTACTAGTTTGTTTGTTCGATTTGCGGATTTTAGGAGTTTGTATACTCATTTGTTGATTTGTTTAGTTATTTTTGCGAGTTTGCATACTTGGTTTATTTTATAATCGAACTTGTTATAAGTTGTGAATTGTTCGGGAATGCCAAGACGCGATCGAAAAAGAACAATAAGCGGAGAATATGTTCGATGGGCTATTCGAGAGTATGACGATGGTTATCTTCGTTTGAGTGAAATTGAAGACGATCTTTACGAGGCCGTATATAAAGAACTACGAAGACGACGAAAGAGAAGAGAAGCCCGTCGTCGTGAAGAGAAAGCTCGTAAACAAGAGGAAGAAGACCGACGTCATCGTCAAGAAAAGAAGACTAGAAAAAAAGAAGAAGAAGATCGACGGCGTAGAGCGTTCGGAAAATGGATGAAAGACGCGGCTTATTTTCAATCGATCCGAGTTGAAATACGGGCAAGCAAATCGAAGTACACAGCACCGCCTATTCCACCACCGAAGGTTGCTCCACCGGCCCCACCTCATCGTCTACCAGATCCGGCGCCTCCACCACCGCCTACTTCTCCACCGAATCCCGCTCATCCACCACCGGATTTTGTGCCTCCACCACCATCTACTCCTCCACCGGATTCTGCGCCTCCACCACCGCCTACTTCACCACCGAATCCCGCTCTTGCACCACCGGATCCCACTCCTTCACCTATTGCTACACTTTCCCAACCCCTGGATGATTCGGATTCGAGGACTAATCCTTTTGAAGAGAGAGAGGATGATGTGATCCCCCAGAGCCCCAACATGAAGCCGAAAATACTCACTCCGAGCGTGGTCAAGTTAAGTCATATTCCGCTCGATCCGGCTAAGTTGTCAATTTTACGCCCTCTTTGTAAAATGCCTATATCTGGAGTTGCGTTTGGAGTTAGAAGAACCCCAAGTACTACTTTCAAAGGTATTTTCAAGATCTACAACTTTATAGTTTATGAGAAGTCGAGACTCCAAGAGGAAGAGGGTGAAAATGACCCGACAGTGAAGCAACGTTTATACTTGAGTGGGTTTTTGACCAAGATCAATCATGGAGCCATGCAAAGGAATATACACAAGAACTGCACGTCCAAACAAGATTATTTCCAACCCTCAAAGTTAAAAGAATACTCTTCCCATTCCCACCATCAAGACAAGCCCGACTCTTTCCCTTCCGCGCAATAAAAGAAGTCCAAGTTGCATTAAATCAAGTCTCGTTTAACTCTTCGTATTTCCCGCCTTTTAATTTATTTCCTTTTCTTTTATTTTATTGTATTTGGTTGATTTTCCAGCCCTATATAAGGGACCTCCAACCATGTAATTTGATATATTAAGTTGAAGTTGAATGAAAGAGAGTTTTTCTAAAAAGTTTTGTTGGTTTTTCTCAAAATCATCCCGAAATCTAGGTGAGAGGCTTAGTTTTCACAACCTTTGGTGAGATGCTAAAGGAGTTGTCCTAGTGAGAGGCGAAGATAACGAAGGTTCGTCAAACCCGGAGTGCAATTCCGAGGGTGAGGCGTTTGATTTGAGGGATTCCCGAAGTGAGATTCAGAGGGAGTTTGCTCATCATATCCGGATTTCGATCCTTCAAATCCATCCATCTTCATCTTGTTCATACCGTTTGAGTCAAGTGGAATTGTACCGCCGGTCCTTCGTGTTCGAGGCAATCTCGATCACATCATTTGGTATCAGAGCCCAACGGTGTGAGTTCGATCACATCAAGTGTTATCAGAGCCCAACGGTGCGAGTTCCTCAAGCTTTTGGGGATGACAATCATCAACGACAATCGAAACGGTGGTAAAAGAATCGACCAACGTTTGGATAGGATAGAAGCCCTAGTAGCTGAGATATTTAGAAGGTTGCCTCATCTTCCCTTGAACCCTCATGACCAAATCCAAGGAGGTAGAAACCATGCAAAACGGAATGAGCAAAGCAACAACCGTCGAGAACAAAATGTGAATAGTCGTGCCCATGGGAACCCGGATCGTATTCAAGCATCTCGACATGATGGCGGCGAAGTCGAGAGAAGTAGTTACCATGGTATAAATCCGACAATCACTTTCCCAAGGATGGCGTGACGGATTTGAGGACGAATCATTTTCAAGGGAAAGGGGATGATGTGATCCTCAGCGGAAAAGAAGTCATCGTCAATATGCCGGAACCAATCGTTTTGCCACCAACCGTCCAAGTCAAAACTCATCCGGCACCTATCGAAATCAATACTTATGTGTTGGAGGTCATAGCTAAAACTAAGCCAAAACCTATTGAAATCAAACCGAAAATGCTTGCTCCGAGGATGCCCAATGCAAGCCAATTTTCACTCTCTCCAGCAAAGATGTCAGGTTTGCACATTCTCAGTAAAACGCCTATAACTGAGGCAATTCTTGGAACTAAAATACCCATGAATACTACTTTGAAAGGTATTTTTAATATCTACAACTTTTTAGTTTACACAAAGTCGAGATTCCAAGAGTAAGAGGGTGAAAATGACCCTACATTGCAGCAACTACGGTACTTGTATGGATTGTTGGGCAAGATCATGCATGGAGGCATGAAAGATGGTTATACAAAACTTATGCACGTCCAACCAATACATATTTCATGCAACATACCATGCTCATATTATTCATATATTATGTATGAATTTATGTATTAATCATGTGAAGGTTAACAAGTCAACATTCAATCATCTTCACACACATACGTTGAATGGCGGCCAAGTTAGTTCAATGGTCTTTTTCTCCTTCAATATGGACGTCCAAGATATGATTAGACCCTCTTTGATGTGTTGTCCAAGTGAAGAGATTAAGATCCAAGATGCATCTTTGAGTAAAGGCCAAATGTGGCCATTTATGTGTTTGAATTTCCTAGAAAAACTCTTGAATATCTTGCATTTTCTTTTGATAAATCTTTGATATTTCTACCACTTAATTAGGGAGTTTCTAGGCTGGGTTTTGTGGCTATATAAAGCCTTGTATCCTCCCATTATAAGAGAAGTCAAGTTAAATGAAGTAAGTTACCCTTTGTGCTTTCAAGTTGTTGTTTGCTTTAAAACAAAACCCAAATTCTAGGTGAGATGCTTAGTTTTCAAACATCTAGGTGAGATGCTTAGGTGGTTCTAAGGTGAGAGGCCGAGGAACGAAGGTTCGAACCCCAAAGTGAGATTCCGAGGGTAGTTCATTCGAGTTGAGGGATTCCCAAAGTGAGAGGCCGAGGGAATTTGCTCTTCATATCCAAAAACACAAAATCCAAAAAAAAGGAGTTCCATTTCACCGATTCCAATCCGAGTGTGAACTTGTGCCGGTGGATCCTCGTGTTCGAATCGAGTTCAATCACATCAAGTGGTATCATAGCCCAATGTAATGTTCTCCTAGCCTCTCACCGTAAGGACACCACTCGGCCTCTCACTTTGTGGGTTTTGAAACTTTGGCCTCTCACTTTAGTCTCTAGGTTTGTTTTTTTTTTCAAAGTAAAAACACAACTTTTGATTGAAAATCACTCAAATTCGTCTTTTTATAAAATGGTGTGGGAGAGGGGTTATATAGGCTGAAAATTCAGCACCTAACTCCCAACAATTAAAGGTTACAAGCTCAAAAGTTTTGAAATTAAATAAAGGAAAAACAAAGAGACTTTCACCACCTACTTTTCTCCAACTACTTTTACATGATTAATACATAAATTCATGCATAATATATGAATAATATGAAGATGGTATGCTGCGTGAAATATGTATTGGTTGGACGTGCATATGATTTTTATAACCATCTTTCATGCCTCCATGCAAGTACCGTAGTTGCTACAATGTAGGGTCATTTTCACCCTCTTCCTCTTGAAATCTTGACTTTGTGTAAACTAGAACGCTGTAGATATTGAAAATACATTTCAAAGTAGTACTTATGAGTATTTTAATTCCAAGATTTGCCTCAGTTATAGGCGTTTTACTGAGAGTGCGCAAACCTGATAGCTTAAGTGAAGAGAGTGAAAAATGTGCTTGCATTGGGCATACTCGGAGCAACAATTTTCGGTATGATTTCAATAGGTTTTGGCTCAGTTTTAGGCATGAACTCCAACACATAAGTATTGATTTCAATAGGTTTTACCACCGTTTCGATTGTCGTTGATGATCGCCATCCCCAAAAGCTTGAGGAACTCGCACCGTTGGGCTCTGATACCAAATGATACGCCCCAGCCAAAGGATCCAACGATGCAAGACAAACGAAAAACTAAAGAAAATATACACATGTGTTTTGGATTTGTGATTATTGAAAATAAAGTACAAGATATGTAGTACTAGACCTTCAAGCATCTCACCATCCACTCTACAACACCCTCATCAACTCTCACAGGCATCTCACCTATGAGAACTAATGCCTTCGCCCTCGCATCTCACAAAGGCAACCCACCCGGCATCTCACCAAGGAGGAGGTTTCGGCATCTCACCAAAAACCAAGTAACCATATTGTTTTCCAAATATTATCAACTCTCACTTATTTTTCCATGAATCAAGCAAACCTTTAAATAGGGAAAATAAGGCTAGCTAAAAAATCAAAAACAAGGCCAAAAGTCATAATAAATTATAGGCCTTAAAGATCCACATAATGAGGCATTGGTTTTGGACTCTTCACATTGTGTCCATAAATCCAACTGCTAAAAGAACTGTATTTACGACCCATCTATTGGACAAATATGCTCTTGTAATCTTCATCAATATTGTATCCATTTAAATCAGCTTTCCAACAAGTATTTATAGACCTTCATTGGATAAGTGTAGCGTTCTCTATGTCCAAAATACTGAAGGGTCTACTGAAGAGGAATCGGGGGTATTATGTGTTGAACAACTTCTATTTTGAGCATGTTTAATTTTATATTAGATGAAACACTTAAAACAATAGTTGTAGAGATTGAAGTTGTCATTCTAAACCATCTTTAATCGCCTCAAACGGACTTCGGAATAAGAAGATAAGAACATTACATTGTAGTGAAGCCATTTGCATCGGTTCCCTGGATCACATCATCAGGCAAATAAAACTAAGCAACAATCTTCAATTGACAAAACCAAATTCAAAGTAACAACAAAGGTTCAACCTTTTGTTCAAATAAAGAAAACAATAACTCAAGTCTATCCTTCGAAGAATAACTCACAAAACTTGTAACTTCCTATGCGAATCTTCAGTCCTTCGATGTTCTTCCTTCTTGCCGTCTTTCTCTATATTCCGAACTCTTTCACGAAGTCGGACTCCGAAAAGATCCCCCAAAATTGGTGTAAAAAGAGATCTCTCAAACTTTTCCGTCATCTCTATTTAATATTGAAATTAGGGTTTGACTTTGGGCCACAGACTGTTTTTCAGCAAAATCTTGGACAAGCCCGAGGAAAATCTCGGCCGAGATAATATCTCTCCATCCGAGATTTCTCTTATGTTACGTACTTTCTTCTACTCTTGCCTCTATTCCAACTGAATCTTCTTTCCTTGTGATCCTTGATCTTCTTCTACACCTCAATGTACTCCACCATGCCCTCTCCTGGACTCCTTGTGTCGTTATGCTCCCTTTTGCTCTGAAATGCGCTATATTCCCTACAATTACAACAAAACTGTGTGTAGAGCTCTATTTCCGCAAATTAAGTGAGTAACAACATAATCGTTGTGAATATATGTCTATGCATGCAAAATAAAGGGAAAATCTACCTAAATGCATCCCTAAATTAAGGTCATAATTCATGTCATCACATGCTAATAAGACTTGGACTTTAGTTAATATGCCTAACAACACTAAGTTGATTTAGTGTAGATGGATTTACAAGATTAAATAAGGTGTTTCTCTTCATGAACTTGCTAAGTACAAAGCTAGACTTGTAGCTAAAGGGTTTACTCAAAGAGAAGGGATTGACTATAATGGTATATTTGCGCTAGTTGTTAAGTACAAAAATTTTAGACTTATACCTGCTATGATTCTTGTGTTTGATTGGGAATTATAACAGATGGATGTTAAGAATATTTTTCTACATGATGGCTTGATTGAAGTTATCTACATAACACAATTTAAGGGCTTCATTGATGTTAATAATAGTCATGCATGCTATCTGCTTAGAAAATCTATATATGGCTTGAAAAGTCTCCTAGACAATGAGACATGAAGTTTAATTCTTGTATGCTAAAACTTGGTTTTGTCATAGGTGAATATGATACCTGCTTCACTTAAGAATGTTAAGAAACATGATCCGTTAGTTGATGACATATTACTCATTTCTCCATCTAAAGTTCTTATTTCTAGTATTAAGCATGATTTGAAAAAACACTTTGACATGAAAGACCTTGGACATGCTAAAATAATATTAGGCATTTCCATTATTAGGGATAGAACTAAGAAATCCATAATGTTATCTCAATATGAGTATGTGCGTAAAGTGCTTCAAAAGCTTAATATGCTTAATTATAAACATGCACTTGTCCTCTTAGGAGGGCACTTAGATCTGTCTAAGAAAGATTGCCCCTCCATTGAAGAAGGTAAGAACATGTCAAAAGTGCCTTATGACGTGGCTATTGGTTCTATATATATATGCTATGTTGTGTACTTGTTTTGATTTAGCCTTTGGTAAATTTGTGTTTAGTAGATACATGTCTAATCACGGTCCCTCATATTGGAATGCTATGAAATACATGCTCATATATCTTTAAGGTACTAAAATAAAATGTCTTTTGTATAAAGAACATTTATCTCGAACTAACATGGTTGGTTTTGTAGATTCTAACTATGCGAGTAATAAAGACAACAAGAAATCTACCACTCGTCTCTACTTTACTTGGGTTAGGAACTGCATCTCCTAGAAGTCACAACAACAATCATGTATAGCCTTGTCTTTAATGGAAGCTGAATACATGGCAGCCACTGAAAAGCAGCTAAGGAGGCCACTTGGCTCAAAGGTCTTCTAGAAGAAATAGAGAATAAGAACTATGTTCATGTGATCAACACTGATAGCTAGAGTGTATTATACCCGTGCAAAGATCCTATGTATCATGAAAGAACTAAGCATATTGATGTAAGATACCATTACATCAGGCAAAAGGTCAAGCACAAGCAAATTCATATACAAAAGATCAAGGGAGGTCAGGATCCCTCTGATTTTGGCACGAAGATAGTAATTACAAACAAGTTTGTCTTCTACAGAAGCTATTTGCACATTGATGATGAAGCCTAAGATGTGCAACCTAGACTGATGACGGATAAATGAACTCATATTCCACTACTAGTAGCTTTGCAGTCTTAGAACATAGTTTAGGAGGGCGGCTATTAGGTAGTTTATGTAAACCTGATTTGTTCTATCCTACCTCCGGTCTTGTAGTTGAAGACGTTAGATCGGTGAAGCTAAGCGGGTTGAGTCCTTTGATTATTAGTTGGTGGACTGAATGCCAAGTAATTGATCAAGACATGTTAAAACGAAGCGTTGGTGATGAAACAATGCGTGGCGAGTTGTTGCTTTTGGTCCCCATGTGCTTAAGCATAAACTCTCTCTCTCTCTCTCTCTCTCTCTCTCTCTCTCTCAAACCTTAATGCCGCTAATGCTTCTTCTCCTCATCTAGTCTTCGAGAGCGTTTTTGAGAGAGTGATTCACAGGAGAGAAAAGAGAGTACGAGAGTTCTGAGTCGAGTGCTTCTCCTGAGATCTATCTCCGGTGTTCTCTTCTTCGTCCAACCTCGCCCAATAGAAGCTTGGTTACTAGCTTGAGGGCTTTACAGACGATAGTTATTTCTCTGTTTCTTGTCTTCTTCGTATTCTTTTGCTTTATACTTGTAAATATCCTTTACTGTTCTTGAAACCTTTTATTCTCCGAAGCTTTGTTCTAATTGTAATACTCCGGCAGAGTAGGGTTTACCCGAACTGCGTCATCAACTTCTTTGTGTTCTTTGATCGATTTAAGACGGGATTGCTCTAGATCTAGTTGTTTTGTTTCAAAAACATATTCTGAGTTTTATCACTTTACATGTTCAAAAATTGCCTTCATTGGCTGCAGTGTCGAGTGTGCAAATTTGGGTGACGTCCTTAATGAAACTTGCACCGGACTTGGTTGTTATTGGATTGCACTCCTATATTGGCAATGTCCACAAGTATGTACCCTGAATAGGGTCAGGAATTACCTTCGGGTGTTCAGTTTTAATCCTTGCAGCATATCGCTTATAGCTTTGGTGTTGACCTTGTTGAGCTTCTTACAGTAAAGACGGTTGCTTCCTTTGACAGAACAGAGGAAAAGAGAGGTATGGCAGCGTACTTTGTCTCATTGTTATCAAGGGTCAGCTGTATTGAAAGAACTAGCGGCTCCTCGTACTGAATCTTGTCTGGAGTCTGAGATGGGTCTCTGTGATACTTACATGGATCTCGGTGGAGACTGTTTGTGGTAATGAGTCCGTTAGTAGTATAATGTGCAATTGCATTGCATATTAATGTTTGTGGACGTTGCTACAAAAACATCTGTTTTGGGTTTTGTTTGTCCTTGATTTTGGAAATTTGAGGATTATATTTTGCATGTGACAGTTCACAGTTGATCGAGCTAACGGCTAGAAATCCCAATTAATTGCTCGGATCTCTCCTGAATGGATCTTGGGATCTATATCAATGCAAGTCTTGGTAAGATTACGATGATTAGTAATAATCCAAAAGCTTGCACTTGGGATAATCGCATACAGAAGAACTTTAACAACTGTTTTTTGCCCTCTTTCTAACAGCAAATACAGGAAATCAGCATTCTAACCATATGTTATTACATTCGAGAAAGCCATATACACACAGTAGATACAAGTGATACTTACCTTACCTTCCTTTGGTGTCTGACGTTCGTCTTGGTGAAAAGTTGCACTTACACTCCTTCCGAAGAGAGTCTGCTGTTTCACTAAGTTCTTTGTTCATCTCATGAAGTTTCCTCTCCATGTACTCCTTGTGCTTTGAAACAGCATCAATCACCGCAAAGAGCTCATACGCGCACTTTTCACTTTTATTCTTACTTCGTTCCTCTGTCTCTTTTAGCATCCGCTCAGCAGCCTTCATAGGAAATACAAACAGCCCATTTCATCAATCACTATTCCAATCATTTTAAAAAATGAACAAAGATAATACTACCTTGAGAGTCTCTAGAGCTTCCCTATGCTGAATATCCAAGTTTTGAGCCTCAGCCTCAGTAGCTCTTAGCATGCTTTCAGCCTCAGCTTTATTACTCAAATCTCTATCACGTTTTTCCTCATCCATACAAATCAATACAGCTTCTATCTGAAGTGTTTAACATACCGTCAATTAATCTAACCGTTACAGCCTCCAAGTTAAGTCAAGCTATCTTCGAAATCATAGATAGCACGAAAGGGTTGGAAGATAATAGATGAACTTACTTGTTCAATACCGCGCTGAAGTTGTGCAATGTGTTCCTTCTTCTCTTCAGTTTTGCTGCTTATTTGAACATTTTGCATCTGAAGCGCAAGCAACTCTTCCGAGTTTGCCATGGAATGTCTCTTGATTTCATTAGTTAAAGAGTGTATAGCTGCTTTAATTGTAGACTTGTAGTCAATTCCCAGTACTTCCCTAACAGTAGAACCTTCAGAATTTAATGTATACTGCAAATCATTCCCAAGCAGTAACCTAGTAATCACCAAAAGCACCAAAATCCAGGTAAGGATACCTAGATGTAACCATTTCAGCATACATTGCAAAATCCAAACAGGAATGCAAATCATAGAATGTAAATATATGAATCAAGAGAGCTACAAGACTAACTGGGTTACTGGAACATGGAATTGAGGAGTAGAATGTGAAACCTTTTCAGAGACTGATGGGTCTTGATCATGAGAGCCTCCAACACCTTAAACTGCTGGCATATCTTGTCATCGAGACTCCAAAACGTGCCTTCAAGCTCAATTCCAGCAGATTCGGCCTCTTTGATCTCCCTCTCCAGGGCCTGAATATCCCTCTTCATCCTTTCGGCCTCCCAGAGATCAATGTTCTGCTCTTGCACTTTCCTCTTCAGATCCTCACTTTCCTTGAAGATCCTCTCCTTCTCATCAACCGCATCAGCCAATTCCCTCTCCCTGTCCTTCACCGCCTTCTGCATTATCTCCATCCCGTCGCTCAATTTGGAGACAAAATCCTCCAGTAGTGTCACATCCTTCTCTAAATCTTGCTTAACAAGCTTCAAAGCTTCCAATGGAGAGGGGGCCGACCTTAAGCCCGCCAGTTTGGCCTCTAATCCTAAAACATCCGTATCTAACACTTGCACGCTCTGCGCCAATCGATCCTTCTCCCGCTCAATCTTCACCAGGAACTCCGATTTCAACGCATCAGCAGAATCATCGTCACCTTGCATAAAGTGCGAGTAGCAGCTCAAAGCATGAGTGGTTATGGCATCGAAGTTGGAGAAAAGGCTTCCATTCTCGAATTCCGAAGGCAATATGTCATCCTTGAATTCAGCAATCTGGACGAGCCAGTGAATGACAGCGAGAACATGAGGGAATGCGTGGGGCGTCCCAGGAGCTTTAAGAGCAGAACGATTGATCTTGTGAGGGCAGTTGAGGAACTTGAGGAGGATGGGAAGATCATCATCGAGCTTAGAGGAGGGGAATTCGAGACGAAAGAGGATGAATTTGAGGGTTTCGGCGATGTCACGAGCAGGAGGGAGGGGTTTCAGGGAGAGGAAGATGGGGAAGTTGTGGGAGGAGAGGTAGGTGTTCACGCGACGGACGGCGGACTGCTTGTAAGTTGCGTCGAAGATGTTCAATGGGTGGTGGTGATCTGTGCCGCTAAATAAGGAGCTGGATGGGCGGTTCCCGGCGATGTTGGCGTCGTCAAGGTAACGAGATCCGCCCAGCATCGTCCCCAGTCCCTGGGCACTCTTTTGGTAGATTTTCAAATTATATGTCCCGCCCAAGGAAGCCTTGAACACTTCGAGCCTCTAATCTCTAGTTCCCTAAAAATTTAAAGTTTTTTTTTTTTTTTTTTTTTTTTCTTGATATCCACTAAATTTTAAAATTTATTTTGGTGTCTTCAAGGTTTCATTTATTTTCTCTTCATACCCATTCTTAATATATTACATTAAAATTCATTATAAAATAATATAAAATTTAAAAATTAAATTTAAAATAAATGACCTCATTCCATTATAAACTAATAAATTTATAATAATAGTATTTTTTTTTAAAAAAATTTTAATTAAAAAAAAGTAAAGTAAAATAAAAACAATTTTTATTTTTGAACTAAAATAAATCAAAAATAAATTTTTTAAATATTTTAAGGCTCCAGAAAATTAAACGTATAATATTTTTTTGAAGTTAGTTTTCTATAAATATTGTAATTTAAAAATAATAATATTAAATTTTTATGTGTTAATTTATTATTTTTTATAATAT